>VZTR01032820.1:96534-110514 GCA_013400775.1 Chaetops frenatus
CAAGTCACGTACAACAAGGAAGAGGAGCGTACAAAAGGAAAGCTTTAGCTGTAATTCAGTGCGAGCCCGTGGTGGGTGCTTGGAGCTCCCACAGGTCGCCCAGCGCTGTATTTTGCTTGCTGTATGTTTTGCTCATAATTATTATAAAATTAAAGATTGGATTTGCCACAGATTGGACGTGTTGGCTCAATTAATCTATAACATCGGTGTCCTGGCGAGGCTCTCGGGAAAGGAAGGCAGCAGGCTGGGACAGCAGGGTGTCTTGGCAGGCAGGGGGTGCAGAGGTTGCAGCGCAGTGAAACCCAGAGCAGCGCCGGAGCAGCGGTTGGGATGGGGCAACGGCAGCCCAGCTTTCCAGCAGAGCAGGGAGAGGCAAGCTCAGGGATCCTGGGCGCCCACGCAGATGGCAACAGGTCCTGGTTCCGGACAGAGACTCCTTCCGCAGCAGAAGAAACAGCTCTTCGCAGGGATCCAGCAGCAGCTCCAAAACGTTCTCCCTGGCAGTCTACAGCGAGAGTGCCAGCCTCTCCTCCAGCCAAGCCTTTTTCCAGCCCAAACCTCAAGGTATCCCCCACTCTGCTGAGAGAAAAGACTCTCCGAGCTTCACAAATACCTGCTCCCCTCAGCTCAATCACTTCTTTTGTTCTTCTTAAGTACCTGGCCATTATGGTCCCTTAGCAACAGGTGGGCAAAAAATTTCAAAGGTGAAGAGAAACAAAAGGGAAGAACACCCAAACCCCAACACTAATGCAGGATGTTAGCAACCACAAAATGCAGATATTGAACTTCTACAACAATATTAATTTGGTAAAAATGTACACCCGGTTTATTTTACAGCACACATTAAATAGCAGAAGTAGAGCAATTAATGTATTCAGTTAATTTTATTAGAGTTTTATTTTATTATTAAGTGAAGGCTTAATCATAATTTTCCAAACAAGTGTGGACAATTTACTTGGTTTGATGCAGATGTTACTATCTTTTTCTCAAAAATTGTGAAGCTTCTGCAATTTGAGTGGGGCCTCAATCTTGAATAAATGTATCAAGGAAAATAAGAGGAAAAAACTGTCTCCACTCAGTGCAGCCTTGCTGACATAAGAATATTAACTTTTGCATTTCCTGACTTCTTACATTTTTAACTAGGTAATTGCATGTGTGTATGAATGTAGGGCTTCATTTATTTATCTTTGCATGCAATTTTCTAAGTTTGATGTTTTTTTAAATAAGAAGGAAAATGAATAAAGACACAGAGCCTTCTGTTTATGCAGTCTAATGAAGGTGATTTGGTGCTTTTGATGTGGTATTCTCTGTGTGCTGGGTAAGGCATAAAGGGTAGGTGTTTCTCAGCTATACAGTTTAGAAAAGCCCTCTGAACTGCCAGTGTCCTTTGGATACAGCTTGAATCCCAGGATTAATAAAGTTTCTCTTTACCTGCCTTCATAGAGTTTCTCAGGAAAACACTGTACATACTATAAATAATTGAACAAAATAAACAATAAGCTACTCTGACAACATGCAAAAAAGCATGAATCTGAAGCTGTTCACACTGGACATTCCTGCAACATTGTACAAATGTGTTTTAATGATGTAGCTTCTGTAGCAGTTTTCTTGTCCCTTGAGTCTGTGCACAGAGAACGGCAGCAAAAGCTGGTGAAATAAATTTAGATACTCACAATATGTGTCAATGAGCAGCTGTCAAATGACAGCAGTTCTTTATTATTGATCCTCTCTGTCTTCACAGTGATGTGAATTCCTTGATCTGTGAGAGGCACTTTGTGAAAGAGAGACTGCAAGAGAGTATCTGATGTGCAAAGCTTACGCATTCAACTTCTACACTCTGAGGGAGCATGAGGAGAATTCTGAATAGGCTACATGAAGTATGGGCTAAGAAGGCGGAAAAGTGCAGCACCTCCAGATGGTAGTCCATTATCTTTAGTGACCTCATGCACAAAAGTATTCATGAGGTTCTCCCTTTTGTGCAGGCAATACTATAAGGCCAAATATAAAATACAGAATTAATTACTCTGATTTTGATTTATTTTTGTCTATTAGTCTAGTTTAAAAAACAGAATTAATCTGATAGCTTGTCACCAGAGGAGGAGTGAACATGTGCTGAAGAGACCCCACTGCATAATAAATTATCAGAAAGAGAGAAGCAAAATGCCCTGTTTACTGAAGGGTCCTGTCATATTAGAGGAAAGCACCAGAGATGGAAAGAGGTTGTAGGGAGTTCCCTATGACAAGTCACAGAAACTGCTGAAGCAGAAGGTTTAGGGATGTGAAAGCTATCCAGCTGGCTTTCGACACTGCTGAATGAGAGAAATGGCCAGAATTTTGTCTCTACACTGATTCATGGATATTGGCAAATGCCCTGTGGGAGTGGTTGCAGTGATGGAAGCAGAATAACTGGCAGCACTGACATTGTGGTGTTGACACTGCTGTGGCAGGATACTGCTGTCTGGGTGGAGAACCTGGGTTTGAAATTACATCATGGCATCACAGATGCTCAAGTATCCAAGAGTTGGGTAGCTGAAGAAAATCAGAATAACCAGCAGATGGACCACGCTGCTAAGATTGAAGTGTCTCAGGTGGATCTGGATTGGCAACGTAAGTGTGAACTATTTCTAGCTCAGTGGGCCCAGGGCACCTTGGGCCACAAAGGAGGGGATGTAATACCCAGATGGGCTCATGACCAAGTGGTGGAACTTACCCATGGACACTCTCACAAAGGTTATCCATGGATGTGAAACATGAGCTGCAATCAAGCAGAACAAGCTTGTGTGGAGGATGGGGTCTGCAGTATAAATGTGGGAGAGTCTGGCAGTTTGGCTATAACACACTCCCACCAAATCAACAGGGCCAGGGCCATGTGCTTACAGTGGTGGAAGCAGCCACTGGATGGCCGGACACAGATCCTGTGTCCAAAGCTACTGTCCAGAACACCATCCTGGGCCTTGAAAAGCAAGGCTTATGGCGACGTGATACTCCAGAAAAAAAGTGAGACAATGGGACTAATTTCTGAAAGAATTTAAAAGACATCTGAGCAAAAGAACATGGCATAGAGTGGCTGCATCATATTCCCTTATAATGCACCAGCCTCCAGGAAAAGCTACTGATACACTGGACTGTCAAAGGTGAAACACAGCAACAGGAAGTGGGACCTTCAAACATTGGGAGCCACTGATCACTGCTGAGAGATGCGCTGGGCATCAGTCAAGAGCAGGTGAGCAAATATGTTGTGCATAATTTTTTTCTCTTGGTTTTATTTCCCACTCTTTCTCTCTCCTTTTCATTCTTCTTCGTCTTCTTCTTATCATCATCATCATCATCATCATCATCATCATCATCATCGCCATCATCATCATCATCATCACCATCATCATTATTACTAACGTTATTTAAATTCTTTAATTGTTATTAACCCATGGGTTTTATCTTTTTTTTTCCCAATACTCCTCTCCATCCCACCAGAGAGGCAGGGGAGAGTGAGCAAGAGGCTGTTTGGTATTTAGCTGCTGGCTGAGGTTAAACCATGACATAATTTCATGAAGCAAATGCTCTTCAGTTAACCTCCATGATCTGTGATAGACGTTAAACTGCAGCCCAAATGCAACCTTTTGAAGATCTGCAAGAATTACCTACAGAAAAGCATTTGCTTGCTCTGTGGTGTAAAATTGCCCTTTCTTTTCTGAAAAGTTGATCCAGCTGTGGGCAAGGTTTCTCTCTCCATGTATTTGGCCTCTCAAAATAAATATGGCATGATTTAACTCCTCCTTATCTTCCAATACTGTATTTCAATACTGCATTCAAATCTTCCAGTATGGAATGTACTTGGAAAATAATTTAAATGTTTCACAAGTAAGTTTTCACTCTAACAATCATATCCTGATATCTAAAGCCTCCTTTTCTCTTGGCATGAAAAGCACTTTATAAACATTCATTAATCCTATACTTATTTTGAAAATGTGAGAATTAGCACATGCAAATGTAGTTGCAAAAAACCACAAAGTAAATTAAAGAAAGAGGAAATCACATCTGTTCCCTGGACCATCTACTCCTCACACCTCAAGTTCCCAGCAGCTAATCATAAACTGAAGAACTAGACTGAAATAACCTACAAATCCTCTTCTTTGAAAAAGAGTACATTTCATAGAAATGTTGTTTGGTCTTCTCTATTCAGTAGCACTGTTTGTAATTAGTAGAAGGACACTCAGAGTCTCAGAGGAACATCAGCCAATTTTCAGTTCTTAATAAAGTGGCTGCTAACAGTAGACTTAGATAGGAATTCATGTTTTGATTGAAGAAGAATTTTAAAACATCTTATCCATTAGTTTAAAACATAAACTGATAATCTGCTGTTTTCTATAAAGCAGTTTTGCCATTTAAAACCTTTTCAATAATTTTAACCTTTGTTTGTTCCTGAGTTTGATCATTTTTGTCATGAGACCTGAATGAAATCCTATCCTAGTTTTACCACTGCCTGGATAGCTAGGACATACTTATGTGATTTCCATCAGAGCATAAGTCACAAATTTTTACCTTTGGCATTGGTCTTGAACACACATCAGTGAAAATTTTTCTTGTAAAGTCAGATAGCTCTTTTGACTAGGAAAACCCATGAGAATGATAAAACTGTTACTCTCTGTAAAGATAGCCACATAGTCTAGGGCATTCAAATCAAGACTGAATACACTTGGAAAAGATGGCAGCATATGCAGAACATCAGCATTTTGCTAAATCACTCTGTTTGCAAAATCATGTCCTTCTCTGGAGGACTGCCATCCAAAGCTGGAGGATGCAAAAAACAAAGGATTTGTGCTTTTTAAAGAACGGCAAAATGTTGTCAGATCATAAGATATATGAAAAAATACTGCCAGCTGCTCAATTTACTGAAACATTATGTGAGAGTGTAGTGCAGATGAGAGGGCAGAAATTGGCTTAAGATCAGGAAATATCTTGTACTGGAACAATAAGCCAACATGCAAGAAGGAGTCTGAAAAAACTGTAGGATTAATTATGTAATATACATATGTTTCCTATAAACTTGACTTTCAGATTCAGAATAATTTACAATAATTAAAAGCATTCTCTGACTCAGGTCAAGACGTCAGAGTTGTTGAAATGCTGGTAATGACTAATGCATGATATATTTTCTTTGACCTTTTCTACTACTGGAATATACTTTTTAAAATTTTAAAAATATTTTTCTATCTTTTTACTTTTTTGAGAAAAATGGAAAGATAAGCAAGACTACAGGAAAAAAAAAAAGCCATAGGGGGAAGAAACTCTTAAGTTTTTCAAAATTCTAGATTATTTCTTTATATCCCTGCATCACACCATGATTTGATTGAATTTTAGCATAGTGTTGACTCCTGTTCTCTCCATTGCATGCAGCTATAGAATGAAAAGTGACAACAGAACATGGTTTATATATGACACAATAGAACAAAGTTTTATTCTGCTTCTGTTTGCGCTATTTGAAGGAATAAGCTTTTAGGGTGCCAAAATTATTGCTAGCCTTGTTAAGTACTTTGGAAGCAAAATAGTTGACATAAGGATAGCCAAATCTGTTCTTTTATGAAAGTGTAGTAAGACAGAAAATCATTTCATTGTCAGATAATGCTTCAGTTTATACGACACAATTAGATTTGCAATAAACTACAAACAGATTTGATAATGTCACTTACAACAATAATCCTGGAAGAAGTGATAGTGTAGCATTCAGCTCCCTGATGCCAATGAGCTGGAAGCAACCTGCCAGGGAGCAGCGGATTACCCACTCCAGAGCTGCATGTATGAAACCAAAACCAGACTTCGACAGGCTATAGATCGTATTTCTTTAACTTGTCTACCCACTACATAACAAGTTTAGCTCTAGCCTACATGCATTAATATTCCAAACACTTGGCTCATTAGTCTAATCAAGGGATGGGAAGACCACACAAATGTATGGATTGCTCAGCAACCCTGACCCTACTCATTCACAAGCATGTAATACTCCTGCCATTCACTCATGCATAGAAATGATCACAAAAGCAAACAATGCCGTGCTCACTCATTCACTTAATTAGTTAGACACTGTTTCACTCACTTGGTTGACTCAGTCCTTCATGCTTACAGCCTTAGAATCTCATCTCACTTACGCAGTGACTAATGCCAATTAAAATTCACTTAAGGCCCACATAGACTGAGAAAATCAGAATTACACCTTCAGTCTGACAGATACTGAACTTCATGAAGCGATCCCTCAATGTGACTCGGAGTATTTCAAGATCTTCAGTAGAAATTTAGTGCAGCACAGGCCTTGCCTAGCTTTCTCTTTTTCTCCTCTTTAACTCTCTTGCTTTGAAAGCAAAAATGAGTTTCTGCCGTCAGTATTATTTAAGCACTATTGAGAGCAACATCTGATATTTTAAATGTAAATTACTACAAGGTTTCAAGACTTATGTAGCTGTCAGCCATCTACCTTTCAAAAAACATTTCCCAGCATCAGTCTGGGCAGATACTCAGTTATTTTATCACTTTCTTGGCTAAGGTCCAGTTCCCTTAATTTCTCTTAATTGTATGTTTCATACCCACCCTGAAGGCTTCAGAGAGGACAGTGATATGTAACATTTTAAAATGGTTAAACCAACGACCTTTTTTATTCTATGATACAATTTGGATACAAATTCAAATTGGTCATTCTTTCCATTACATATCTGACCAGCATATTCAGCTGACATGTAAAATGTAATGTTGTCTGTCAGTCTCATGACCAAGCCTTGCATCACTGCATGACACAGTTTAATATATGGGTTTGCCTGTATTTGTACAAACACATAAATCACTGCAATGGTGATCCTTTCATAAAGCATGGTCATAAAGCATGAAAAGCTTATCGTCTTCTGATTTTAGAAATAGATTATTTTCCCAGTAAATAGCTTTCTCAGACCAGCAGCAGAGTGTACCTAATTTTACCAATTTGATCCTCAGAGATTAGTGTATTACAAAGAATTGCATATTTGGCAAAAAATAACTGGAAATCCTTATATGTAGGAAGTAAACTCACTGACACAATGTCACAATAGTGAATGGGCCTGTGCAATCCCTTTTCTAAATTTGCATTGATATGTGGATGTTTTTATTGAGGGCTAAGACTGGAAAAGAAAAAGCCTGGGGTGCAAATGGGATAGATATTTTGTACTTTGTACATCTCCATATACTTTTGTGAACATTTTATTTTTATAACTTGCATTAGACAGTTTATTTAATGGGTGGATGAGTACCATTATCTTCATATTTTCACTGTAAAGTCTTTCCCGTACATCTTCTATTACTGATTTTTGATTATATAATTTACCAGTCTTGGCTAGATTTTAAAGTCTATCAAATCCACTTTCAAACCACAGGTATTCCTATTCTTCTCCCATAAAGGCAAGACGACTAGGAATAGGTGTTTTTCATTCAATTTAATCAAGTTTATGTTGATAAACATTATTTTAATTTTTAATTTATGAATTTACGAACCTTGAATTTGTCAGATCTCATGTGTACATATATATAACATAATATGCATTCTTTCAAAACAGGTAGGTAGGCTTGCCATAAGTGCAAATACCTCCTACTATTTTAGGTGTCAGGACTACATAATTCTAGGACAGAACAGGACAGGATGGTACCATTACAAAGTAGGAGCTGAAAGTAGACATGACATAAATACCAAAGAGAAAACAAGGAGGAGTAAATGGTACTAAAAATGGAGGCATATGAATGGCAAATTCACACAGAGATGGAAGTGTGGTTACACTTGGAGGTAGACATTTTGGAGGCAAAATGATGAACAGAGGAAAGAGATTTCACAACTGCATTTGCTTTTGCAAACAGTCTGACTTATCATTACATGTATGTTGCACGTGGCTGTTGGAAGAAGTACCTTCTGAAGTCAAACATGAAGATTTGATTCTAGTCAGTGAACTCTGTCCATCTGCTTGGGTAATTTAGCCACTGCCTCTGGAGAACTTCCACACATCAGAAACATAGTATTCAAATAGAGCTCAGGCTTTTAATCTTGGATTTGGCCTGATGGGAGACCAGCATCCATCAGCACTTATTGAATACCCACTTGAACCTTTAAATTTGCAGAAAAATTCTCCCGTGTTAGTGGCACACTCAGCAGTATCATAAAGCTACACTGCCAAAACCACCTGGAAATGGGGCCAGGGCTTTGCAATTTAAGGTCTCAGGCATATATCTTCGTGGCGATTTTGTGATATGATACCATTTAGAACTTTAAGTGGTTTGAATATAGGAATAAATGCAGGTCACTTAAGGAATAAAATGAAAAGGAAAATGCAAGCAGACAAGGATGAGAAAGTATTCTTCTCACACAACTTAAGCAGCTCCTGTGACCATGAAATAATCAGAAGTAGATTCTTTGAGGTGAAAGAATTATATATATATAGTCCTAAAGACAAGTTCATTTCAGTTGAAGGCAGTGGAAGTCAATTAATCTCGTTCACAAATTGAAATGGATGATCACATGCAATAAGCTTCATCTCTGCATGTTAAAGACAGTTAATGGAAAATCACTTACGTTGTTGAAGTTGTTGTGTAAAAACAACACTGGATCTTTCCTTTCAGCAAAATTTTTCCTTAGGCAAAAGGATACTGTTCTGCATTTAATATAGAACCATAGTTTGTGTCAGTTGTTTGCATCAATCTTGCTCCCACCTATAATTGTCTTGAATGCCCAGTAAAATCTCCTTGAACACAGTATGACAGAACTGACATGGCCCGGCATATTGAAAAGACTCATAGTCAGTATAAAATACATTACATACCTTTATCATAACACATGAGGCAAACACTGAGTGAAATGTCGGGTAGCTTGCTATTACTTGGGGGTATGTATGAGGTGTGTGTGTGCAACTGACACCTTTGCAGAGCTAGGAACCTGTTGCTTGTGTTACCATTCACAGCATCAGATGCAGGTAGCCCATAAATGGCACAGACAGAAATCTGTGCATTTTCCTGTAACAGTATTGCATCAAATCCTGGCTGTGTTTAGCAACATACTCCCTGTTACTTCTTTTTGTCATGTATTCAGTCTGTGTAATCATCATGGTGCTCCAGTGTTAGACAATAAGCCCACACTTGCCACTGAACACATTTTGCACCTAGACTGAGAACATCTCCTTTGGTTGGGTGAGTTTCCAGGTACTGGCTCATATGACAAGTGCATCAAGTGAACTGGCAGCTGCTCCTTTAATTGCACAGCAGGCAAAGAGTCCACAGCAGGAGTTACTTCCGCTAGCAGGGACCCCTAGAGCACGGTGTGGTGCTTTTTTCAGGGGCACACCTTTGGTGGTGGGTCTGTGCTGCTGTCCTTTCCAGCCTCCAGGCCCCGAGCCTTCAGCCCACAGCACTTTACTTGTGAGAGAAGCCAGGAAGGACAGTGCAGGACCCTCAAGCACAGTTTCTGAGATGTGGGAGGTCTGACAGACACTTGTATATGTTGTATCTTGCAGTGACTCATCTCCTCATTTAGTCTAATGAACACCATACCCAAAGTTATGTTGGTCTATTTTTTGATTATTAAATTCAATTCTGCAGAGAAGCATATGGTAAATGGGGGAAAAAAGGAGGTCAGAAAGGGTGTGCAAAACAGTTCATAAGGTTGCATTTCTTTCAGGGAAACTAGTCCATAAGTACCATTAAGATATTAATGTAAAACATTTTAAAGTATAGCTGACCTCAAAGTGGCTGTCTACAAAACATAGTCATTAACTGTTTGTTAAAAGTCAACACAAACCTCCTTCTTTTTATAATAATGTTACAGGAGGCCAATTCTTAAAAAAGAGTAGAGCATGTGCTGATTTCTGTGTAATCATTGCTGTGCATAAGAGAGAAAGGCTACTACAGGATTTAGACGGAACTTACTTTAGATTTTAGACTGTAGTTACATCTCCATGTATGTAAGCATTTTGTAAAATCTCATCACATTCAAAATGCAGAATTTTGGACTCACAACAATCCAGGGTTATCAGGAAAAGTACAGAGTTAAGAAATGAATGATTAATGCATGGATGGCACTTTTTGAATAAATAAGATATATTAAAACAACCCAAAACACAAAAAAAGGAAGATCATGCTCCTAAATGTACAACTGGATGAAAAATTACTTGCAGTACTACCGGCTTTGATTGTAGGGGTAAGTGTAACTAGAACAGGGTGTGCATCCTCCTTCCCTCCCCTCCACCGAGCAAGGGAGCTCAAACACTGAGCAAGCTGAACTTCTCGAGGCTGTGTGACAAATCCCTGGAGCCCACCAGTCCGTGCCACGGAGGAGACCCAGCCCAAAGCTGCACACAGCTTTGTCACACTGCCATTCCAGAGCGCAAAGGAAAGTGACGCTGCCACCAGCTAGTCACCAGCTTATCTACAAGAACTACAGATGCAGCTACCCGTGTGTCTTCTCCGGGCTGCTGCTGCTGGGGGCAGCCTTGTTGTGCCTCTCCTGAGTGAAACTGGGTGGGCAAGGGGAAAACTGGCCAAAATCTCTAGTTATTCCACGGTAGTTCCCAGACAGTTCTTGCTTGGTTCCCCCAGCCAGATGGAAAAAACACCATATGATTCTGACTACAAGGAAATCTTAGGATGATAGTGCATAAAGAATAACCTATGCTTTGGAAACACCACTTTACTTGAGATGTTAAAAATATCTAAAAGAAATCACTTAACTCTTAATTTTGCTTTGTAGCAACGTTTTGTTTGTACCTCTTCATCTTGGACTCAAATGCCTCTATTTAAAGGGTGAAAAGAGGAACCTAAGTATCCTGCCATGGAAACAATCATAGTTAGGAACATCCACTCATGCTGTCAAACAATTATTTTTAAATCTAACTGATGGTGGTGATCTAGCACTGACAAATCTTTATTCTACTATTTTAGTCATACATACAATATAAATGTACAAGTTACAGTCATATGTTGGGAACATGGATAAAACTCTTCTACAGTGTGTTAGCTATAAAAAAAGGGCAAAGGCTTTCAACAGTCCCAGAAGGGTCTAAACTGATACATTTTTCTTGAGCCTGATTTTATTTCATTGTCATGTAACACGTGTATATTTCTTCAATGTTAGCCACATTTCCCAAAAACACTGTTCCATGCTGCCACCAGAATTCACTCCTTTCAGAAGGGCTCCTCAAAATATCATGTTTTGTAATTCTTTAAAAAATTGTTGCACTATTTTCGCCCAAAGATCCAACCTGCATGTCTCTGCATAACATAGATCCTTGTTCAAATAGTTGCTCTTTAATCACAGAAATACAGCAGAAACAGAAAACCGCTTGGGTGGTTTACTCCGTGAGAACAGAACATCTGTATAGAGCTTGTTGCAATATTAAACCCCTGTGTAGAGAATCAAACAGTTGCTAAAATTCTCTGGGATGCTTGAGACAGTCTGAACTGTGGATTAGGAAATCAGCACCTCATGAAGTTTCTTGACAGTTCATGGCTTTAAGAGCCTAGAATGGAGTCTTGGTGGAGAGGTTGTTTTGCTACAGTGTGAAGGGGAAAGAGTAACTCAGTTCAAAACATGTTACATTCTCTAGTAAGCATCAGTTTCAGGTATAGCAGATGAATAATCTTCTGTGTAAGAGAGGAAAAGGATGTATGTGATTAGTGCTGAGGTCTAGTTCACAGGGTAGGTTCTACAACACAGATCTTTCCACCTTGTGGCCGAGTGTATCTGTTACATTAAGTTACTTCACGGTTATTTAGCAATTGTTATTTTTCTTGTTGACTAAAACCAGATCCAATGAAGTGCAACTTGAAGGATCAAAATAAATTACAAAACCTAAATTGTGAAGGGACTGGGTAGCCATTTTGGTGATGGCAGCCATCTTGGGGCAGAATAGATTCTAAATAGCTGATTTTCCAGAAATTACTAATATTTTTCGAATATAATATTTTAAATATAATCCTCCCAATTGTCAGTCTCTCCACCAGAATTAGAGGAAGGTTATAGCTATCTACCACACTATGGCATTGTAACCGTAACAGGAAATAATTTCTGCTGCACATTTTTTGCTCATAACTCATGAAACCGAAGAGATTTAAAAAAAAAAAAACAAAAGATAAAAAAAAAAAAAAAAAAAAAAAAAAAAAAAAAAAAAAAAAAGAGCTGCTATTAGAAATCCCATTTTAAGGCCATGAAGTGAATCAAGAACATACAGCATAGGAATGCCCACACTTGAGATCTCACTCCAAGTTTAACACACAATGAAATCTGGAAATTTTAAGTACTTACGCATAGAAAGAGACTACAAAAACACGCGAGCCCATTGCCTTTAAGTAGAAGAACACTGAGCCTCATTTGACATGTAAGCCAACTGCATTATTTGGGAAGGAAGGTGCATTTGTGATTTATTTCCCCCACAAGAGACTTTTATCACTCAGGACCTGATGACAATGGCCAGCAGCTCATTTTTTGAGCTTTGACCCTGAAGAAGAACTAAAGTATTCACAAGGAAGAGGTGAGCAAATATTTGGTGAGGAAGGATGACGGAAGCAAGGATGTGTCAATTGCTTCAGAGCACGTCAGAAGATGTGGGACTCATCGGAGAGAGATCTACTCACGAGGGAGGTGCAAAGAAAACTTGGCAATTTTATTTTTCCCTGCTGAAGTGGACTAAAGGCTGGAGCGACCAGAGCGCAGGACGACAGCAGAGTAAAGGTGCACGAATCCTCAAGGTTTAAATACAACCTCGGCAACAAGATTGATGAGCGCGGCTCGAGGATTAAAAACGAGGTAAAACGATAGCAACCTGGGAGGCTGGAGACAGCACGTAGCGAGCAACAGGATGCGAGCCTGATGCGGAGCGAGCACTTTGCTGCTGCTGCGATTTATGACATCCCCCCCCGACAGGGGAAAACCGCGCTGGATGCAGAGCAGCGAGGGAGAGGAAGCCGCCGGTGCGATGCACAAAAGGAGGGTTGGTGGCGGTGAAGTTTGGGCAAGCAAAGGTCAAACAGGCGGACACGCGGCAGCAGCGCTGCAAAGTGACTCAGCCGGCCGAGACATCCGCCGGGGAGCGGCGGGGCTGCCCCACGGGCGTGTGCGCGGGCTGTCCCTAGCCTCCGAGGCTGATACACCCTCATTTCCCCCCGTTTCTAATCTGTGACCCACGCTCGCAGATCTGACACGTAAGCCCACGGCATGATTTAGCAATGAGGGCGCGTTTCTGATTTATTTCCTCCGCGAGAGACTTCTACCAGTCAGGAACCTTTTACAGTGGCCGCTGCTCATTTCTGCTCCTGAAGATGCTCTGAAGTGGCCACAAGAAAGAGGAGGTGATATTTGGTAAGGAAGGATGACGGGACTTGTGGAAGCAAGGATACGGCGACTGCTCCAGTGCATCTCGGAAGCAGCACTCGATGCGGGACGCATCGGAAAGGGATGCGGTCACAGGGAAGGGCTAACTACCCGCTAGGAAAACTTATCTTGGCAATTTTATTTCTCCCTGCAGGAGAAAGGCTGGAGTGACCTCCAACGGCTGAGCTCCCGCGCCGGGGGAGCAACAGGCGGAGCGGCGGCGCGGACGGAGGGCCCGCTCCGGGCATTCCCGCCCCTCGGGACCGTTATGGCCGTTACGCCTCTCCCGCTCTCGGACCGATTCAAACTCGGCAGCGGCGCCGAGCGGGAGCGGGAGCGCGGCCCCTCCCGGTGCCCGCCAATCCTCTTGCCGGCCTCCCTCCCCTTTCCCCTCCCTCTCCCTTTCCCTCTCCCTCTCCCTCCTTCTCCACGTGAGGCGGCCGGAGAGTTTCAAGCCTCCCCGGCGCGGCGCAACCCCGGGCCCGGCCCCGCCGAGCGGAGCGGGGGGCGGGGGGCGGGGGGAGCGCGAACCCCCGTCCCCCCGCGCGGGCAGCGCAAGAACAAAGAGTTCTCCCCACCCCTCCCTGCCCCCCCCGCACGTGGGGAGCGAGGCCACGCCC
>VZTR01032829.1:25499-35503 GCA_013400775.1 Chaetops frenatus
AAAAAAAAAGTTGTTGTCCTTTAAACCACAACAGGCATTCAAAAAAGGCTTATATTTGCTCTGATTAATTTTTTGCACTTCATTTCTATGTAGGCCCACACTCATGAAAACATTGTTATAAATTTAAGTTCTGATAAATAAAATTAATATCAATTCAAAGTATTTAAGATAAT
Organism: Chaetops frenatus; assembly: GCA_013400775.1. Classification (NCBI taxonomy): domain Eukaryota; kingdom Metazoa; phylum Chordata; class Aves; order Passeriformes; family Picathartidae; genus Chaetops; species Chaetops frenatus. The sequence goes on from VZTR01032829.1 coordinate 25,673, forward strand.
TTTATTCTTGAGAAATGTATGAAACCTCAAAAAATCTGAAAGACAAAGTACTTGTTAGTTTAAAATCTATTCTATCATCTCTATGGAATCTACACAGCTTTCTTCTGTAACCCAAGGGGACAGGTTAAGAAAGTGTTAGAGGTGATCCATGCAGTTTATTTGACCTAAAGGGGCCCTGTAACAAAACTGGAGAGGGACTTATGACAAAGGCATATACTGATAGGACAAGGGGGAATGGCTTCCAACTGAAAAAGGGTACATTTAGATTGGATATTAGAAAGAAATCCTTGGCTGTGAGGTTGATGAGACATTGGAACATGTTGTCCAGGGAAGCTGTGAATGCCTCATCCCAGGAAGTGTTCAAGGATGGAACTCTGAGAACCCTGGTCTACTGGAATGTGTCCCTGCCCATGACAGGGGGGTTGGTCCTAGATGATCTTTAAGGTCCCTTCCATCCCAAGCCATTCTGTGATTCTATGGTTGTGTGATTTTCTTTGGTCCTATAGTTGGACAGAAAAATCCCTGCTCACCAGGGCACCACAAACACAGTTTTTCAGCTGCACCCCGGGCTGACTATCAGTATTTGGGCTACATATGCCATTCTATAAATACTGCACAGCTTTTAAATCACACAGGGAAACTGTATAAAAGTAATTATTTTTCAGGATGGAGGGTGACATGAAACATGAGACCTGAAGCAGCAGCAGAAATTCGAAGCTCTCTTTATTCACCTATTTCTCCAGGTAAGAATGTACATTGTTTGGAAGTTTGGGCCTGTAACACTGCCTGAGTTGGGAATATGGTTACCCAAAGCAGAGTCCTTTAGTAAAACTGTTTCATGTACCTAACTTTTTTTTTTTTTTTTTTTTTTTTNTTTTTTTTTTTTTTTTTTTTTTTTTTTTTTTTTTTTTTATGGTAATTTGGGGGGAATACACTGAGAGAAGGAAAAGGACAAGATTTTTGCAAGTGACTATGAGACAGGATGATAACTCTCAGTTTAATATCTTTGGTTGGATCTCATAATTCCCTACCTCTCAAAAGAAATTGGACCTAAAACTACTTTGCTGACATCTGCCTCTCTAATTTTCAAAATCTNTTTTCTGATTAAGACAAATACTTTATACACATTGATTATCCCCAAACTACTGCTATCACTGATTATTGACCACTTTTGTAAAGAAGAATGTCATGACAAGCAACATAAATAAGAAAGCAGTGGAAACATGTTTTATAGGGAGAAAATAAACAAAAAAAATATTACCTCACTGGCTTACAACAGCCCCTTGTGACAGCACTTCCAGTCATGAGATCCTTACATTCCCTGACATCTCAGCCTGCCCCAGTGACTGCATCCTTCCCATGCTTACACACTGGCTTACTCATTTCATAACTCAGTCTTCAACTCTACACAGAGTCCTTGACCATACAAGCTCTCTCCTGCCCCCCAGTAGCCATTCTTATCCCACTTGCTTGTCACTGCTTACCAAATGTGCTTTTCACAACCACATATTTCTTCTTGTTCTAGTCATATTTAAGTAAGTAATTGCAGCCTTTTAATTGCATAATTGCATGTAAGTACATTACAGCCTTTTTTCAGGGCTTCATAGCTGACTCAGTTCTAGTCGAGGTCTCTGACTTGTTACTCTTGGACTGCTTATTGGGGAATGGACTTGACACTGTATTTTCACAGTATCTTCCCTAAATCCCTTATGGTATGGATAATACAACAAAAAGTGAATTAAGTTGATGGCTTAAATAAAGGGATGAAGGCAAGGTAAACTGATCCATTTCAATAGTACAGATGACCAGACACAATATGAGCAATTTTGGGAGTATTTACTCAAATATTCAGGTTTACCCAATACTCAGCTGATAAAAAAGAAACTGCTGCTGTGCTGTGACCAAGAAGCTGAGGTTCCTCAGAGTCCATTGCAGTAGCTCAAAAATAGTTTTCACGAGTGTGCAGAGAATTTTGGCTACTAAGCAGTAATAACTCAAGCTAGTTAAAAACATGAAGAGTTTGCATCATGTCTCTTCAAAACGAACACACAGAAAACAATCTTCTTCAAGACTAAAAGTAGAGCTTTAGCCAAACTTACACATCCTATGATCTATTAATATAGAATATAAGATTAATAATATATCATATATAATAACTGCATTTGGAAATTAATGTATTTTCATCATGTTATGATTGATGTAGTGTAAGGTGCCAACAGAGTTGCTAGCATGAAAAAAACATTTTTTTTTTTATTTCTCAGGGACACAGTATTTTAATCAAATAAACACGATCTTTTCAAGAGATATACAGACAATGAAAGAAGGTAAACAGGTGGCAAAAGCCATGAGATGCTCATTTGGCTACTGAGTTAATTTTCTGGAGAAATAAGCCATATCATGATGTTTAATTCCCCTGTCTGTTACAAATGATGCTTTAATACATATGAATTTAGTATGAAGATACTTGCCTGACTTCCCAGATGCAAATTTAAATGTGTTATTTTAATTATAAAGAAAATTTGTGGCACAGATAATTTTGGAGACAGTCATCACATAGTGTTACAATGCAGTAATTACATTTCAAAGGGAACTTTTTGCTGTCAGTAAGTGTGTTAATCAATAATTAAGATATGAGGATGAGTAATGCAATAAGCCAAATTAGTTTCATAGCTGGTTGCTAATATTGATGACTCAATTATGGGTGAAAATTGAAAGCATTTTGAAAATGTTTTTAAATATGCTTTCAACATTTAATTTTTAATGTATTATGAACATAAAACATTACTTTAGAGAAGAATGTATGAAAGAGTTGTTGTAGCTGGAAGAGGATTTTAATTGCCATGATTCATTTTTGTTTCTACTCTAAATATCTTTTAAATATACTCAAGGATTTTCATCTGTAAGAGTGGCAATAAGGCTAAATTTCACCAAAGACAACTAATAATTTGAAAAATCAGATCCCAACTTTCCACCAAAGTCATATTTCATGTTCTGACAGTGAAAATGTAAAATTATGAGTGCAGAATTCCAAGTAATAGTATTAAGACAGCCTGTCATGTTGGAAAGCAGGGTATCAAAGCCTTCTGGCATCACTGTAGCTCATTTATGTCTTTCATAGGGTAGACATTGTTGAACCAGCACCCTAACCACTAAAAAAATGCAGCAGTATGAGACAACTGCCAAGATTCAGTGTTACAGGTATCAGCCTTCAAAGAATTTTGCAACAGGGGCACTCAGAAAAAAAAGTCAGAGCATACTGATTAAAAAAGAAACAACAAAAAAAAATCCCCACAGAGACATTTCCAGATTTTTTTAAGGAATACATGCACAGTTTAGTGGAGATATTCTGATTTATTATTCTAAAAATACCTTAATGGGATACACTGGTGAAGCAGAAATGCATGAAACCAAAATTGTATTGCATTAAACTTCAGGGAAAAGAGTGCACATGGTTCATCTAAAAGCACAATGATTGAATAAAGCTCTCTCTGAGATTAAAATTCTTCAAAATTTAAAATGGGAAACTTCAGATGTGANCTTACTTTCCAAGAAAAAGGAATATCAAATCATCTAGAAGGCCGATGCTGACCATTTGAAAACTCATTTCAGTGTGCCATGCTCTGAAAATTTTCCTTTAGCTCAACTCTAGTCTCAAAATATCATAACTTCAATAGCATGTTGATTTTCGAAGAAACAGGTTGCTTTTTGTTGGGTTTTTTTTAACATGTTGCCATTAGTTTTTTAAGAGAAAATCTCTCTTAGTAACCTTAGGAAGGCAGGCATCAGGTCAGGACTCACTAACTCCAGCCAGGCAGCAGGGCAGGATGATGGGGGCATTTTCTACCACATTCCATGGGAAGGGGGTTTCACTGCCAGGCAAGGAAGATGCACTCAGGACCCTTACTCAAACATCAAAAAGGGGATTTTGTCAGTTTAAGACAGCAGAAGCTTGTCAGAAAAACTGGGAGAGAACAGTGGGATGGAGCTGCACTGTTCCACAGAGCACAGCTTCCTCCCAATGTGCCCATGCATACTTCTGCTGCTGTTGTACAGCTTCACGGCTTGTGTCACTTCCTAAAATGTTCTGCTTTATGAACCTGTGAGGCTTTTTTGTGGGTTTTTTTCCTGGTCCTTGCAGTGCCTTTTAGATTCTTTAGAATTGTAGGATTGATATATAGAAACTAGTGTGGAGGTAGATGATTAATATAAAGAGCTCCATTATGGATACATAAATGCTGTACATAACTTAGTAGTCTTAATAAAGTTGTTCTCACCAGTAATGTCTTCTTAATACCACACAGTCTCCAAGGATTAAGAGAAAATCTGTTCTTCCATGGAACAGAGGCAGTAATAGAATTTGAGATACTACAAATATATGCAGTAGTTTTAAGTAGATGGAATAATGCTGAATTATGGATGTATTCGCCATGAGTATTGAATACTTAATAGTGGTTAGTGCCTTCAATCAAAGGTACAAATAGTAGAAAATATTAACAATTTACACATTCTGAACACTCTGTATGTATAACTAGCAGCCAGTCTCATACACTGATGTTAGAACAAATTTCAGATGTGTTATATGCTTCAGCTGGGGAAAAAAAAGGAGGAAAATTACTGAGAATAAATGGCAGCATGCTTTACAAATGTCAACATCTATGCAATGAATATAGAACTATCACATGGCAAAGGAATCCTTACAGCACCAATATTTACCCCTTAATGAGCAAATGGACCCTTACTCTTCAGATTTGCACAACAGCTCACTGTACTGAAAATGTTGAATTATGGAAATGTGGGAATCTTATTACAAGATAGCTTTTTTATCTTACAACTGATCTATAGTTAAATGATGTTGGACTGCTGGGGAAAAAGTACTTTGACTTCCCATTGCACAACAGAATTTTGGCCTTTCCATTTCCCTATGTACTATGACACACAGTTACAGAGATGAAATTCATAACACAGAAAATAGCATCAATAGACATTGAATTTTAATATAGCATAAGTAAGGAATAAGTCTACGTTTTGTGGTGTGAATTGTATAAACCAGCACTGGCTACTTTATTTGTCAGCAAAAGAGCAGGCTCTTGAAAATCCGAGGCTTACTTCCCATCTATATGATTGATTTTAGGTGCTCAATAGATACTCTAGAAGCCATCTCTGGTGGCCAGTTTAGCTACTTTCTGACTAATTTTGTGTGTCTGGGACCTCACACTCTGGAAAGGATGCTCTGACATTGCAGAGGATATAATTGCAATCGTATTGTATGGAAATTAAATAAATCCTGTTGCAGCCTAAAATAAAAAAATACAGCTGAGGCCTCAAGTCACCCTAATCTCTCCCTGGAGCAAGTAGAAAGGCACATTCATCTCTGCAAGGTGAATGAACCTATGTAGGAGCTAACTCTAATTCTAATTAGTCACCTTGGAGGAAAATAACTTCATAAATTCCAGTTGAGTTAACATCATTTTGTGCAGCTCCAGTTTCTGCAATGGAAAAAACTGAGGAGAAATACACATTCAGAATTTGTGGAAATTCCAGATTCAATGCTACTTATCAGAACTGTAGGCCCATTTCTGGGCAAGTGACAAACTGGGAGCTGTATAAACAGTAAATTAGTCGGCTGATAATTTTTCCTTATTTACATAAATTATTACAAAATTTATTTACCAAAATTATTACAATACATATTTACCAATCCCTATATCTGTGATAGGAAAATTATTAGCAAACAAAAAATGTTAAAATAATTTTCTGCTTTGGATATGAAAATTTTACAGTGGTTTTCATAGATGCTTATTTAGTTCCCATTGTAAGACTGTGAGGAACCATAGTTTACAGCTTTCAGAGATGTTACATGCAAAAAGTGCATTTTGTTCTGCTTGGAAAGTAATTGTCAAATTTTGTCCTGGATGACATTTTCACATATTTGCTCCAGGTTAAATGTACTGTTGCCACATTAAAATCTGAACACATTTCAAAGCAAAGTACCTATTTCTGTCAACAAAAATCAGCTTCTGTGTTTGAAGAAGGCACCAAGCCACCTGCAAAACTTCAAAGAAACATTTTATGTGGTATAGTTAAACTGATTTTTGTGCCTGCAGTACTGATTTCTGTGAGTTTACATTGCTGGTTGCAATGCTGCTTTCTACACAATTGCTATTTTGACTATTAGTTATGAATTTACCTCTTCCTAGATAAATTTTGTCATCAGTCTGTACTGGCAGTCTACTGCCTTGTGTTGAAATGTTTTCATATTCTTTTTAGGCATAAAATTAAAAGGAGAAGCTAGACTTTCACAAGGAGAAAAGAACATAAAGAGAAGATAAATGTCTCTCCATAAGATGTTCCTCAATTACTATTTCCCTTGCTTGGGTTACGCTCCTATACTTGCAGAAAAATAAAATATAGGATTTGATGCAAGGGTCATTCAACTATTTAACAGTTCTGTATGATAAGCAGAAGACCTATTCACTTGTTTTTGGAATAGAAGCCAATGCCTTTGGTAACTATATGAATGTAAAACTTTGGGAATTTACATATTTCACAATACCTGCAATTTCAAGGAATAAAAAAGCTCAAGTAAAATTCTCAGGGGACATCTATATTCTTATATGAATTTAAAGTAGCAGTAAAATCATAAGTAGTATACAATTAGTTCCTGTACAGCATGAGAAAGTAAACTTTACCTATTCTGTCTTCCTAACAATGAAATACATCTGGCTTTTAAATAGTCTCTCTGAAGAAGTTGTTAAAATTTTGTGCATTCATCTAAAGCAAAACTAATACACTGAGTATGCAGACAAGTGAGTAGATCTGCTGCATCTGTTCCATCTCAAATACCCAAAGAAGGAAAGGGCCAAAGTGGGCTGAGGTTTGATAGGCATAATGCAAGATATAAGGCAGACAAATACTCAGCATTAGATCCGGTGAGAGATATTGAGCATGATAAAAATTTTAGAAGTCTTGGCCCGTAGATGAACACTCAATATACTGTCAAGTGCTTAGGAGGGTTGAAGAATGAGAGAGAATAGGGAGAGAATATTGATCCACCAAGGAAGGTGATTTTCATCACTAGCACCTGCAGTTGTTTTGTCAAAGAGCTGAGACAGCTCACTGTTGTGCTTTTTAAGCAGGGCAGAAGAAAGGAAGGCAGTTCTATGGTTCACATCTAATATACCTGCTTAAATAAGCAGGGCACCAAGCAAACTGTAGGAAAAAAGCTCTTTTTTTTTTTTTCTGGCCATTGTTCTTGCTACTGAAGAGTGAGATCTGTTAGGTACTTCAGAATATGAAATCTCTGAAATAATGGGGTCTGACCCCAAGGAATGGAGGCAGGGGGCAGGTACCTCAGGACTTATGACAGAGCAGTTATAAGCAAAGGGAGAAAGAAAATAATAAATATCATGAGTAGGGCATATAAAATTTTAAGTACTGTTCACTCTAAGTGTTTTAATTCTGAAAATCCCCAAAACTCTTAAGCATACCCTGTCTCTTTCCACACACATCCCAACAATATAAAGGTGACAAATTGGAGTTCAGCCTGTGCAGCTCTATCATTCACTTCTAAAATGACTATGAAACCTTATTCATGGTTATCTGCATTGGCCATGGTGATCTGAGTTTTGTCAGTGGTAAGGTGGAAATGATGAAATGGAGGTGGGAAATTCCCTGTGAAACTTACAGGTGAACTTCTTGGAGACCTTTTTCTGGTGAGATTTTCAAGGATTTGGTGTTCTACAGTTTACTGGGTAAACTGAGCCTGTAGGTTGTAAGCTGGGCTAAAAAACGGCAACTGGGCAGTGGAGGGGAAGGCTGGCTGATTACTGCAGCTGTTTCTGGCTGGGTCAGGTTAAACCACTTCAGAAAAAGGGATGGGAGAGGGGATTGTGCTTTCCCGGCAAACACCCGAGTATGGTCAGTTTGGAGACCCATCTGCAGTGGAGGATGAGGCATGCAGGGCTGGAGCAGGGTCCCTACAGCTCAGGTGGGCAATGGGAGACTCCTGTGAGAGAGCAAAGAGCCCAGACCTGCAGGGAGCATGTCCTCACCCCAGCACAGCTGGAAAGGGTCTCTCCCAGGGCAACACAAAAGTTTCTGGAAGAACTTAAATTGATGATTTGTCAGTACTGGAGTAAACAAACATTGTTAGAACGTGGGAACTAGGGAGAACTCTTTCCTAGAATTTGTTCTATGTCATTTAGAAGAGCTGATGTTTTCATATTTTTCTTTTCTAGCTCATATATTTCTGTTTAAGTATGGACTACATTTGAATACTGGTATCATCTAGTGCTAAGATAATGAGATTCATCTGCCCTAATTAAATGGTGTTCAGTCAAACTAGGCTTCTTCTGTACTTACTGGAAGGAAGTTAGCACTTCTTAAAGGTCATCTCAAAATAAGACTTAGGGATAAGTAAAATTAATTTCCCTACAGGGGAATTATAGAATGACAAGTTTTCACTTGATAGTTAACTCCTAGTGTCTAAAATTGGGTGTTAGACTCCTTCCCTTCTCATACTTCTAGTCCTAGTTCTAGCAATATTTCATATATGCAGGAAAGTATTACTTATATTTTTGAATATGGTACTTGATTCTGTCCATGAGTTATGTCAGCAATATTTATCAGGCATGTCTTTTCAAGGAGAACAAAACCTTTGCATTTTCAGCTGCACTCATTTTTTGAGGATGTTTTTTTTATTTGTAACACAAATTGTCTTTTATGAGGAATTATTAAAACCACTGGATTTTTGTGAAAATTGAATCTCCTAAAGTAGAAAGCAAACAAGTTCATACAGCAAGGCTAAAACTGCATTACTCTAGTGCAGGAGATATTAGATTCAAACTAAATTAATATGTTCTAATGTTGCAAGTAAGAATTTGCCATATTATCTACACTATTGAAAATGCTTATCCAGCCTAAAAGCAATAAATAAAAATAAACCAAAACTATATCAGAAATTCTGATGAACACTTTAAAAGAATAGCCAAACAATCCACTAGATTAACAAAGAGAGAATTTAACTTGACATATGTGAATCATGGAAGTCTAAAACATTGTGAAGTCAAAAGAAATATCTTGGACTGAATGCAAATGAAACCTTATATTGCCACTGTCCACTTAAGAAAATTGCCACTGGAGTATAGGAAGAAAGAAATTTCATTGCAGAGGTAAGAAATTTGACAGGGGCACGCACTGTTTGCACATTTGATAAAAGAATGGAAGCCCCGTACAAACTGAAAAGAGTAACAACCTTTCATTCAATGGAGCCTCAGAAGGATTTGAAGCTGTCATGTTGCTGACTAAAAGACTAGTGATGTATGCCTTATAAGTAATGGGGAAAATACAGAAGTAGTCATGGAAGAAAAATTGCTATGAGAACCTGGTAAATATTAATATATACAGTCATCTCAATTATCCAAGTCACTAGCCAGAAAAACTCTCAATTACTAAAAATAACATATGTTCTCTCAAGCAAGAAGAGGCAACCTAAGCACAGAAAGAAAGCCTGAATTTAAGGGCAGGATATCATGCAGATACCTCAGAGGCTTTGGTGTCCTTTATTCCCAAGCAATGAAGAATTTTGATTTTACACAGTGAAAAGCAAGTTATTCTGTAAAAATCCATGTCAGTCATTAAAACAACAAGATATGGACTGTTCCTGGGAAGTTGTCTGTACATGATGTTGCTTGAACTTGGTATTGTAATCACTGGGTTGATCACCAGATCTCACCAAAGACTACATCACAAGTTATCCAGTTCTGAGGAAGTCTAGTTGTACAAAACAATTAAGAAAAACTGTTTTTTTACTAATGCTTATTGAGGTATAAC
>VZTR01032829.1:53082-95469 GCA_013400775.1 Chaetops frenatus
AAAGAAACCAACCAGGATGTCAAATAACATTTCTTTAAGGAATGGGAGATTGCTCTTATTCTGAGGTGTGTGGTGCTTGTGTTCAGTTGGAGAACACATGGAAAAGGCAGTCATCAGCTCTCAGAGACAGTGGCAAATCCTCATCAGGACCAGAAGGCACAGAGCAGAGTTTGAGGCAACACAGAAAGTTTCTGACTCAGCTGAATGTAAGTGTGAATGTAAAGACTTGCAGCAAGTGAAGGAAATTTTTTATGTCAATTTTATTGCTAGTCACTTTGAGATCATGCTACTTTAAATGCTACTTAAGCTTGTATTTCTAATACAACCAAGCTTTGGTGGCTTTAAAGCTGTTGTTTAGGAACTTGCTAGAAGGAAACATGTAAGTGGATGCTCTTCAAAGTTCTGGCCAGTTCAATGCCCCTGCTGGAAAATCGTTCTCTTCATAATTCTGCATATTTTATTAGTGTGTGACTACCTGTGAAGGAGGAGCTCTATGCCTTTCCAGCAAGCTGAAAAAGCCAAGTTAGAGAGAATTTAGGGTCTTGACTGCCTGTGCATCAAGGCACGATTAATGCAGGTTTGCAGCTCCCTCACTGCACAAGCACAGGCACAGGCAATGGTCCATATTCATTTTGCCTCACTGATCTGAGGTCTCTGTCTCTCCTGATATCTCTAAGAGTTTCTGTTTTGGGAGGAGCAGCCTCCAGTGCTTGGGATTAAGGTCTGTTTCCATTAACTTCTCCATGTGATGACTTCTCCAGGGAAAAAACAGATTCACCAAAACCATTCCATTTGGGACCTGCATGGTTCAAGAGCTCTCCAAACAGCAACAGGACTATTTTTCGGTATTACCTCTTTTCAGACAAGTCCGTAATATTAAATTGTGTTTTTNTAAATTGTGTTTTTCTTGGAGAGAAAAGCAATGTTTTATGCTAATTGTAGCCATAAACAAAGGGAAGGCACTACAATGTGAGAATGAATCACACACAAACATACTTTGAAAATAAAACTGCTAAATTACACTTTATTGCATAAGCTAACTATGTACAGTGCAGTTTTTATAACAATGATATATCAAATTAATACAAATTTTCACAGGCTTGAATGAACTCTCTGCTGAATCAGGAAGGTACTTTTTACTATCTTCTAAAAGTAACTGAACTGCTGGTCTCTTCATCAAGAAGGCAATTAATATTCCTCTGATTGTTTCACACAACTAAGGGATATGCCATAAACAAATTCTTTTCATTGTTGTAAGGATAATTTTACCCCACGTTCTCTATATCCTGAGAGCTTGAATACAGTTGGCTTGAGATAATAACCACTTTTACAGAATAACCTCTAAGCTAGCTTGTTCTAGCAATCACCACTTAATCTCCAAATCCACTTACTTTTCAGGGTGATACAAATGCTGTTTATCAAATGCCATGGTTCAAGATTATTTGGGACCTGCACAGCGGCCTTCAGAGCTCAGGATACCCCTTTCTCTCAATGACAGAATGAGCACGTTTAGAACAGTCTTAATCTTCATGATGTCAGATAAAAGTTAGATCCAATTATGATCTGGGATTAAGACTGAAATGAATGCTAACCATGAACAAATCCTTTAAATTGTCAGATTATGATTTCTTTGTTGACATCTTTAATAAATCAGACAGAATATTTACATTTTTCTATTCAGAATGGAAACTACTGAATATTTTAAAGATCTGTGTTTATATATCCTAAAATTCTATATTAGATAAACAAAGCATAATAACCCTTTTCCTATGCCAAACCTGACCACATGAAGAGATATTGTACAGGGAAAATGCTATTGTCTTGGTTATACTTCTTTCTATGGTAACATTGTCTAAAAGTAAAATTGATAGCATTTAAATTTAAGAATAAAAGATAGATTAATCATAGTTTGAATAGGACACAAGCTCCTTTGAAATTTTTACCACAGTTGCTCAGCACTTGTAAATCAGCCCTTGATTTAGAAATGTTTATTACTCCTTCCATCATAGCCACAGGCTCAAAAGAATTGTTTTTAATAACATTAGTAATTTCAACACAGTCCCCTTGTTCTTCTCTTTTTTTACTTTTGAACTCAAAAGAGAAATACAATTTTTCTACTTGGGACAACTTTCTATTAATATAGGAAGAAATAATCGTGAAACAATACCATTTTGGTATTCAGTCCATCAGAAAACCCTTGGTCACTTGCTTTCTTGGTTTTTGTCCCTTCAGACTTCAAAATCAACTTAAGGGAACAAATATCTATCCATGGTCAATGGATAGAGATCAGCTTATATTCACATTGTACGGACTACATACTATTCTGCTGGCAGGGACCACCGATGTCCATTTGTGCGTCAAGTGGCACACACAATTGCACAGAATTTTTTAGTTCAGAATCTTTAACACCTTATCGAAAGATGCCCCTCTGATAAGGACCATATCTTCACATCTGCTTAACACATCCTGTGTGAGACAACCACCCTCTCATACAGGTCTATGGACAATTTTTATCATGTATCACTGGACCATATTGTCTGCTGCCCTTTTCCAGTATCTGATGTTCAGAAAGCCTTGGCATTATGTGGCTCATCCTTTGGAAAAGGCTTCAAGTAAAATGGAAAGGTTTTTTCAGCATACAACAAAACTCCTGGGTGCTGGCTTTAGCAGTGACCACAAATAGATATGACCAGAGACTGTGAGAAATTAAGAGCTAGTAGCACTTCCCAAAAAATTTTTTTTCTCACCTCTGACAAAGGGAACGCCATAAGGCAAAGGTAACTATATCTAAGAACTTTTGACAGGTTTTTTTGCCAATATGTCCAGTTGCTCTTGACATTAACTTTCAGAAGATGTTGTAGCAAGGCATTTCACAGACTACTTACTGGCTATTTGAAGAGTTCCTGACTTTTATTTACTTTGGACCTACTATTTTCCAACTTAACTTCATTCTCCCAAGCCTTTGTATCAAAAGAGACTTTGGTTAGTGAGTAACCAGCTTCTCAATGTCACTCTTCATTATACAGCCTCCTAACTAGTCTTCCTCACTTATCTCTTTCCCATCTAGAAGAGGCTATGTTCATTTAGTTCATTCTCATACAGAAGGTGTTAAGCACTGGAGGAATCAATTCTGTATCACCAGCAGAAAATAGAGGACATCTTTGCTGGGGATGTTCCCCAGCATCTCATCACCACAGCTCTGAGTAGTTCCCCTTTCCTCTTTCCTGAGGGCCAGAGGAGCAGTTCCCACATATGTGAGTCCCTCAACTGTCAGGAGAGCAGTACAGTACCACTGTCACACAGGATCCAGAGGCTGCAGTAAACATGCATCCCCACAGCCACTCATCAGGGAGGGGACCTGGGACTGAAGGGCTGTTGCTGAGTGCTGAGTGACCCTCCCAGCTCTGTGTCCCATGTGCATGGGTGGTGAGCTGCAGTGGAATTGAGATCAAGTGGCTCCAGAGCTTGTCTCAAACCTCTTAGTGCTGCACTCTTGCAGTGCTTATCTCCTGTTCATTAAAGGCTGTTCTCTTGCACGATCTCTGTACTTTGAGGAAGGGCCATGAGCTCCTTTTCATGGCCTATTAAGGTGTTATTGCTGGAGGACTTCCTCAGGTAGGAAGAGTGAGACGTGGTGCGCCCTGTGGAAGGAGTTATTCTCTGTGTCCTAACCACAGTTCCCTGCCATCAGATCTACTTGAACTGTTCACAAATAAACTGAGATCAAACCAATATGTCTATAGTGTGGACATCAGGACCAGAGCCCTGCAGAAAAATAGAAAGGAAAACAAGATGACAGTGAGGATGAGCCAGCCTTATTTCAAAAGGCTACAGAAAGAGAAAATCAGACAGACTGGCAGTTACATGACCTTTAAGCCAAGTACTTGTGTGTAGCAAGAAGATCTGCCTCCTAAGACCAAAAAGGCATTGACTTCTCGAGTGCCCTCACAAGCTCTCTGGCTTTTCCTGGGGAAATGACCAGCTATCAGTGGGCATATCTGTGTAGTTACATTTTAGATTCACACTTTAATTTTACCTACCTTCTATTCTCTTTTTATTCCCTCTGTCTTTTGTCAACCTTCAAGTTTTCAGAACCAGAATAGAAGACAGAAAACAGTGCTAAACACTGCTAATTGCCCACACAGGCTTGGGGGCACACAAGAAAACGTAGATCTGTGAGCTGACTAAAATACTGTAACAGGTCATTTGATAATGTTTCTAGCAGTATTGCTCTTATTAAATGATTTACCTGTGGATTTTTACAGGAAGAGTTTTCCTCACAGTTCTCAAGAATTAAATGTCAAAAAGGCTGTGCAGGGAAGGAATCATCCATTGGATGTTGCCAAACAGGAATGTTTCATTGGCTGCTTCAAAGCCAGTTCCTGTCAAGTACGTTTGAGGAAGAGACCTATGCATGCAAAGCAGAAATCAAGAGGCTGAATGGCCCCGACAGCCTTTCTGCACCGAAGTTGCTTGTTTAAAGCAAGTTCCAGTCAAGAATAATTGAACTCAGTTCAAATTATATTGTTGCTCCTTAGCTCTGTGAAATGAGGTAGATGATCACAGTCCGTTTCCCATTAGCCTAACTGTCTGCTCTGCTAAAACCACCTGCACAATTGAAACTAATTGGTGCCCTCAACAGCAATATCAACAGAGAGGATACAATTAAATAGCAATGAATTATGAACTTTATCCTCCCACCAAAGACATGATACCGTTAGATACTGGCAGTGAGCAAGTTCGCCTGGTTGGAGCTTGGAGTGGGGCTGAATTTACACCAGTGGGCTGCCAGTCAAGATCCAGTCACAAGCAGAAAGGCAAGTCTATGCACAAATGAACATTAATAAGGATATATTTATTCAGCTGGAATATAGGCAGGCCTAGAGCAGGGGAAAACACATCCTACTCTATTTGAATTGAAGGGATCAAAGTGATATGAGCCCCAGAGCTATCAAAAGGCCATCAGACACAAATCTCATGAGGGACTCCTAAACTCCCTTTCCTCTAGGGACTCATCAGTGCAGCAATAAAAAGAAAATGGCATTGAATCATAGAGCAGCATATTTAGAACAGGCTGACAGTATATGTACTAGGTACAGTGCTGCTGCTGGTAAGAGCAGCCTCTGACCAACAACTGGGCTGTTTTCACCCATCACCGGGAGCCAGACCACTGAAGCCTTGAGCACTTCTGACAGAAATAGTTCCTCTTCTAAGCTGGCCAGATGGATTCATCTTGCTCTCTGCTGTGCTGCTCCTCAAAGAGCAGCATGTAAGAAAGCCACAAGCATGTCATTCAGGGGCTGCATCTTAAGGAATTTTTTTCTAGACTCATTAAAAAATGCTTTTATTGGCTTTTATTGATATATGAGAACTTGTACTTCTCTGTCACTCTTTTTATTATGATAGTTTCTACTTTGAACTTCTATAGGGTGCTTTTTTCCTAAGGACTGTAAAATGATTAAAAGGCACCAACAAAGAAAACTTCATACTGCAGCTGGAAGAGAAGCAAAACTTTTCTGCTTGTGTAGCTATTTTCCCTTCTCTACAGGCCAGTTTGGAGTTCAGATCATCAACTCCAGAGCCAGGATTGAATGCCAGGCATCCTTCCCTACACTCTAACAAATATTAAACATTTGCTTTAGCCATATTTGATGCCTCAGAGGGGCTGATGCTCTGACACAGCAGAGAGCATCATTTACTGCATAGTTCTGCCTACAGATATGACAGTTCAAAGCACAATACTTTGTGCTGCATCAGATTTTCCTGTGTTTGCTCAACAGAGAATTGCTACTCACTGACAACCTCTGTTCAAAAACATAAAATATCTGTAACACAGCTGGAGTGATATCTGTCAATGCATCGACATGCACAAGCCATAAAGTTGTTCAAAATAAATTGTAAAAAACAGCTTCTGGTTTCAGATGATGACTACCCAACACAAGGTTTGCTCTCAGAGCATCAGACATGTGGTGCTCTCTTGGATGCACACAAAGGCCAGATTACTCAGAAGTGAGTAGAGTGCACAGCTGCTCCTGATGTGACTCTTACAGTCAAATCTCCAGATGACTTATTTAGCAAACTGATCTGCTTTGAAAGTCCAGCCCTGGATATGAATGATAAATTGATTTTAAGCCCCTACTCTTTTTTATAAAAAGTCAAAGGTCAACCAAAAATTGCTTTGCCTTAAAAAAAAACCCCAACAACAAAAAATTCTGTGCTTCTGAAGAGGTGGTGCATTAAGTATCTGTAAATGTTACCTCATATGTACTCCCTGATTATACAAGGATAGAAAGATTATTAAACTTGTGAGTTTTCTAATGCATAATTCTTCTCCTAATTTTCATGCACTTAAAAGATTTTGTGTAGGAAAAAAGAATCAGCAAAACTAGAAAAAAAAATCATTAAAAAAAAGCCTAGGTTTGTACATGAAAAATTCCCCACATGAATTGAATGTCCAAAAAAAATTTCAAAGTGAATGCGTAAAAGACATTCAGTCTACAACTGAATGCTGATGCATCTTTACTTTTTTAGACCCTAACAGGATTTTCTTTCAGCTGGCAGTTTCTTTCCTCTGCCCTGGGGTAAAATGGAAATGGTATCCTCTGGTGATTGTTTAGGCACTGGCAAAGAGCTAAACAATGGCATCAGCAGTGCAAGTGAGAGTCAGCTGTGGCAATGCTCCTGCAATTTGGAGTCTTGCATAAGGAACTGCTGCTGATTTATTTCTCAAGGGTCATCAAAAATAGAGTCTGCAAGCAATAACAACTTCCTTACAGCTTTCCGTTCATTCCTGAAGCAGCACAGAAAAAGAAAGAAAGAAAAAGTATTATAGATCCACTATTCTCTTATTTCTTGAACTTCTATATAGTATGAAATCTCTCTTCTACCATGGTTACCAAACTATTTTTCCACAATCAACAGATCTGTGTTTTCAGTCTAATCAAATTAGAATGGATATCAGGACAGATTATATTTACTGATATTTTCATTTAAAAAAAAAATACTTCTGGACAGCCACATTTATACTAGCAATAAAAAAATTTTATTTTTACAAGGTTCCTACATTCTTGTTTGCATTTCACAATAGAACATGAGCAAAAAGGAATGTTATCTAGTACTAAGACAGAGAAAACTGTTGAAAGCAAATATATTCAATTGAAAAGTAGCTTTATTTGGGATCTTGCTGAATCATACATCACTTTGCAACTGTATTTGCAGACTTTGTGAACATCTTAACCAAAGAACAAAATCTAATGATGCAATCCTGAGCATTTTGATATTCATGTTTAATGAATATATACAGCGTTATTCAAGACGATCCTTCACTTTGATTAAATTCCCTTTTTAAGAAAAATGCATTGACATACAATTGTTCTTTTAAAGATTTCAAGAGACAGTGCAGCAAAAAAAATCCTGATCAACTGGTTCAATTTAAAGAGCACACAGCAAAGCCATTAGAAGATAGAGCTACAACTCTTTAGAATACATAGCAATAAATAAATTAAATCACCCAGAACAAATAGCACCAGCTGCTCCACAGATAAATATAGAAACTTGGAAATATAAAGGATAAAGTACTTCAACCTAAAATAAAATAAACAGTAAGAGGCAGTGAAATGTTGTCTTAGTCTCAAAAGCCTTATGTTACCCATTCATTTTGTACTGAATCCATTTATTTTTCTCTCATGCTCTACCCTCTGTGCACTCAGTGCATACTAAACAGTATAATATGAACTATACCATGCTGCATTTAAACTTGATGGTGCCTAAACTTACCTGTGACTTTGGAGACAAGGGTTATTTTCAGGTTTGGAAAATTCTCTCTCCTTTCCCTCTCCTCCCATCAGCATCTAAAATGTCATTTGTGAGTTGGCTTCGCACCCACTTTATTGACCATTCTCATGGTAAAAGGAAGAAAGCTGAAAGATAATTAGATTATGAGTCTGGGTGAGTAATTTTTAGAGCTTTGCTAGTCTGACTCCAGGATATATTTTGTGTGAACCTCAGCTTTGTTCATTCAGTATAAAAGGCTGCATGTTACAAGACAGGATGGTTCAGCTTCACAGGGTTATGGAAGGGCAAGGGGGTGACACCCTCAGAGCTTAATTATGTCAGCCTTAATTTGAGTTCCATCATCATAAGTGTTAGTCAACAAGTTTAAAGTTGACAAAACTGATCTTTCAGTAAGCAAAAGCAGTGCATTGCTTTAAAAGATGCTAGCTAAATTAAATTGGCAGCGATAAAATCATTTACACTAGGAAATGTACATTTCAAAAGAAAAAAACCAAAAACAAGGTACCTCATCTTCTCAGAATTATTGTGAAAGAAATAGATTTCCTATTTTGTTACAAATAAAGTAACGATTTACACACACAAAAAACACAGATTTTTCTATGAAACGTTAGTTATCATGAAACCTTGAGGGTTAATATATCTACTTTGCATCTGCAATAAACAGAAGAAAAAAGAGCAGGAAATAAACTATTTTGGCATAGGAAATGGTAACAAAAGCAGTGTTTTCCTGAGAAATGTGTTGTTGTGTGCAGAGTGTTGCAGCTCCTCTGAATTTGACCAGGGCACCCAGATGCCACATACTCAGATAGTGAGTCAATTTAAGGAAGGCACCTATTAAATGGCTCTCAGAGCTGGAACAACTTGGATATCCTTCCATTTCACAGTTAAACTGATGTAAATGCTTTGACAGTGCTGCAATGCTGTCACAGCTGTGAGAAGGTAGGAAAAAAAGAAGCACCTTACTGAAGGATCAAACATTCTCCCTGCAGCTTCCTCATTTCCTTCACCTGAACTGGACTGTGTGTTTTGTGTACAAGCTGCAAACTACTAAATCCCCCTCAACCCCCTTTTATTGGTTGTGTACATTTATACCTCAAATATTTTTTCACATTCCTCAAAGCTTTCATTCTTTTTCTATATTTATTAGCTGTTACAAGATTTTCAGTCTTATCTCAGTAGTTTTTCAAACCTTGCAAGCCTCTCTAGACACCGTAGGCCTTTCATGTCATTCTCATCTCAGTTCTCTCAGGTATTTTAGTAACAAAAATACATGATTCACTTCTTTAACATTTAGCTATGGAAAAGCTGTCCAAATTGGTCATCCTTGAGTCAATCTGTAAAAACAGACATGTCCAAAGGGTGATGTGTCTCCTCTTAAGACAGGCAGCTCTTTTGATGTCAATTAACTTCTAGACATGTAAAATCAGGCAAGATGGATGCTACTCACATGGCCTGTGTTTTACCAGATCCAGCCCTTCACCCTTTTTGCACTCTGTGTTTGCAATTCTATTTATAAAATGGAATATTCAGCCATCTATAGGGAAAGTTAGATGCAAAAATGCTTACTTCATTTACTTGGACTATTTTCATGATGCACATCTTTTGCATAAATAGCTCAAATTTCATTGCCTTGTTTTGCTTCAATACCAGATTATCAAATTCCTGTCTAATTTGCTGTCCTCACTCTTCCCTAAGGTCTCTTTTAGCTTTACTGCTCTTTCCATACCACTTAGTATATGTTTTCCAGTTTATTTTCTCCTGCATGCTTTAATTCTCATTTCTGCCATCTGAAAGTCTTTTTACTGTATTGGAGCCCTCAGGCCTTTTTTTACTTTTCTCCCTTAAATCCCTTACAATATAGTTCATGTCCTTGAAAACAAATTAAAAGAACTACATATCTCAATCCTCTGTCCAAACTAGATTGTTTCCTAATCAAGAAGCTATATAGATCTGGCAAACTACTCAAATGGAAAAGTGAAATTTTGATGGTAATTGTGATCAAAAGCTTTTTTACTGAAATTCATCCCATATTTCACAGGCAAGCTGAGCAGGGCAAAGCATTTCTGACCACTTCTAATTCCAATTTATTTTTCAGCAGCAGACTGGTTTATTTGCTGTAATATGCTAAAATTTTCAGTGACAGCTGGAATGTGGGTTTAGACAGCCTTTGCACTGTAAAGTTCATTTCTGCAACAGGGAATAGGAGGAGTTGTTTTCCCTCACCCTGAAGAAGAAAGTCTTAAGCCAGAGCAGTGAAGAAGATCAGATTTAAGAAAATCTAGAGGGGGAAAAGCAGAGGTCATAATAGCAAATTCTCTTAATCAAGACTATACATAAATTTATATATAGTCTTGATTATGCCTGCCATTTTGGAGTCCTTTGACAAATCTGAAGGGAAAAAAGGTCAGAATTATTTCATATTGTATTCACAATTTCATGATATTTAATGGGTGAACATTATGAAAAACAACAGGAACACTATGAAACATAATTTCATCATGATATAACCACACTCAATGCATAACACACAGAGATGAGAACCGGAAATAGTGGTATTGGTATTGGCAGTGTTGCTGGTTAGCTGTGGGCCTCAGATGAACATACAGTGGGTGGTATTTAACACACTACCTGCAGTATTTCACAAAAGGGTGAGAACTGACTTTATCCAGGAGGGTATTTTGTTGGTTTTTTTAGATTTGAAGCTCAAAACACTGCTAAAGGCAGGTGCCATAATCAAGTACTATGCAATTTTGTCTTTGGAGTTTTGTCATTAGACTTTACAAGCTGGCTTCCATGGGATCCTTGTTCTTAAGAGTGAAGGCTTAACCACTGATAAACACTGATTGCAGTGTATCGTCTTTTCTTCCCTCTTGCATCAGAATCAAAGGCAAATCTATTTCAGGTGTCTCCTTTCACCTATAATAATCATATAGTGGAGTAGGGAGTACCAACATGAAGAAAGATGATCAAGAAGAAAAAATTCTATAAGAAAATTGTTTCAGAACTATAAAATTAAGGAATGCATATTACTTGTTAAGAAATGGAATTTAAACTTTCTATTTAAAATAAGTAAGATGATTACTTTATTTGAGAACAAAGGATGGGAGAAATTAGCCATTTCACAGAGTTCCATTTTCCAAATTTCAGGCAGCCATGCCACAGCTGTCTGGTTTGAAAGGAGTCTGAAAACATCTATACCATGCAGTAAAGGATAAAAAAAACTTCCCAGCACTCCTTCAGAAAGCCAAGCCTGAACTTTGCCCTAGATAAATGCAGAGAGAATCTTGCTAATACCACAAGTCCCTGTGCTTTAGTTGCTAAATAAAACTCTGAGAGAGTCTTAAGATAGACACAGACTACAGGACTGCTGCTAATTTAAATTCAGGAAAGAATTTTCTCTTGAGCTCATACCTGGCAACCGTCAGTTTTACACTGACTGTGTGATCAAAGCACAGCAACCAGACACCTAAGGATGTAAAGCCATTAAAGGTACAATTTCACCCCATCTAATGTCCACTTGTTCACCTCCAAGGCTTCAGAGGACAGTGAATGCAGACCCAAAGAAAACCAAATAGAGATCATGATAGGAAACTGATAGCTTATTTCTAACTGGTGCTGACTAGAAACTCAGCAACATGGACATGATTACATTATTTTCTGGCAATAGCATTTCTAAGGGGCATCTTTGGGAATAGTGATACACCACGTATGTGAAAACTGTCACAGCAAACTTGTGCCCTGGGACAAAATGACTTTCCAGGATCCTATGATAAACCTCACTTCATGAAATCTCCTATTTAGTTAAGTGATCCCTTTCCAAAGTATATCACATTAGTTAAAAAAACAGTTTAAATTAATCAGTCCATTCCCTCTTTGTCAGACAGTTCCAGAAACATATTTCTTGGATGGATAAGGAACTTTCTTCCAATTTCCCCTCTAAATTTATTCATGGCCCATTTACAGTCATTTGATCTTTTGCCAATACCATCCTTTAACTTAAATGATAATACTCCTTCCTTAATATTTACCTCTGTAGTATGTCATTCATTGACTTAATTCATTCAGTTTAAAATAATCTTAATAAATGGGGAAATGTTGTAGCTATAAAATGAAAATGCACTATGATGACCTTTACTAAAATCTGGCACTAACCTGATTTTATTAAGTATCAGAAACATTATAATAGATATTAAAATGTAGTGATATTCCCACATTATGCAAATCTTTCTGAACTAATTTATATTCTTTTTGTCTTTTCTCTTCTTTCTACACAGTCCAGTTTCACAAATGAAGAAATTTTAATAATAAGCCTAGATTTTTAGAGAATCATTTACATATTTAGGTCTGCAAATAAAAGATGAGAAAACACATGTTCAGAAAGTTCATTGGCTTATAAAATTGATCAGCTATTTCTGCAATCTCTCTTTCAGGTAATAATTATCTCAGTTGTCTGTACAAATTAGTTACTTAAAGGTACACAAGTTTTGCTCCCAGTCAGAAGAGAAATTGAAATCTCGACTGTGCAATTAATAAGTCAGCCCGAATCTGTCAATGCTGTTATGTTCAGTAGACTAAATACTCAGCAGCAAACTACTGGCCTTCTCCTGTTGGCTTTCCTGTGGTTACCACACCTACACTGAAATATTTTCCATTACCTGTACAGCAAGTATCTGACCTGTGCTTATTTATATACAAGTAATATCAAATTTGCCTATAATAGTGTATACAAATAATACCAGTAAAACAGTCTAGTGAAAAGATCTGGTCCTCTGACTCAGAAGATTAGAAAACCTGGATTTTCTGAAATTATGAGCTGATGAAAAAGGTGTAATATTATCTTATAAATATCATGTCCTTAAGGAAAATGTTTGCTCTGGAGTCAAAACAGAAATATGCATTGCCAAGAAATTCTGACCACATCACAGCCTTTGTAATATTGTTCCTTGCACTGAGAGCAGAAGAACATGCATAATAAGACATCAAAATTCATTTGTCAACATAGATGACCTCTTTTCTGTCTTTGCAGAGTCACAGTGTGGTCAAGGTTGGAAAGGACCACTGTCAGTCATCTGGTCCAACCCCTGTTCAAGCAGGGCCACCAAATGTAGGTTGTCCAGGCCAAAATCCAGACAGCTTTTAAACATCTCTAAGGATGGAGAATCCACAATGTCCTTAGTCACTCTCACATTGAAAAACATTTCCTGTCTTTCAGTTTGTACCCATTTTTTCTTGTCCTGACATCAACTTGGCCCAAAGCATCCTCTTTACAGCCTTGTGATCTGTAGCAGGTATGAGGAAGAGATGCTTGTGACACTTTTGACTGCTGGTGGAAGGCACACTCTTCTCCACAGGCAAGTTTTTGACTTTCTGCATCAGCACGTTGCCCCAAGCTACATGTGTGAGGCTGAATATGACACTGAACTTCCCTACAGTGTTGCTGACAACATGTTCTTGGGCTCTACTGAGTGATTTTCATTGTGTCAAGCAGGCAATGTCTTCCTAGGCAGAGCTACTGCTAGACCATAAACCACACACAAAAATTGAGCCTTGGCACCTTTTAGTGCCAAAAACAGTCATGGAGGGGAAAAAAAATGTGTGTTTTCAAATAGAAGACTTTAATAGAAAGAACAAAATATTAGCCCTTTAACCGCTGTGATCCTCTAGTGAAGAAAACATCAATATTCTACTCCAGGTGGTGAAATGGTTAGTGAATAACATTCATAATGGTCAGGAAATTGCTCTGGCATCAGCTGAGTTTTCTTCTTATACATTCCATAGTTTCTCTTCAATATTAGTCGAGTGCCTAACATGCATTTCAGCACAAGGATTGCCCATGTAGTGCTGTACTTCCAACAAAACTTTTAATAGACAGTTTTAGCCATTACTACTACTCTACTGCAACATGATATTTTTAGTTATTAAAAATCAAACTGCAGTATCATGAACATAAATACATGGTTTTAATAATCAGGTTTTGTACATAAATGAAATTACTTATAAAGAGACTATTTGTACAAAACCCATTTAGATAGAAATAAATGTGAATTAATAAATTATGTGATTAATTAATGATTAATTAAATAAAATATCTTAATAAAATTAAGGATGTGAATTAATAAAAATTACTCAAGTAATTTCTACAAAAGTCTTGTGAGTAGGCTGTTATAAGTCCCTAACTCCCATAACAGTAAGCATTCTGAACTTTAGATATGTTGCATAGTGGCTTAGTTAGTCATGTCTTTTTTTGTTACAAACAAGCAATCAGCTCAAAGCCCTAAGATTTGTGCAATGTATTAGAGTTGTGCACAGACATTCATTCATCCATATTTTGTAATGTGCAAGGCACTGTACAGTATGTTAAAAATTATCTATATTGACTTCCCCTCATTGCTCAAGACATGAGGCATTCAAGATTTCCAAGATTTTTGTGAAACACAGCTGCACTTGAAGCTTTACAATCCTACAGGGATTTTACCATCATTTGTCTGCATTTACAGCATTACCACTTCTGCACATAAAACTATTGTCCTTGGCTGTCCTCAGAAATAAATACTTAACTGATGAGATATGCAGTATCATTCTTTATCCTGTGGAATCCTTAAGTGTTTAATACACTTCTGTGAATTCTGTGTAACATAATGGATGAGCTTTATTTGAACATAAAATGGCATTGCAGCTTCCTGTGTTTTACTTGAAGCACAGTAATTCTCAACCTTTTTCAATAATCATTAAGTTTTGTCTGAAAGTTCTTGTTTTGTCACTTCTCAGGCTCAGGTTCTTATTTGCTTGATGAGAGATGGGAGGCACTTCTCAACCCATGACACCAGCCTTGAAGAAACCCTGGCCCCATTCTGAGAGCTACTCCCTGTATCTCAGTGCACATTACCAATAATCATTTGTGTAATTGCTCCAGGAGACCATATTGTTTATTATTTTTCAAAGAAAATGTCAGCTATAATCATCAAGAATATTATCAAGCTGTCATGTTTGCAACATGTTGTGAAAATAAATATTTTTATATTACCATCACTTGGTATTTGAATCAAGTAATAATACTAACATTTTCTTTGAAATCTCCAAGGTATTTATTCTGTTTTGCTATGATTCAGATCAATTATGTTGCATATAAATTAAACTCTTAAGTATGTTGTTGAAGAGGCTAATATTCCTTTTGTTTTATCCAGCAAACAAAATCTTTTTTGTTGGATCTTGGTAATTCCATTCTTCATATGATGCTCTCACATGGGAAGAATGCTTTTAAAACTCATCAAGTTCTGAAAATGCACAGTGGAAATACTCTTATTGCTTTTGAGGCCAAAAGAGAAAAAGCATCATAAAACAAACTGCACTCTGGATGCACATATTCACTCTACACAACATGTATTCAAATCACAGTAAGGCACCAAGGCCAAAAAAACAAATATCCTGATTGTAGATCCTTTCCTTGCCATTAAATCTTGTAGGAGCAAAACCTAATCAAATATAACAGCCTCCAGTCCATCCTCTATGTTTAACCTTGTTTTACAAGACCTTTTGTCTTGCTAGTTCCAAGATGTTTCTGTTCAATGTAAGTATTCTTTACACTCTATCATACTTCCAGGTGCCCAGAAGCACGCCTTTGACAGATAATGGTCCTGCCTTTGTAGCCAACACTTCAGCTTTCACACCATACAGAAAAACTGAAATAACATTTCAGTTGAAGATTTGCAGTTTGGTCTTTAAATGGTAGATTTTCACCAACCAAAACTCTTTCTAGCATTAGCTATCAGTACACCTGCTGTTTTACCAGTTCATAACTTTGATTTCCTACTAGATATCCTCATTGGTATAAGCAATTGGCAGTGTATACTAATTAATTCAGCTCTTAACAATCTTTTGCTTTGCAATGGAATGTTTGAACAGGGATATGGCGGATGCTCATCAGAATGTTTTCCATAATGAATGTTATCTTGCTCGAGATGCTAGACAGCTTTTTGGTTTTTAACAGTATGTCAACATGTGGAGGCCGGTGGGCCTTCCCTGATAGCTGAGCCCTGGAGGGGGGCCATCTAGAGACTATTGCTGCACATTGATTTATTTGGACCTCAGTGAGAGGGACAGCTGCCCCGACCTCGCCCCCTGATCTTCCTATATGGTGATGTTTTGAGTTCTGTTACCCCATTGGTGCTTGGCCCATTGGCTGTTACTTCCCCTTGTTCACCTTCTAAGGTTGTGTTCCGGTGGCTTCTCTGTCCCCCGCACCCCTGCTGGTTCATTCTCCTGCTTGTCTCCCCTGGTTGCTCCCCTCTTCCCACCTACGCTTTGCACCCGTTGGCTCGTGTTGCTAAACTCCGCCTCTTCAGTCCCAGGATTTAACCCCTGGACACCCTCAGATTCTTGCCCTTGTTCCTGGACCCCTTCCATGTGTGGTTAATAAACCTCTGCGGGATCTCCACACAAGAGCCTCTCCTGCCTCTGCCTGATTATTTCACAAACACCTGCTGTGTGTGCTGTGAGCCTGCACCCATCTGCCCACCGACCAGAGCGCCACCCGCTACAGGAGACGCTTACAGAAAGCCACGGGCGTGAGCAGCCCGAGCTGCGCCGCAATATCAACAAAAGGTGAAATGCCTGGTGAATTCTTGTAGTGCCCTTAGTTGCCCAAGCTGTCTCATAAAGAAGTTAGTGACAAACACAAACAAGAAAATTAAGCGTCCCACACTTCTTGTTCACAGTCTCAATTACAATGGCTGCAGTTAATGCATTTCCAACTGTTCTCAACTGCACTTTTGGCCTTCAAAAAATGCCTAGGAGCAGCTCCATCTCTGCTTCCAAATACACTAGAACCAGCCCTAGGACTATATCACTGATTCCTTCACATTTCTTCAGCTGAACATGAAAGACAACATCTAATATTCAAAACTGAGCAATGTATGCTGTGCTATTCGAGTAATTCTTAAAAAAAATCCAAAACCCACAACAAAAACCCCACATAAGAGATATAGCATAAACTGGCTATAGTATACAATCATCCATGTCTTTTTTCTTACTAGAAGTTTCAGCTGTTTATAACAATCGATCTATATTTCTACATATTTCAGTTCTAAGCTTCCTTATGGCTTATATAAGGCTACACATAATGCTGCTTTGATGTTATCAGTGGTGTTTTACCATATTGCTGAAGCTCAGCTACTGTTCTGACCCTTTTATGAAGGAAAAAAAAAAAAAAGAAGAAATGTTGTTTTAAAGAGAAAGGTCGAATTTTTTTTTTTTTTTTTTTTAAGCAATTTCATTTTAAGTATAAGAATAACTTAATGCACCAGAATGGGGCTAACTGGATGGAAAGCAGCTTGCCATGAAAGGGCAGTCGAACACAGACCAGTGACGTGCCCTTGCAGTGAATCAGGCCAGCTGCAGGAATGTTGTCAGCAGGTCAGGGGAGATGACCCTTCCCCTCTGCTGTGCCCTGGTGAGACACAGCCAGGTATTGTGCCCACTTCTGGGCCCTCAGGACAAGAAAACCACGGATGCACTAAAGTGCATTCAGCAAAGGGACAAAGGTGATTAAGGAGTTGGACCGTCCTTCACTCAAGACAAGGCTCAAAGAATGGGGACTGTTCAGCCTGCAGAAGAGAAGCACCGAAGGAACCTTATCAATGATACATCTGACAGGAGGGTGTAATGAAGACAAAGCCACATTGTTCTTAGTTGTGTCCAGTGGACCAGAGGAAATGGCCACAAAAATATAGAAAAGTCCATCTAAAATTAAGTAAGAGACTTTTTGTTATGAGATTGGTCAAACATCAGAACAGGTTGCCCAAGAGACATCATGGAATATCTGCACTTGGAGATATTCAAAAGGTGTCTGGTCATGGCTCTGAGAAACTTTCTGCAGCCAATCCTTCTGTAAGTACAGGGGAGTGCCACAAAGATGATCAGAAGGCTGGAGCCCCTCTCCTATGAGGAAAGGCTGAGAAAGATGGGGCATGGAGTGGTAGGACAAGGGGGAATGGTTTTAAACTGAAAGAGGGTGGGTTTAGACTATTAGGAAGAAATTCTTCACTGTGAGGGTGGTGAGGCACTGGAATATGTTGCCCAGAGAAGCACTGGATGCCCCATCCCTGGAAGTGTTCAAGGACAGGCTGGATGGGACTTTGAGAAACCTGGTCCCTGGGAAGGTGTCCCTGCCCATGACAAGAGGGTGGAACTAGACGACTCTTAAAGTCCCCTTCAACACAAACCATTCTATGATTCTATATCAAGAGGTCCATCCTGTAAATTACTAGTTTGTAGTATGCTAAGTATAAGACCCTCTAACTTACTGACTCCTAATAAATACTGATTTGTTGTCTGAAACCTGAAGGCATGGTGGAGGATTTGAGGGTAGCAAGACATAGAAACTAGTTTGCCTTTTTTTCTTGAAAATCCTGAAACTATTAGTTTAAAGAAAATTCTTGTTAAAGTACTTTTTTTATAACACTACATTTTTCTACTTGATAGAGAGTATATGTGCCAAGTTTGAATAATTTAAAAGATTAATAAATCTGGATTAAAATCATCTGGTTTACCACCCTACATAAAGATGTGCATTGCATATATAAGACTCCAACAGACACTGTGGGTTTTTACCTTGTGGAACTATCTGCTGTTTTCTCATGGACATCTTCTCGTGGGTTTTTCATTTCTTTCAAGTGACTCCAGAATTGCCATTATCTACCAAATTTTCCAAGTACAAATTTATTAAGGACTTGCAAATAATCACAAATAAGCTCCATAATAATATCATATGTCTTATTCAACCTTCTCTAATTTTCTCCACTCCATCTAGTTTTACAAACACACTACTTTATTAGCACATTATTCATCACGGAAATATCTGTCTATGTTATTCCCTGTAGGGAAATGTGTGATGACATGGCTTTACCTCAGATATTTTCATTCTCATTACTTCTATACTTACCCAATTTTTACACCTTGAATGTCACCATGTTCTGATAGACTGCCAGTGAAAATGGGACAAAACATAACATCACCAGAGGCTGAATGGGCTGTAGAAACACCTGCAACTGGACTCCAATGAAATTATTTATTTTGAAATGTCACTTTTTCTTTTTTGGTAGGTTTCAGCAGTAAGCACTGTATCATTTTCATCTCTACATCTTCTCATTCACTAAGAGACACCATGGTGTTATCTTCATATTTCTATATTACAATGTTTTTGCACTGCAAAGGACTATTAACTAAATTTCATAATAATCTTTTCCTAAGCACCATTAACATAATTAACAGCCTGTTAACTAAGACATTAGACCTTGAGCATCAAATAATAAATTCTAAGTCCACAGCTGGTAGGAAACCCTTTCAAGAGAAACACTGCTCAGGAACACAACAGCTAGAACTGTGAAAATCTGTTTGTTCAGTGGTGGAGAACTTCCAGTGTCCATTAGAGAAAATCAAATGTCTGACTTAAATTGCTCCTAAAATGTGCTTAAATAAATATGCTAAGGAGCTGCACTTCCACCAGCCAGAGCTCCAAGAAAACTGGTTAATTATTCCTTTAAAGACTGCTTCCTTAACGGACATAATTTTGCTACAATATCTATATATTGGGTCATTAACTACCCTTCAGCAACAATTATTTGATATTATGGGGAACTATTCAGGGAAACTTTAAATAAGAAAGCAAAGATCTTGCTGGTCATTAGGAAGTAGGTAAGGAAAAAGCCATCATGACCACCCATTTTGAGATATCTTGAGTAAATAATTTGCTAATAGCTAGTATCCTTTAAGTTTCTTTAGTAATTTTAAAACAAGTTCATTAAGCAACTGTTATAACTCTTATGCCAGGTTTGTCATGAAAGTTCTAAGTTTATGAATTTTAATTTCTTTCCCCTTTTTAAAACACTACCACACTGTTATAACAATATTAAAGGAACATAGCTCAAGACTATTTTTCACATACACCACTGCTTTTTCGTATTTGTCTGGGGAATGGAGTGCTGTTAGACCAAATTAACTCACATGGTGTTACACACTTCACTCAGCCCTTGCCACAGGAGTCACCACCAAAAAAGTTACTGTGTCCTACTTAGGAAATCAGTACAGAAACAAGCTGCATAATGGCACCATTATGGGAACATTAATAAACTACCAACCACTTACACCACTTTAGGAAAGTCTAGGGGCTACATAGCTGCCAAAATGATTGCCACTACGTTGTCATAATGTACTTGAGCAAAACAGTCAATATAGCTTTGAAAAAATTGATATGAACTTCACTGTCCATCCTGAGTTTTCCTATAGAATCAGATCCTATCACTTCTACAAGACATGAGTTGCAGAAATTATATGTATCAAAAAACCACATAATTTGCCTTTAAGCATCCTTTACTTTCCCAGTCGTTAAAACAATCAATTCCTGTGTCAATCCAAAACGAGCTGTTTTACATGAAAACCTTTTCTGTTCCTCTCCTGAGCTGTCATGTTCCCTTGTTGTATGCCTTTCACTTTTTTATCTTGGTTAAGCAGGACAAAAAAAAAAAAAAGCAAGCAAGCAAAAAACCTTACTAGATCTGCTAGGGCTTGTCTGGTTGGTTTTTTGCAGTCACTTAGTGTATGAGCAATCAAAGGATGAATGCAGAGAACAGTAACAAAATGAAGATGAAAGTGTAGAAAATGCTACTTTGCTCTTTTAGTTGCTGAATTTTCTAAGGCACTCACACCCCTGGTAACTGAACACCATTTTGCTAGAAGTCTGGAAAGGAACAAGAGTATCTTCTGTTTCTATCCTCAACTCAAGCCCCCTTACCCATGTCCTGCACTAGCAGTGCTGTTGCCACAGGCTATTTAGTGCTCCTCTTTACCTCCAGAAGATTTTCACCCTTTCTTTGCTCAGTAAGGAACAAAGCTTTTGCTTCAAACCTGCAAGCCCCTCCTCAAGACCCACTTCTACAACTACTATGAACTCTGCAAGTGTGACAGCACCTGGGACTGCTCAGCAGATTCTGGTCACAGCCCCCAAACACCATAGAACAGCAAACATAACACATCCATGGACAGACTAAATTACAAAGAGAAAACACAGAAGTGTCAGCCATCCCTTCTCAAAGGGAGTCAGAGCACAGCGCAGCTCCCAACAGGTTGCAGAGCAAGGAGCATTACACATCACTGAGTCTGTGGATTTTCTAACATCTTTAACAAAATCATTCAGATCCTACATCTACAGCCTCAAATATGGCTGCCACCTCATACAAACCTGCATCTTTATAAGTCAAGTTTCTCTGCTCTTAAAAAACAAGGGAAGATTTTCATGCTTAAAGGGAGCCAAAGGAGTAAAATTTTCTTCCCCCATTTCTTTATTTCTTAGTCTGAAAATCCCAGACATTTACTATGCTTTCAAAAATCCATCTTTGGCATAGAAATAAAGGATGTGAGGGAATAAAGTGTGTAAGAACAGATGATTTTTCTCCTCAAACAACCTGACACCAGATACTGAAACCCCAAGGGGCTGGTCCTACTCTCATTTGCTCACATGAACACCACTCAGTTCAACACAAGATATTACAATGAAGTGATCTAAGGCATGTCTCCAGAGTCACAGGACTATGGAGCAGAAAATCCACATGAAGAAGGGAAATCTTAGAAAAAGACTCAAAATTTTTTGAGTTTTTTGTGAATTTCTTCTTCCATCTATCTTCCCGATGTGCAACTGCAAGTGTTGGAATTAATACATGCTCCATTCCATCTCTACCGATAAAAGCCAGATTTTTTGAGCCTGTAATTTTAGCAGAACATAATGAACACACAGTTCTCCAATATTTCCCTTGTAAATAATCACAAAAGCACTCGTTTTTCAGATTTTTATCACAAATATTACTGTGTCACTTCAGTCCACCCATCTTCCCTGAAGACAAATAATTTGATCTAACAGGGAAAAGAATTTGAACATAAACCAGAGTTCATGCACACAGGGGAAATCACTAAGGAAACCAAATTTATGATCACTGTACTGTGAATAAATAGCTTTTTGATACATGCTATAGAATGAAATAAATATATCTGCTAGTTTGTTAACACTTATGGCACAACTAAATAAAACACAGATTAAAAAGGTAAATTTTTACCAAGAACAAAATATGATTTGCCATTAACATTCCACAAATCTGTCTTTTGAAGTCACATTAACATATTCTTACTCATCTTGACATGTACTGATCTTTAAATCATTATTTCTTGATCAAGATTCTATGTCTAGACCTTCCATTTCACAGATGTTATCTGTGGCTGAGATTGGGATCAGCTCCAGAGCAGATGACTCTCACTGAAAACAATTCTCAGCTGAGCAGAGAAATGCACAAAGACAGTGAGAGGCTCTAATGATCAAAACCAACACACTGAGCTGCAAGTCTGAAGAGGCAGCAAGTCATGTAGGGTCTGATATATGAAGAGTAGATGCTGACTGTGCCAAAGCACCGAATTTCTGGGTAGGCTAGTCCCTTGAGATGACAGTGGCCATCCCTCTGCTTCCAGAGGACTGGGCTAACATGGAGCAGGATGATGAGCTCCCTCACCACCTGAGACCACACGATTCCCTGACAGGAACGTCCCTCTGTCGCAGCCCCATGCTGTTCTTCTTTGCCCTCTCTTTCCTGCAGGAAAGAATTGATGCCACCTCTGCTCCAGGGAGAAATCACAGACCCGTAATCTACTGATAAAACCCTCTCCTTGTCCCCCATGCAGAGCCTGGCAGTGGCACTGATGTGGAACCACAGCTTGAACATGCACTGCTCTGGCAGTGCCTTGGGCCACCCCCAGGGTCTCAGAGAAGTCCTGGAAGAAGGAGTTCACTGTGACCCTAAGAATTCATGCAGATATGTGAAAATTCAGCTTTATCGTAACAAAAAAACCCTATCATATGTAAAAAAAAAAAAATAAAAAAAAATTCAACTTGCTATCTTTTATTCTTGTACAGTTTGAATATCATAAGGCAAAACTGCAGAATTTAATTTCAAGTGCTTTATCATAGCATGGCTCGGGGACTCCAGCTAGGGATTTTGAACATTTGGGTGTGCACATGGTAGACAACAGGGCAGTGGCTTGGAGTTTGCCACAAGGCAATTTGTGCTGATACTTCTGAAACAGAAAATCTGTAAGTGTGGAGGCGGTGCTGGGATGCTGTTAGAGGAAGCCGGGGGCTCTGACAGACCAGTAAGTGTGGCTGAGGGCATTATCACCCCATCTGTCCGCCCCCCTTCTCTCTCCACGGCCAGCCTTCCCGAAGCAGAGGCACCCGAGACAAGGGTAGCGGGTGCTCAGCACGGATCCCGCTCTCGGCTGCTGATGGGCGCTGCCGGCGCGCAGCTCCCGGTACACGGGGGCTGCGAGTGCCAACACCTCGGATCACGGCTGCTCAGTCTGACACAGCCCATCTGCCAAAACACAAAGTGAGAAAGGCAGCGAGATTGCACAGGAACTGTGGTTGTATTAAGGGGATGTGTAAAGCCGCGCTTTCCAAGGAAAAAAAAATGTGTAATTAAGTCAGTTACTGTGCTTCGTGTTTGCACGCAGTATCTGCGGCAGCACATTCAATTAAAATTAAAGAAAAGGAAATAAATCTCAGCTGGAGCTCTGCCTGGATAAGTGCCTGAGCAGGAAGTAGAGTTGTATTGTCTGAACAATTTATATTTGTGAGCAATTAATAAAACAGATTTTTCTGTTGATTCTGCACTTTTAGCTGATAATTATGGAACATTTTGGGGGTGAGGAGCTGCTACTCTAATTGAAATAAATTTTCCACTCTAAACCAACAGGAGGCAAAAATAACACTATATCTTATCAAATTTTTAAGGGGAGAAGTTTAAAATTCATTGTTTCCTATGTATTCTGAGGTTTCTTTTTGTTTTATAAATACGGTTTAGAATTTAGAATACTTTAAAGTACACATACTTTGAAGTCTCTACCCATTGCCACAACAGACAAAAGAAATCCTTGCATAAAACAGAGTTCTGTTAGTGCACATTTTTAAACAATAGTGGTTTGGTATGACATAGAGCCTGGCATAGGAACTCAAATTTTTCTACAAGATTTTGCATAAACCTTGGCTAGCCACACCACCTCTTTGTGTGTTATCCGTGAGGGTAGGGAGGCATGGAAAATAAATACAGTCCTTCCTTACCTTAGTGAAATGCTGAGAGGAGAAAATACAGAGTGGGTATGGCTTCACATATGGTTACAACTGTAGAAATCCACTATGGAAGGCCAAGGTACAGGCCAACCACTTCTCTAGTAAACACACAAGGAACATTGGAAGAACTTCTGGTGAAATTTAAAGTTGTGTAACAAAGCGCTCCCCAAAGAGACGAAGAGGAAAGCTGGTTAAAAAATTCCTGATGGAAGATTGTGTCCTACTTAAATCAAAGCACTTTCACAGGGATGTTTCTATCTGTAGATTTTACAAAAATAGTCTACTCATTCCTTTTCGATATAGCTGAAACATTTCATTTTGAGAAATTTAGAGCATTTTCTTTCACTGCTAGTGATAATGTGTTCTATTGCAGAGCATCTCAGAACTGACAGGCTGGGAGTTGCCTCAAGACAGCAACTGACTGTCCATTCCTTTGCTTTTTAGCTACAATCAACTTAAATAGAGCATCCCTGGCAGAGCTTTGTCTAATCTAGCCTCATAGCCTCACAAGGCTTTTTTTTTGGTTGGTTTTGTTTTCCTTTNGTTAGTTCTTTGCATGAGTTTCATCCTGCTTACCAGTCAAGAAGTTATTCCTAATATCTAATATAAATTTACCTCATAATTTTGAAACTAATCTATAAAAAAGTCCTCAAACATTTGATCTTATTGAAATAAGACATTATATATATATATATATATTGAACAGGTCATTTTTCTATTCCCTTAACAATATTTCAGGATGTTTTTCACAAGCTGGACTACAGTCAGATGTCAGTTTGACATTAAGGGATAATCAGAATTTACTGGCAAATAGTCATCCTCATTTCCAGCTCTGTGTTTTCTCTTCATGATTAAATGTGCAGGACTACCTCAGTGCACATCTGTAAATGCAAGGAGAGGCAATAGGGTGCTGTTTCACCTTTGTTTCAGCTGAAGAAAGCCTTGGGTAAGCTCTTAAGTATGACACAGGCTGAGCATGGACATGAGATCAGGAGAGACCACAAGAAAAGACTGTTACAGAAAATTATTGAAGTATTCTTAAATCATGAAGATCTTATTACCATACCGAAAGTAGGGGCAGTGAGAACAGCAGGGAACTCTCTGCAAATAGACTTGAATCTTTGCATGGGGAGATTTGCTATTTATGTGCTTGCAATATAGGACAAAGCTGCTTTTTCCTTTTCAAGTATCTGCTGGGAGTGCAACATTTCCCAAATTAATGAAAATCAAGGGTTAAGGTAAATGACATAATAAAATCCAGACATTGATTTTTATGTTAGGCGTAATCTTTATGCAAAGCATAATGTATCATCTTAAATGTCACTCATTCAGTATTACTACTATAATACTATTTCTTGATGATGGTCAGGAAAAAGTTGTTCAGGGCATTCATCAACACTGTCTCTATGTCATTTTTTTGTCTACTATGAAAACTGATTGTAAGAAATCTCAGATATTGGTTGAGAGAAAAAATGGGAGAGAGTTGCTACCAGAGCTGGATCAGCTGTGTGTGCTCCATTCCTGAGCTCTTCTGTGTGCTCAAATACAAGTCACCTCTAAAAATCAAGTGAAGGCAAACAGGGAGCTGTGGGGCCAGAATGCCAGAAAAAAGGGGATTTGTAACTGGCATCTCTAAATAATGCTGATGGACCACTAGGCCTACAACAAGCAGCTTGCAGAGGTGTGTAAAGACTTTATAAAAACTGTGTTTGCAATAACATGGAGGGCTCCTGTCCCTTTCCCAGCTCTGCACCAGCTCAACCTAGGCATGGATGAAGGAGACTCTGAGGGAAGAGTGCCACCTACTGAACCCCAGCCTTCCTCTGATCTGCCCACCCAACTCACTCAGCCTAGAAGCCTCACATGTTCCCATCTGCAGCCTTCCCAGCCCACCCAAGACAGCCTTTCCCCTCTCTGGTCTTCCTTAAATGCTATGCAAGTGGTAGAAGTCTATAGAAACGCTATAGAAATACCACAAAGGTATAGGAACAGTGAGAACGTTTCTCTCATATTTCCTGTTTTACAAATCAATTGCTTATTTATACAGCAAGAAAAATAACAGCTAAGAATACCTGTAGTGGTTGGATTGTTCTGGGGGTGATTAACTCAGGTGTAAATGTCCACAGCTCTCAGCAGCACTGCAAAGGAATCATTCTTCAGAGAGAAGTAGAGATTGATCTATTCTCTTCTAAGACTAGAAAGCGCTACATCTGCTGATCAACGTCCCTATTCATCAGAGCAGTAACCTGGTGCTACATTATCTGGGCCACAAGGGTGCTATGGTATTATTCCATTCCATTATAATAAATTAGCTGTTCTGCTATTAACATGCTTCATATTTAAGAGATAGTCACCAGCTCCTAAAGAATCAGAGCCAGTCCTTTACATAAACCGTCCCAGGACTCAATTAATTACTGCAGTGATAAAGTGTTGAAATGAAACTTTGTCTTCCAGATATGCCCCATCAACACAGAGTGGAATCAATAAGGCTCATTTCAAGCAATTTACCCACCATCTCTATATTCTAGGCAGTGCTTGCATTCATCTGATAGTATTAGTTTATCATATCTCTCTGACGTATTTTCCTGTCAAACCTTCCTGTTCCATGCTCATACAGATGAATGAACAGTGTCAAAATAATTTCATTCTGTTCTATCTTTGCAAGATTTTCAGAGCTGCAGATGAGAGATTGGGGTAATTATCTGGGTCCATGAGGGCCATGGAACAAGGACAGCATCCTTTCTGATTGTCACAGATATACTTTAGTTGATACTCAGCCTTCAGCGAGATCACTGTGAGTAAGAGGAAATGATAATTTACTGTATCATCCCAACAGCCTTTATGGTCCTTTGCTCAGCCAAGGCAATTGTCTCCTCAGAGTCTTTGTGCCTCCAGAATGATATAGAAAATAGCATGTTCCCTTTTGCCTCCCTACCTCACATGACAGTGAGGAATTTGGGAAAAGCAGTTGTAACTTGCCTAGATATCAGTTTCTTATTGTTTAGTTACTTCAGCTCATTCCTTTATTCAGCAATTACAGAATATGCAGGAGATGAGGCAGCTGGAATGATCTTTAGCAGTTTTAATCTGAAGCAAAGGGGAATCAGGCAATGAAAGAGACAAACTTAAGTTTCTTAGCAGTCTGCTTGACTCACGGAGATCAGAGTGAAGGAGATGTCTGTTCCCAAGTGACAAAGAATTAACCTTTAAAGAGAGCATTTGCTAGATTGAAAAGAAATGAGAATTCATTGCTTCTAAGGATGTGACCCAGAATTGTTCCTATTCTGGCGAGGCATCGCTCCCTCGAAGAGCCTTCCTTTCAGATGATTAGCAATCATTCAGTAGTACCAATACACTTACACATTTCCTAACAAGAGTTGTCTCCTGCCTCCAATCCAGGCATCACAGGCTGTCCTGCAGACTTAATGCAGTTGCAGCTGAGCAAACAGCTCATTTGAATTTCAACAGCCTGTGGCCACAACAAGGAACAAGTAATTTCAGGTTTCCAGGAATTTCTGGACGAGAAGCACAATACAGCTGCATAATTACAGTACAGCAATATGTAAAATATGCAACTAACTGAGTATTTTAAATGATGCTTGCAACTTAAACTGACGCACTCACTTCATATACAACTTGATTATCCAAGCTTGTATTAATAAGATGCAGTGTAACAGAAAAGAAGAGAGCTGCTCCCGGCTGTAATACTGTTTCAGTGCCACAGAGATACTGCCAAGAGGGTCTCCTTCCATTGCATTAATGTATGCATCCAGTTCCAGAGAGGCTTTTTGTTTGCTTGTTCCAGCTGTAAAATGCAATGCTATACTTGTGCTCACACTGTTGTGTTCATGTCTACTGCAGAGGATAAAGCCTTTTTGGAAAGAGATCCCAAATCCAGCTAGAAGAAAATACTGCATTCATATCTCAAGTAAGCATCTACAATGGGCAGTTAAAGTTAGAGTAATCTAATTTTCTTTCTGTTAAATTTCAAATGAGAAACTCTACAATCTTATTTTGGACTGGTTTTCATGCTTTCTGTTTTCTATACTAGGAAAATAGATTTTTATTTCTTGAACTCCTTCACAAACCCCAGTGTGCAAAGGTTTAATATTGATTTTGATCAGAATGCATCCAGTAGTAGACCCTGGTCTTGCAATGAGATCAGTGCAAAAACTTTCCTCTGCTTGTAGCAAAAACAAGAATCTCATTCAGAGGAAGATTAGCTAAATCTTCTGCTCTTTTGTTTTTTGAGAACGGGCACTTTTGCTCTAGGAAACAAAAGTGAATAAATGCATTTCCAGGATGTTGACTTCCTTGTAATTTTTATAGGAGGGAGCCGTGCCCCAAGTCTATTTGATTTTCCTTGGCCTGTCATGAGATGTTTTCTAGACAAAATATTTCACCCCAAAAAAGGTGTGCCTGATGGAGAGATTTAGTGTTAAGAACCCTGTAGCAGCGTGGCTCGGGCGGCTCGGCACTGCTACCTTGCCAGGAGCGTCTCGGCGGATGAGGAGGCCCCGGTCGGGCAGGGGGAGGCGCGCCCGCTCGCACACGCGGCTGGGTGCTGGAATAAAGGCAAAGGAGGCAGGAGGGGCTCCTGTGTGAAAGCCCAGCGGGGTTTATTGCACCCACCCCCTGAAGGCACCACAAACAAAGAACCAGGTGGAATGGAGGGCCCAGAGTTATATGCAGGAATGGAGGGGGCANACCCACGCGCTGAACGCAACATGGACAAAGAACCACGATCCTGGAGAGCCCAGGGTTATATGCAGGAATAGAGGGGGCAGGGCCAAGCGGCAGCGACTGGTGAGCGGAGAGGGCAGGCGGGGACACAGACCCGTTCACCAACGGGGAGAGTGGTCAGAGGAGAAGAACAAGAGAACAAACCAAAGGGGGTACAGAGAACAGGGAGCTTACTAGGACATAACCTCACCTGGCAAACCGGGGAACGAGCCGGCCAAGGGGCCAACTGCCAGTGGGGTTACGGGATACAGAACAGGGCCATACAAGGCAAACGGGGAGAGGGGAGTGGAACTGGGGTAACTGGCTTGTGGTCATTGGGCTTCCATGGCAGAAGCCAAAGCCTAAGGGGCATCCTGATGTACCCACAGGCCTCCACAGAGGCCTTTCTATTCCTATGTCGGAGATGTGAAGCCCAGAAATTCCCACAAATACAAGAATTTTGGGCAAGAGAGGCAAGGAAACCTCATCACTTTCTTACCTAGAACTTGATCCAATGAGAAAAAGCTAAAAGTGACTTAAAAGCAAACAAAGGAAAGAGAAAGTCCATCTGTGGAATGCTGAACGCCCTTCTCTCTACTCAGTTCCTGGAAGAAAAAGGATGCTCAGCAGTTCATACTTTTCTTGATTTTCCTACAGTTCATGTGTGGAACGTTTTAAAAAAGAACATACCTTTTGCATGCTGGCAGTATCAGCCCAGAACCTTTCCTGAGAATGAGATTTACTCTGGAAAAACAATCATAAAATACCCACTGTTCAATAGTTCCTAGACACAGTGGGGTGGACTGAGAAAAGCACATCAGATTTAATTATAAACGTGTCCAATTTTCTTTTCTCATATCATATTTTCTTCGGTATTTTTTACAGGATTCTTTTGACTTTTCTCAAGTTAATTCCCTGATATTTAATTTCTTTTATTCTCATTAGGCTACATGAGAACTGATATAGTCACATAATAATGTCAAGCATTTGCAAATAAATAAGTATTTATGGAGTTCAAATCCTGAATTATGTAAATGAAGTTCAATAAATTGTGAAAATATATAATATTCTCCACACTATGTCATGTACATCTTCTTAAAAAAAATTCTTTTCAACTGATACTATGAGCTTGATAGAGCACAACACTTCCACTGGAACCATCATGGTTTAATTATGTGGCAGCATATGTACTCCAAATATTTCTAAAATGGGTAGAATTTGCAATGTAAATGCATATCAAAATAGCTACATGACCTGTACAGTAATCAGTTTTCAGAGCTATATAGCAATCCCATCCAGAAAACATCAAAATGTTCTAAAGGAGGGGGGAAAAAATTAAAAAAACAAACATACAAACAAAAAAAACCCCTAAAAAACCCGAATCATTATGCTGAAAGACCAGAACCCAGCACAAGCAGGGCCAAACATCATCAACCCACACTCTTCATTTCCTCATTACTTTGTAGGGACTGGGCTGCCTGCAGTCTGCATTGCATTATATCCCATAGGATCATTTGCTATTTTACAAGGCAAGAGGAATTTCAACCATCGGGAATATGGATTTTAAAAATAGGGGACATTTTAGAAAGAAGTGCATACTGATTTTAACAGCAATGTTGAGATGTAATGAATTTGGGAAACATTCTGAGCAGAGCATATTTTTTGAGTGGAGCAGAACTAGAATCAAGACTACAAAAGGTGAGGATTTTGCTATAAATATATACATACTTCTCATACGCTCCAAAAGACAGAACAACCAGCATTTTTTAAACCAAGGCATGTGCCTGACTTCATCCTTAAAGTGGACCTGTTTTTAGAAGGGATCTGAACACTCAGTTTTAACAACTTCAGCAAAGAAGTTGGGAATAGGCAAAGTAACCTATTACTCTGGAAAATGCAGTCAATTATACATCTTCTCTAAAAATTTAATTACATTCAAAAAATATCTTAGCTAATCAAACTCATACAGGAAGGGTGTGCAGGGTGACACATGCCTTTCTCTGCATTGTGCTGGCAGAAAATGGAGCTGATGGAGGCAATGCCTTCCCTGTCTCAGTGCAATGCACTCATCTGGCAGCTGTGGTGGACTCCAGCCACCCCAAATTCTGGCAAGGGAACAGGCTGGGTGTGACAGGACCATGCTTTATACAAGCCAGAGGAAGCACTGCAGCAAGAAGAGGTTATGATTTTCTACAGGGCACAGCTCCTGTTACCAGCATCACTTATCTTGGTACCCCCTAGCTTGTTTTACCTGGCAGAATTTGAATGCTTCATATAGCCATGCTCATTTTGACACAGGTTTTAAAATACTTGTATCTATAATAGATTAAAAAAAGACTTTCATAATCAGATTGTTTGCTGTGATAATCATGGTCCTCAATTATACAACTGTATATAAAATAACTAATATTTCAAAAAGTAACATTTTTCAACATTAAATTAAGCTTGCTAAAAATACAGTATACTTCATGCGACTTCTCTCTATATGTCACAAGAGTAATTCTGTATTTATAGCAAAGATGATACTCCCATTAAATCTTTCAATCAGCTAGGGACTGAGATAATTGGCAAAATTCTCTTCACTGCTATTTAGTCAGCTGGCTTTAAACCACAGTTAAACTTTACAACAGTGTTTCTCACCCACTCTAGTTTTATTTGATGTTATTATATC
The DNA here is from genome assembly GCA_013400775.1 of Chaetops frenatus. NCBI lineage: Eukaryota > Metazoa > Chordata > Aves > Passeriformes > Picathartidae > Chaetops > Chaetops frenatus. The sequence goes on from VZTR01032829.1 coordinate 84,432, forward strand.
TGTCAATCTTTAACAGGAAGATGCAGAGAGAATTGACAAAGTTTTGTTTCCCTGATCATTCTGAACCTCGTCAAGGTGGCAAGTATAAGGAATGGGATCTAAGGGTATCTAAGAAAGCAAATATTAGTTATGAATGACAGAAAAGTCCTCAGTTACCCTCACTGCACTATTTCCCATCTACCATTCCACATAATAAAATACATCCCCGTGGCACAGGCACTCAACATCAGGTCAGCTGTCTGTGGAGAAGAGTGTACCTGGAGATGCAGGACTGTGCAAGGACATTGCCTGGAGAAGAGGCACTTTAGGTCCCAATCAGCTGTGCTCAGGAGCAAGGGCTGAGAAAGGGGTGATGCAGAAATTTTAAACCTGTGGTATGAGGTTTACCAGGATTTTTTTTCTCTCATGACATATTTGCAGTGGAATCCATAGCAATGTGTATATCTGTTTCTTGGTAAATACCTTGCAGAACAAAGGGTTTGGACAGACTTTTATAGCTGTAAATCATAAAAGGTTCAAAAATTGGTGCATGATTTTCCACCAATCATTTTTATGGGCTATTGGACCTCCTGAAATGCAGCTGCTCGATCAGACGTATTTAGTCTAAACATTTCTGGAAATTATGTGGGAAAGCATTTCACATTTTCACATAGCAATAATTGTAGGAAAAAATGTTGACTTTTTTCCTCTAAAATTATATGCAGAATGGGATCCATATTACCTGGTTTTAGACATCTCAAATCTAGTAATTTACTTTACTTAAGGTATAGATTCACCCTATAAACTACAGAAAGACTGGAGAACCTCCAGACAAAGATTGTCCATCCTAAAATAATTGGCAAAGATGACTGGTGCAGTGAGCTGATTTTCCCTATTAGGAGCACAAGTGGGAGGTAGGAGGGTTTATATGCGAAGTATTTTCAAAGGTACAAGTCTCCACCACAAAAACTATTAAGAGAGGCCAGCTGGAAACATTCCTGCTTAATATTTTAATATGGATTTCCCCAAGAGGAAATGTGTCACTTAAGTAATTTGAAAACTGCTTGTTTGAAAAGAAACATGAGGAAGAAAAAGAGTGATTTTGCCATGAATTCCAATAATACAATTGTTAAGTAATGGGATAAAAAGCTTGACTGCACACACACAGAGGAACACAGGTAGGAGAGGGAGTTCAAATTACACCCTGCCCCTCCTCATGCCAGCCCCATCTCAGCCATCAGCCCATCAAAGGCCCATCTCTACATCAATGAAGGAGCACAAGGGCTCAAGGCAGGTAGAAAGACTCCAAAAACCCAACCAGAGAAACAGCCCCCATCCAGCTCCTCCAGGACTGCCACAGGAGTGCCTCAGCACCGTGGACTGGGGACATCCATCCCCATGAGGCAGTGGGAGCTGCTCTCCAGTCACCCACCACACTGAGGCAGCCACTGCCCAGGGCAGGGGATGCACTGGACAAAAGAAAGACACAGCATTTCAGGATTGCATAGGACTGATTATGGGATGTTCAGGGCAGGAAACAGAAGTGGAGAAAGGGAAGGATCAAGGTGATTTGGGAAGGAACACACACAGAAAGATAGAAGAGTAAGGGAATTAAAGGGATCAGTTATGTATGAAGAGGGGCTGGTCAGCACACTCATCTGGCTGTGCCCTGCACTCCATTAGTGACCTGTGTCCTGTCCTTGTCGTACCAACAGCACCCAGTCACAAAAGAAAGACACAGATTCCCCACAATCAGGAGAACAGCCCAGGCCCCCAAAAGGAGAGAGCCCGTTTATTTTTGATACACAATTTTATAGGGTTTGCAAAGTGTGAGAGGATTGGAAGATGAAATCCCACCTCTCAACCAGACTGGTGAAGTGACCACTCAGTCAGCTTTCCTTCTCCAGGAAGGAATGTAAACAAAACCATTGTTTTTAGTACAGTGCATGAGAAAATCTGACTCGAGAACATAAACTTTTCAGAAGGCTTTTAAAACAGGGCAACACTGTCCTCTTGCTAAAACTCTCTCTAAGTCTTTTCCTGGGTGAGGGATGCTCTGGGGTGGGTGGGCATTGGTGTGTGTGCCTCTGGGAGTGAGGTGGGAGGAAGGGGAGGATGGTAACCCAGAGCAGCTTCTGCATGAACTGTGTGGCTAAGCCCAGCTCCAGGAGGGAGGCCCAGTGGGGCTGCTGTGTGAGTGTGCCACTGCAGGTGTGTGCAACAGCATCTGTCCCAGCAGCTGGAATGAGCTCCCAAAGCTACAGCCTTGGGGGCTCGTATGTCCAAGTGCTGGAAACAGGGGAGACTGGGAGCCAGGGACAGCTACTGGGTGTAAGGGCCTAGCTGCTGGAGGGACCCACATATGGAGACATCCATCTCCACCAGCAGACCTGCTCAGACAGAGGGGGAAATAGGATGAGGGAACAGAATTAACATTTTCAATTTTATTCAAGGGAGAGAAATCAACTGACTCAAACAAACTGTGGATTTTTGCTGTAAAGAATATCTTCACACTCTTTTAAATGGGGTTTTCCTCCTGTTTTGAAGCACAGTATTCCCTAGGATACTAAAGATATGCTTCTATTTATTGCCTTGAGAAAAACTCACTGGTACACATTCTAAAAGTATTCTCATCAAGAGTAGAAAATGTCTGAATGCCTTTCTGCAACTACAAGTTTCAGAAGTAATTCAAACATCACATAGGATATTTTATGGCCTCAGTAACACAGTAGGACAGGTTAAACGATCATGATGTTCCCTTCTGGCCTTAAAATTTATTAAGTACCCCCCATTTTTTCTGTTGATAGGTTCAGTAATACTTTTCAACTGCACAGCTCTCTGTGGATATTATATGGAAGCTGCATATAATTACTTCCATCTTAGAACACGAAAACTCAGATTCAGAGGAGTTAAGTGACACAATCATCACGCAAGAGTGCACTAGAACCTACATTAGACCTTAAATTTATTGAGTGGCCATTCTATGTGCAGTCCATCAGCCTCTCAGTTTCTCCCTAGATAGTTAATTCCAGTGTTCCTTTTTCTTCCTTTCAGAAAAATAACAGCAGTATCACCTTCTTATTTCTATTGATCTATAAACTGCTGTCAACGATGATTTCAGCTCATGTGGAATTCCTTCAGCTATTTCGAAGCAAACTACCATGGGCAACATTAGCTGTGTAGCAGCAGTAACAGGGAGCTAATTGCAAAATAATTAGCTTAGCATTTAAAAGACATGGTTTGCTTCCTCTGCTGCTATACCTGGTACAGAGGCATGAGACCTGTACCAAGTACCTGCACCAAAGCCAGCAGAGGCTTTCAGACTGCATGTGAGCTGTAACTACACACATTACAGTGTACAGGTACCCCAAGAGTAGCTGTGAACATCCACCACAGGTTTTTATATTTCATGTGCACCTGACATATATAACGGGAATTTTGTGGGTTCTTCTGGAGATAGGATCATAACTTGCACATGCACCAATTTTATCTTTGATTTTTATTCTGGGTAAAACTATTTACATTTTAAATGATGCATACTCATTCAACATGACAGAATAATTATGACAATACTCTTTGTAATAAATTGAAGTTTGAGATATAAAGTAAATTTGATATTAATACTTAATTAGGCTAATAAAAAATTGAAGAACAATTTTTACAGCACATTTAATAAATATATTTCATGTGTAAACTCTCTGGAGCAACTTAAAAACACATCGAATGGAAATGCCCTGAGGTGGCATGAGTTTCTCCTCTCTAGCTGAGTTCAAGGGCTGATTACAATGACCTGTTTTCCACATCAAGAAACCTTTCTCCATTTTACTCTATACCTGCAGAAGTTTTAGGGAGACACGATAGGATAATCTACACAGAATTGATAGCACTACACAGGTGAGAGTGAGAACCATGTGCAGCTCTTTCAGTGAGCCCTCCTGACAGCAGCCTGCTAGCAGTGCCTGAGTAAGGATGCAGAAATCAAAAGAACTGAGAAAATGCACTAAAGAAGGTGTCTCCTTGATAGCAATACCAAACGTGAAGGGCATCCACCCCGAGAAAATGTCTTCATCACACACAGAGCCATGGACAGTGTGCAGTGTAACAGCTGTAAAAATGTCTTTCCATCCTGCAGGTAGGAGATTGTACATCACTGTTTTGAAATAAACCTGGGGTGCTCTGCAGCCTGCCTCAGTCCTACCAGGCATCTTCTATCCTGCTAAGTGCTAGACAGCAAACCTACTTGCCAGCCTTTCTAACCCACCAGTCCTTCATTCTTGTTAGATCCTTCTCTATTTCATATCAGTTGTGCATGCTCAGAAATGCCTTTTCAGCACAAATGAGTGTCTGTTACCTAATTGGGAACCTGTATGTAGATGAACAGACAGTTGGCTTCTGTCTCAATCCTCCAGAGAAACAAAATGGTTAGAGGTGGTCAGAGAGGTGACTAACTTAACACAACTTTGTAATGACCACTGCCAGCCTAATAATCTATACATAACATCATTTATATATCACTTCTCAGGTGTCTCTTTTCCAAGGTCAGAAGTGCTAGGTTATTTGTCTCTTCTTACATAGAAATCATTCCCTGCCTCTGTTTTGTTGTAGTTTTTTTCTGAGAGGCTTTGGGGAATTTTTCTTTATGTGCTTCATATTCTTTACCCTGGTAATGTTATTCTCATTTTTTTTTAGTATATACCTGTCCATTCTTCATGGACAGAAAAAGGCACACATACTGATTTCAATAACCACAGCAAATCCCTTATCCTTTGCTTTTAGCTTTGCTCTTTGATTCTCTTATGTATTTTTTCCTTATTTGTGCTACTGTTTTTCTTTTCAGGATCATTAGCTTCCAGGAGGGTACTTATCTGTAAGGGGAACCTGTTTTGCCTTTTTCAGGTACAGAATTCATGCCAGAAGAGGCAAGGAGCTGTTTTCTTTCACACAGAAGAGACAAAGTACAAAATACAATTGCTTAACTTCAGTTTTTCTAAGAAAAATACCTTCACATAAGTCTTCCTATATTAACTGATCCTAGTTATTGGTCTTCAAAACTGAGGACAGGAAAAGGATTACTGTTGCCATTATTTCTATTTTTAACTATATAATGTGCTTAGTTTATGGAGATGTGGCACTCAGATATATGAGACAAGCAGGAGAAAAATCCAGGCTAGAAGAGGAGGAAAGAGGACTCTAGGTTTGCAACACAGTATTTAAATCTTTTATATATATTTCAATTTTTCCTTTCATTGAAGCAAGCTTTGGCTTTATAAATTAATGATTCTGTGAAGGATTAATGTGGAAGATTTTTGAATTTAAACCTAATTTTCTTACCTATATCAATATATGCTTTAATGGCCAATTAGACTAAAGAATTGCATAGAAGCAATTCAGAGGAAACAGGGAGAGGAATGGCAAAAAAAGGATTTTGGCAAGCCCAAAATGCTTGGAGAGACAGATAGCATACCTGACAGAATTAGCACATGTATCTCAGCATAGAAACTCTGGTTGCTTTTTGTGGCCAGGATTTTTGCCAGTTATCTCCTCCTTTACCCACAGGGGGAAAAAATCTTTGGTATTAACATATTTGTTGAATGAGGCACATAATTCTGTCTTTCCCTGTACTCCATTTCTCGTAAGGCACATAATCTATTCTCAGATTTCCCAGCTGAATGCAGCTCTGAGCTTGTGGAAAGGATTACAGAATTTTATTTGAATACAAGCTAGTAGTTGTGTTTTGTGCCCAGTATGATTACTGAAATCACAATGTGTTCCTTTTTATGTATGGAGCAGATTTATACCAATGTATACAGAAAAGGCTTTCTCTGCCATTGGCAGTGAAGAATATCATCTGGGGCATCTCCTAAGGCCACACAGTTGAGGTACACCTGTTATTACATGTTATAGTCTTTCTCCACTGCTATAAAACACAAAGTCTATATTTTCACGTGTGCTTAAACTAATGATAGATGAGTCATATTCCAAATTACTGTTGTGGAAACCCAACCCTCAGGCACCAACCCATTTTCATGCAAACATGCCAAAATGAGATTATATCCTTGAGCCAAACTGCAACTAAAAAAGCCCTTAAAAACACCAATAATTTTGATTTAATCAATGATTATTGCTCTTTTTAAATGTAGTTTAAAATTTGTGCAGTAGCTTTGGTTTTCACTTTTTGTTATTTCAAGCACTGTTTTTGCCAGAATGGAAAATCTGTCAAAATTTAACACTTCAACTGCATAAGTACAGTCTAAAATTGAGCAAGTGTAGCTTTAACACGAGGATGGGAATTAATTGGTTTTTTGCCGTAATATCTGGGAAAGCTGAAGGCAATTCACACTTCCATGTGCCACCACAATAGTTTCAACCAAACTAATTATCCTTCTAGACTCATTTCCAAGGCTACAGAAAACCCCTGAGCATGACACAAGTCATGCAGCAGAATTCAAGTGAAGATGGTACGGAAAGATGAGATTAATGGAAGAATAATTTATTTCAGAAATTATACTTTGGTAGGGTGGATTTAACTCAACAGGATATTTTACAAGAAGATATTTTTATAAAAATCTCTCTCTTTCCTTTGTCATGCCTTTTAATTAAGTATAAAGTCTTGCATGGCTCAAAGTAATGTATACAAAATAAGTGAACAGGTAGCTGCCAATAAAATAAAGGGAAAGAAAAGATGTCATAGGTTGCTAAACAAAGATGTGACATTTGCTGGACAGAGGAGAAAACAGAAAGAGCAGAAATATTACAATCCAACAGGATTCCTGATTTTGCATTCTTCTTCTCTTCTACTTTCATTCCCCTAGCACATGGGATGGATGCCAGAGATGCATCAAACTGTCCAAGTATAATTTAAGTAGTCAGGGAACAGATGTTCACAACAGTTTCTGGTCAGTGCAGGGATTTTACTACCTGCCCACAAGCTTCTACCCACTGTGAAAACCGTATTTCTGGAAGATGCACTGTATCAGTTTATATCAAAATACATGTATTCTGTAAGGCTGAGTGACCCTGGCTGACTACCAATGTAATACAATATCTCCTCCTTCCCTCTCATCCTCCCTTTGTCCAAGACTGGATAGAAGTTACTTACACTGGCCAATATTATAATGCAGATTTCAAATGCTCAAATACTTTAGGAATTTGACTTTGAATGTTGGTGACTTCTTACAGCGTGAACAGGTGGGAGAATGCTGGAAACCAAAGGTGAGCAACAGTTCTCCTTCCCTGCTCCCTTGTACATGCAACAAAGGTCACTACTTTAATCCACACTTTCAAAGGAAGAAGACTGTCCCAGCTCCAAAAATCTACCAAAACTTTTTCCTTTTTTTCATTTTTCCACAAGAAGTACGAAAAATGGTAATTTCTCTAAGTTGATCACCAAGGTGTATTGAATCTTTTCATTTAAGAGGGAAAGGTAACCAAATACATTGACAGGATTGAACGTATCAGGATTTATATACAGAAAGCAATATATTGATGTGACTGGAACTGGCAACAGAAATAAAAAACAACTCAAACCTAGAAAGGGATGACTGGAAAAATGCCAGCTAATGAATCAAATATATAACTTCATCAACATAAGATTTACTGTTCATTAGGGTTAAACTTAAATAGCAACATCTGTAGCCCACATATACATACTTTTGCTAATTTTTGTGTAGGTCAGTGGAATAGCTCTATTAGTGGTTCTTTGTATCTGAAGTTTTTCTCAGCTTCCCTGGAGCCCACTACAAGAACGTGCTATCATGGCAGCACTGCCAGCAGAATCCAAGAAAGGCAATTTTAAGCTAGCTGGGTTTTTTTTCTAAACATGTCACAGTATTGTTGTGGCCTTGACCTTCACTGCAGGAGGCAAAATTCAAATCTCAATCATCATAATATCCATGGTGGTTTTAGGGGTATACAAAACATGTTTTAAACATTTTCTTTAAGAAGAAAACTGGTTTTGGACTAATGCTGGCAGAACTTCTAGAAGACAAGATTTCACATTTCCTTCAGTAAGAAAAGGATAAAGACATTGTATGCTATGATGCATGTAAGGATCACAGCACAGAGAGACCTAACAGGCAATGGAAAGAAATATCCTGAGACCAAAGAGGACACAGCAGTTTGTTCTACACTATCATTACAATGTTAACTGCAGTAAAGCTCAGAAGCAAGAACTCATTGGCTGGGACACAGTGGGAAATGTAAGAGCTGCATATAAAATTATTATTTTTCTTTATTTTAACTTCCAGTCTGTGATACCTATTTGCTTAGAGCTTTATTTTTAAAAGCAAAGTTCCATTCAAATAAAACAATACATTGCTGATTTTGAAAACTTCCTGGTCTCTTTGAAGAGCTAACTTGGAGCCAGTCTGAGTATATTGATCTCACATCTGTGGCCTGCTATGTGGCACCATCTCAGCCAAGAAAATAAAAACAAGCTAAGACTGATAACCTACTGTCTTAGTTTAGGAATAGTATGCTTATCGAATTGCATACAAGGGGAAGATCTCTTTTGCAAGGGGAAGATCTCTTTTGCAAGTCCTCTGTTTTAAACAGAAGGACAATATAATGTTGCCTGATGTCATTAGGTCTTCGTGGTATATATGTTTCTTCATGTCTAGGAGATCCTTAAAATAGTCCTGAAACAAGTGGTCTGGTTGGATCTCCAAGCACTATCTTATCATACTAGACCCCTGTGAAGAAACAAAATAATCACAGTAAATAAAGCTTTCACTATTTTTCCACTGTCATAAAAGCAACCATCAGAAACTTCTTTCTCCGCTTAAGCCAAAGTTCCTGAAGTGACTTGAAAATACAAAATAAGGTAACACTACGTGGGCTTCATTTTGTCCAGCACAAAAGAAATCTTCAAATATGCTGGCTAGGTAGTTAAGAATTAAAAAAAAACCAAACAAAACAAAACAAAAAAAATCAAAAAAAATACACCAAGCAGGATCCTTCTTTCCCTGGTTCAAATGCACTAACACTTAGATGTTGTATAAACGGTTCCACACCATCTGGCAGCTATAAAGGGAAAAACAAACCATCATTAGCAGGTTGCTCTACTTCTCACATTTTTAATAATGTACCACGGTGTACTCATTGTCATAACACACAGCACAATGTACAAAATATTTAAAGTGCAGTATGTTCCCTCTCATTCATATTTATGCCACATAGCTCAGGAATGCACTTCCATGGTGTGCCAGTGCTATTCCGTGTGTTGCCTGGCTTTGTAGATCACATGGGATATATGAGAAAGTGCATTGTACAGAAATTATGTCCTTTCCATCACTCAGCCTTGCACTGCACCACAGATCTTAATCACATCAACTCCTTCCTCCACCATGCCAATACAGGGACCCTGTCACCACCTCATGGCCTGCTCCAGCACTCCCACAGACTGCAGCCCATGCTGCAGCTGTTCCCAATGGATCAGTGCACAGACATCAACAGAGCCAGCTCCCTCAGCACTTGACCAAACCCTGGGTCTAATCAGAATCAACAGATTAGTTTAGGATCTGCCATTCTCTCTCTGAGACAACCCTGCATCCATTCACCTGCTTCAGTGATGATGAATTTAGCCCCAACATACCTGCACCTATATTTTGCTCCATTCAGACACGAGGAGACATGTTTCTCCATTTGCCTTGCTTGATCATAGTGGTCACTGGAAGCACCAGTACCTGGGAGAAGGACCCAGGAAAAATGCAAGAACAGACTTTGCAGGGTCTCATTTTGCAGCTCCCAGGGTTATTTTTGAAGCCAGCCATAATGGCAACACAGTCTTCTGTTTCTTTGCAAATACATGTCTGTCCCCACAGACAGAAATTTAGAGAGGACAAGAAAGGGGCATTGCTCATGGCCTAGAAACAGCGACAAGCAGGACCTTTCCAGGACTTGGTCCATACATAGTCTCAGAAATGAGATGGTAGCAAATTAATCCTAACAACCTCTTCCAGCAGCTCTCACATTTTTATCAATCACAGTCTGTATCAGATGTAGTTAAACTGGGTGAAAACTCAAGATTTCTGTCTTCCTGGTTGATATCCAGTAGATCTCTTTTTTTCAAAGGAAGGTATCATTAAACTTACTCAGCCAGACAAGTTAGCATGTGTCATCCAGTCTGGGATAGCTTTCCACACATATCTTCTCAGCCCACACCAAGGCAATTAGCTATTTTAACCTTCTTTCTCCAAAAGTTTACATTATGGAAATGTCTTGCTCTATCAATTGGAGAAATACACCCAGTATCATCTTCCCCAGCAGACTCTTATGCCTTCTGTCATCACAGTTTTTCTCTCATCTTTCACTCCTGTACCAAATGCAAACTTCAGGCCTATTCCTGCTCTTTCCTCATCCGCTATCCATCCTATGCCCCCTCCTTCAGTTCAGTAGGGTTTTTCCTTCATTATATGTGCATGCTACCCAGCAGGCTCAGCCACAGAGCGAAGCTGGCATCTCACAAGGTCCTGCCTCTGCCTTCTGTACATCTTCATTACATTGAGAAATAAATTATCTTGTTAGTTACATTATTATATTATAAGCTGACAAGTAAATCTTATTATAAAAGTGTAATGATACAATAAGATATTTTATTCATGCATTTAGCCCCCACTCTCTGACAATTATATCTACTGCTGCATGGTGATCTGAAACATTAATTTGAAAAATCAACTAAAATCCTCCATAATAGACTGATTTCCTGCTCTGCTCTTAGGGTTCTCTTTTAACATATACTGAAATTACTTAAAACATGTCCAGTGAACCTTGGAAGAGCTTGATGGGAAAAAAAATGAATGGAAAAAAAGAAAGATTGTACAGGGGGTATTTTGTCAAGAACTGCAGACAGAATCAAATCTGAACTTGTGTATAGGATGAAGCCTTGCAAGGACAGAAATGGGATCATCCCTAACAAGAGCAACATAACACCCATGCATCTGCTCCACCACAGTACAGTGAGCACATAACCAAAAAGTGTTATGCTATTGCTCAGTGCAGCTGAGGCTGTGTTGTGGTTTAAAGGACAACAACTTTTTTTTCTCCTTCCTGGGGGGGGTTC
>VZTR01032829.1:96275-107328 GCA_013400775.1 Chaetops frenatus
CCCAGCAGGCTCAGCCACAGAGCGAAGCTGGCATCTCACAAGGTCCTGCCTCTGCCTTCTGTACATCTTCATTACATTGAGAAATAAATTATCTTGTTAGTTACATTATTATATTATAAGCTGACAAGTAAATCTTATTATAAAAGTGTAATGATACAATAAGATATTTTATTCATGCATTTAGCCCCCACTCTCTGACAATTATATCTACTGCTGCATGGTGATCTGAAACATTAATTTGAAAAATCAACTAAAATCCTCCATAATAGACCAATTTCCTCCTCTGCTCTTAGGTTTCTCTTTTAACATATACTGAAATTACTTAAAACATGTCCAGTGAACCTTGGAAGAGCTTGATGGGAAAAAAAATGAATGGAAAAAAAGAAAGATTGTACAGGGGGTATTTTGTCAAGAACTGCAGACAGAATCAAATCTGAACTTGTGTATAGGATGAAGCCTTGCAAGGACAGAAATGGGATCATCCCTAACAAGAGCAACATAACACCCATGCATCTGCTCCACCACAGTACAGTGAGCACATAACCGAAAAGTGTTATGCTATTACTCAGTGCAGCTGAGGCTGCTTCCCAGCTTTTCATGGTGCTTTGGCCCAGGGGCCTTGGCTCCCATGAAGACATGCATATGTGTCTGTGCTGGCCAAGGAAGCTGTAGTGTGAGCTGGACACTGCACACCACGGAGCCCTGAGCTCTCCTGGGATACAGCAGATCATCCAAAATTTTCCTTTAAGGCAACCTGCCTTCAGCCTGTGTTTAGATTCCCTACAACTCCCCACCACCACCGTATGGATATCCCCAGAGCTATCTTGGGTCTTGAAAGGAAAAGTAATAGGTTATTCCCCTACTCTGCAAGTGTAAACCCCTTGTCTCATGGTAGGAGCTGATGGGGCAGCCAGAGACTGCAAAGAGAGCCAGGGCCAGACATTTTACAGCTAAATCTGGCCTGGGGTCGACTTGGGAAGCAGAAGACCCATTGGATGCTCCCCGAGAACTCTAGCAGGCTGACTGCACCACAGCCCTGAAGATACTCCAGGACAGAGAGTTTGATATATTCATTGGAGCACTATTTTAGGGATATTTTTTAGAAGCACTACTTAGATGCACCAAAGCCCTGTTGCACAGCTCTTCTCCCACATGCTTCCTTGCATCACTGAACCATCCCAGTCTGCATCCTAAAAGAGTCCAGAAGTCCTTGCAGGTGTAATGGTTAGAGAGACACACCTGCATGGAGTTAGGCCTTGAAGGGGGAGTCAAGTCAATTGGATCTGCAAATCGTATCATAAAAAATATTCTTAAATTCCGAAAAAAATTATAGTTCCCAAACTACCTATAAATTGTGTTCCTGACACTGGGATGATCTCCAAGCAGATAATCTTCTCTCATGATGCAAGCTAGCCCGACCCTGCACACTTTCAGTAAGGAGCCCACAGACAATAGAACAGGGACATTTTCATTTTCTTAATGTGAACAAAACAAAGCATTTCATAAACATGAACAGCACCCACTCTCTTTAGCTAAGCAAGCTGACTAATTTTGCCATCTAATGTAAAGGAAATTGGAAGAAAAAAGGATGAACCTCTCCTTGTAATGATAAATAAGGCTAAGAAAATTCCAGTAGAGTTGCTGCACAAAATGTAAAGGAGAGCTTAAGGAACTTTGGCACTCAGTTTTTGCTGAACATCAGCTGGAGGTAAATGACTAACTTTTCTGCACTCCTTCAAAAACCCTTCTGAAAACTATATTCACTTCATCACCTCAGTAAAATTTCATCTTCTGCTTGCATATCACATATCCCATCAAACTTGAGACTTGCCACTTTAAACAGAAGACTTACTATAAGTAAATGTGTCTTTTCAAGCCTCACTCTAGCATGATTCTATTCATCAGTAATAAACTCTGAGTATAAATCTTTTTTACTGCTGTACTTCTCTCTGTGTCAAAAATTCACATATAGATTTGGTACAAGCAAGTCCAACTTCCTCTGAAAGTTCATGAGGCAAACTCTGCAATGACAGAACATTACAAGTTATAGGCAACTATAAAAACATTCGAGTGACAAAATATGCCTGTTTGCAATTCAGGGATAGTATCACGACAGCAATTCATGCTACGGTTTTCAGAATAACTAAACCTCAATAGCTGAGACAAAAGATTAAAAAAAATTAGATCTCACTAAGACACCAAAGGACGTGACCAGGTTTTAATATAAAGGGAGTTCACTAGTTGTCCACAAGGAGCTCAGCATTTTCTCAAAGTCCAACTCTAATTGTGATCAACTCTACTTAAAAGTTAACAATTAGCACGTGAATTATTTTTAGGGTCTGTTCCCTAAGGATATTTCAACAAAATTCTGGAAAATGTGATATGAAAAGTAAAGCATTTCAAAGTTATAACTTGACCCATATGTCCATACTGCTAAACCATAAGCTTGGGTGCAAATTTACCATATGGTACTTAACTCATCTGCAGAAGACATACTCTAAGTCACAACTGTTTCCTCCAGTTAGTAGTATTTAGGCAGAAAGCATAAAAGTGGTGCTGCAATATTATGAATGGTTTAGGGTTCCTATAATGGTTTAGCTCAGACTCTTTCTGAAAATCAGCTATCATCTGGCTGGGAATAGATGTAAATTAATCTTTTCATCTAGGAATAAATAATTCCTTCTTAATACAGTCTTCCTCTGATTTCCCAGTGATTCTTTCTTCTTTAATGCTGTTTTAAGAAGTATTTTCAATTAAGAAGTAAACAACCCATTCTGAACTTGCTATTTCATCTCAAGAAAAATAAGTGGTTCAGTTCCTTGTAGTTAAACTATTAATTTAGACAATTATTAAGGACCAATTACTTAAAATGCAGCTTGGAAAGAAGTCCTTAAAAACACATATATGAATATAACCCAAATTCTACAATTAATATACAGTAATCATGATTCTATTTTTAGGGAATTATATAAAACACATTTTGTTTTTAAATTGACAGGTCTGAAGAACATATGCGTGAAAAACATTTTTTGTCTAGTAACCAAGAAACAAGTTTCAAGAATAATGCAACAACTCAGAAATATACAATATTATCCTCAATAATTGGCAAAATCAATACCTTACTGCATGACCTACAGTATCTGTTCCTAGGGGAACAGTAAATTGAATCTACTCAAGAACAGTGGTAAACAGAACCATAAACTTTTCTAGAACTTCATTTGTCATGTATGATTTATCATTATTTTTTCATTTCACAGTGCAAGTGTCACTTGTTGGTTTCATCTTCCTGTAGAAAGCAAATTGTTTTGATGAAGATCAACTGCATGAGTTGGGCAAAAAAGGCAAACTGGTCATGATAGTTCACTTAAATGGAAAACCATCCTACATGAATGCCATTAACAGCATCCTTCCTGATGGCAGAGTATTTTAATGCAGTGACCCAAGAAGGGAACTGCTCTGAGCTTTACCTTAGGCATACTGAAATATAAGTCAGAATGTAGACGACGAAATGCAAGGCATTTTTCAGCCTTCCTTGCACAAGGAAATAGACTCTAAAGAAAACAGATTTTAATTTACATTGCCAATTATATTATAACACCTAGAATTTTCCCTTCCCCTTAACCATGTCTTACCCTATTAAACACTCCTTGTGTTAAACATTGTTGATAGATAGAGTCCCCCATGAAGTGCAGCTCAATTGAAACAAAATGACTGAGAAGGAATGGAGTAAGAACGTTGGAAAAAATTGCCATGATTATTATGTTAGACTGTTAACATTAAAGAATTTGTTATATGTACACAAGGGATGAGGGAAGGACCATGAATCAATCACCTTTCTTTGGGAACATTTTTGTGGAATTAATGGTATGGAGCAAAGAGCACATTGTCTGTAGAAGTGATTGGACTACTGGAAATCAGTGCTGCTATCAAAAATGGGGTGCACGCACAAGAAAAAGCATGAAGGAGAAACTATGAAACCTCTTCAGGACAAGAATCTGTGATGTACCTTGACTGCAGTTAAAGGTTCTGTCTCATACTGACATGACCATCTTCTGTAAAAGAGGAAAAAAGCTCAAAATTTCTAGGTTTTGGAGGAAAAATATTTAAATATTTCATAAGAAATTAGTGTCATGGAATGTGTTTGCTTTTGCAGAGTGCTCAGGGAAATTCACATTCTACCACGACTATCATACTTCTATTGGATAGCACCAGTTTTTATATACACCACGTTCTGAGTGGAGCTAGCACAGATCTGCATTATTCAAATATGTCTGATATGTAGAGCAGCCACATTTAATGTAAATCACATTTAACAAGAGACCTAAAGAACTCTGCTCTCTCTCAGCCCCAAAATTCTCTTGAATGGAAAAATTAGATGATCTCCAAAATGTCACTCTCTTGTTTTAATACATGGTATTAAATCAACCTCTCTCAAATGCCTTGTGCTACTTAATTTGTTTTCAGTAATATAGTATTTTCCCCTCTTTTCCTACATAAGTAAAAGTTTTATTAAATAATTTAATCACTACACAGAAATCTCTGAGATTAAACTGCTGGTAATTCAACCACAGATCTTTAGACCTTTCTTATCTCCTTTAAAAGTGAGCTTTCTCCTCTGAACAACAGAACTTGCAAGATGAATTTAAGAGTCCATGTCTAAAAGAGGTAGCAGTAAAATGGAAGACTGATGTGTATAAAAAAAGACTGAAACAGCTACTGTTTTATATTTTATTTCAATACTTAAATCTCTTCTGCACTAAAAGTCACTAAATCTTTTCCCTTGATCATGATTTGTGAACATTTTACTCATCAGTTGCACAGATATTTTTCATAATTCCAGAGGAAATGGAACTATCCATACACTATGGTCATGTTGCAGTCTTCTGAGATGCAATTGATTTTGTGTATATATATTAAGATATCCTCCTGGGTACCTGTAGGAGTAGCATGGGCCAGGTGCTCAGTCCTGAGGTGAGCTGAGCCCCTGGAGCCCTGATCAGGGCGTTCCAGTTGGGTCTGAGGTGAGGGGGTCAGAGGTTCCTTGAGGGTCCCTGATACTAATAATTCCAAAGGCTTTTCTCCACTCAGGAGTAGCATATTATCTACCACAAGTGTACATGTGAAACTTGTTCTGTGTTGATTCATCTTGCACCCTAAAAGGGTCACTCTGGGAAAACTGAAATTCACAAAGCTGTCTAAGGCATTCTGTAAACAGTTTGGTCCTTCTCTTTTCCTTTGTCTTGTCCTTCCTCGTTTTCCTCCCAACACACAACTCCCAAACATGGAGTGTTCTGCCAAGCATGGTAGAAGCTGAAATATTAAATTCACTTTAAATTATTCAAAGAAACAGGAAAGATTAAACCCACTTCCACCTCCAGATAAATTGCTCAACTGCTTAACCTGCATTTGCAAAAGTGAAGAGGAAAGAGTGCTGAAACACAAAATGGTGCATGGAGCCACAGACCCATTTCAGCTTTCAGGCAACCTCCTGGGCCCTGGTTTCAGTGCTGGCAGCAGTGGGAACAAGAGGAGGGGAAGAGCAAAGTATGAAATTGCTGAAGTGATGTGACAAGCCTCTTTGGCAACAATTAGTGACTGTCTGGCGGAATTAGCAAGAATCAATCATGCAGTAAATTCATTGGAAAAAGAAAATGAGAATAACAAGGGACAAGCTAAACAGTAGCTCCATAAGGTAGAAAGGCAGATTCTCAACAGGCTGGTGAGAAGCTGTTGATGGAGGATATTACAGCCACTGAGGCAGAATTATGGCAAGCAATTAAGCATAGGGGCACTGTCAGTAGGTGGTTTTGATCTGAGAAAACACTGCTGTTCAAAGATGGGAATGGCTCTGGTCAATGCTTATTCCAGCAGAGCTCAGAGCTCAGAGGATGATCAGAGCTGTCACGATGCAAGAAAGAGTCTGATTAACTCCTGGGTGGATAGATATATTTTTTAACTAGTGTGCCATGTACAGACCTGCTGTAGAACATGGCTCAATAGGTCTTATATACTTTAAGAGCAGAAGGACTTGTATACCCATATTTCTGTTTCTTGACATGAAAACTTATTTTTACCTGCCCCATACAACATAATTACATGATCTTATGTTAATGTTTAATCCTATTTCATCCACAATAGTCTCAACTGCTTCAAGAAAGTAATCATAAAACTCTTAAAGGTATGTATCCAAAGTACAACTTTGCCCATTCATTAATAAGGAAACAAAAGGAAGATAGTATATAACCTAATAGCAAAATAGGGATTCCAACTTCTGTTTACTTGCATTTAAAATGTTTGATTGCTTTAATAACAGGCTCACTGGCAAACTTCTAATTTGGATCTATTATCTTCCTCATTAGAATTCCAGTGGCAGGGTGAGCACATGGGCTGCTTATAATACAGCAGTCCATTATCAAAATCTACCACAGATTGATTATCAACAAAGTGTTTTTCATTTCCTTAGAACTCTCATCACAGCACTCTTTTTATTTATTATCCTTCTACTCTTTTCTTTATCTAATCAGCCTGTGTTGAATCAGCTGCTAAACAGTCAACAGCAAATGGTTTTTCAGCCTCATAACCATTACAAGTCAGTAGGAGCTATCCTTCAGACCAAATGTGTCATTGTTCTGCTTAAGATCCAGCTCTCCTTTCATTTTTAAATCCTTACACACCAAGAGTGTAATGATACCGAATGACGACAAAATGTTTTTCAGTTAGATATAGAAAACACGCTTCAAACAAAAAATTTACCCTTCTGACCTAGAAAGTCAGACAGAGTGTGGACATGCACGCTGGCACCCTCCTCCTCACCAACTAGGGAGATCAAGTACTGCCCCCCCTGAATTTCTGCTGGGAGAGAGAAGGGCTTGAGAAGGAGCCCAGGCAAGCTGGAACCCAGCAGCTACGCCTTGGCTGGATGGCTGAGGTGGAGTTGCACACAGCTGGTCTCTCTGGGTGCCTCTCTGATTAACAAGGGTGTGTTAGAAAACAACACATGGCAGCTGAAGTTCCTGCTTATCTGCAATCAGTGAAACAGAAATAAACCTCCTCCAGCGCTGTGATTGGTAGGAAACCAGGGGAAATAGAGGGAAATGTTTAGCCACCATCTTTTGTACGTAAGACCTTTTTGTACAAAAGATACTCTTTTCAGTGGAAAAGAGGGAAAATAATTCCAGAGGTTTAAAAGAAAGACAGACAGATCACCCTGTAATACTAAACCAGGGAAATACTTCATTCATCACTTATTTGGGCTGAAAATACCAGAGGTAACTGAGATGACTGGAAAATTTTACTAGCTCTGGTAAAGTTCATTTATATGACAAGGTAGTTGCATTTTTGAGTTTTAGTACTAGTAGGTGGAGATAAAATAAGAGATATCTACTTCCACCCACAAGCTAAAGAGGGAAAAAGGATGATTTCTATCCCAGTTGTTCTTATTTACTTGAAGCGTAGTACAGCATGCAGTATACTACTCTGAACTTTTCTATTTTCATCTTACAACTAATGACACTCAACTGACAACTGATAATGTTCCATGAACTGCTGAAAGCACACCTTCATTAACAGTCACAGACTGGCTGTGGTCCCTCAGGCATTTGGGAAAGAGTATTTCAAGCGGCTCTGAGATGCACTCTCCAGTTTCCCAGCTGGCCCATGAATGCTGTGATGGCCGGTTTTGTGGGACCCTGCTGTGCTGACTGGGCTGTCCTTGGCTGGGGAAAGGCAGTGGCTCTGCTAGCTGGAGACTGTGGCACTGGGGAGCCTTCTCTCTGCAGCTGAGGCAGATAATGCTCGGTTTCAACCCGTGAGTGAAGTTTCAAAGTGGAAAGCACTGGCTCCAAACAGGACAACCATATCCCAACTGGAGCAGCACTGCAGCACGCGGCTGATTTCCTGCTGGAGTTTTACTCATCTGTTTAAAAAGAACACTTCCCATGTTTTACCCACAAAAGGCACCTACATATCCCATTCTCAAGCATTTTTTCATAACTGAGAGAAAAGAAAAACCTGTAAAAACTAGAAAGTACCCCAAAAACCATAAGTGATGCAGTATCTATGGTATTCATTTAAGAGAAGTTCCTAAGCAAGTGGCATCTTGGTGATTCTCTCATCCCAAAGGCAGAGGTTTTAAAAAAACAAAACTATTGTCTAGCTAAAGGCTATCCAAAACTTTCTATCTAAATCTGTCTTCTCTAGTTTATCTTTCTTAAGTGACTGTCTCAGTTCCCTGCTTCACCATTGAGCTTTACCAGAAATAACCCTGAAACCCTGTCTTGTGTGTTCTTCTGCTGTAGATCTACAGAAATAATTTTCCTTTCCATTTGGAAAGCTGTTCTTTTTCTTCTTATATCTTGGACCAGTCTAGACAGAGTGGGTGAAAGACTCAATTTAATGTTCTTAAGAAAAATTTAGGAGTCATATATAAACATAAAAAGTAAGAGAGGAAGGATCCTGCTCGAGAAAACGTGCATAAAGTAAAATATCTTTTTTTTCAGTTGTTTTGTTTATATGTAGGTAGACTAGGAAAGCTTTTTGTAAGGATATGTTTTCTTAGTATTGAAAAAGGCTTCTCATATAATATGCAAATAACCAACACAGTATTTTTTAGCCAAAATGTTTAAATGATAAAATTTTAACAGCATAAAATACAACTGCACAGAAAAAGCCATAGGTAGTTCATACTAGCTGAAATAAGAACAGTAAACTATATAAACTAAAGCCTGAGGGCTCAAACTCTTGGAAGCCAAAGAGGATATATATCCTCTTATATAATATTTTATTCCTGTCTAGATATCCTGTGAGCCTTTTCTGCCCTCTTTGACAAGCTAGCAGGCTTGATGAATCATTGCTTGTTTTCTGATTTGGCAATTCCCATGTTCTTATAAAGAAAATAACATATGACAAGGTCAAGAATATGAACACAATTATAAAGGAAACTTGACAGATCAGATAAAACTTCTGGGGTATAAAGGGAAAAAAGTAAATAAGGAGTTGAGAATAGACATTAGTGAGCATAGTAGAAACACAAGCAAAAAAAAGACAGCTTCAGTCCTAGAAAGGCACAGCAGTCAGTTATTTGTCAGCAATAAGAAAAAAAGTGGGGACAAGTAGGCATTTTTACCTGGTTGCAAACTAAACCAGGAATGGTAAGATATACAATCGTTATTGGGATTTTTTAAACTAGAACAAATTTAAATGAAAGACGGGGAAAAAAAAGAGGAATCAAATTCTGAGCTGGTATAATTGGAAAGAAATCAAAATTGATGTCAGCCCACCTACAGGGCATGCTCCCCATGAGGATCTGGTCTGGATACACTGCAATTGGTGTTCAAGAATGTGTGCAAGCCAAGGGAACAGAGTTTGACAGGAAATGAAAGACTGAGATGAACAGATTCAGAATGAAGAAAAATAATCAGAAAAGCATATCAGGTTTCAGGTAAGCAAAGAAAAGAAAGTCTTCTTGAATGAAAAGCAATTTACAAGTGAGCAGAAGAAAAAAAATTATCTGAGGAACATCAAGTCTTTGAAACAAGAGCAGAAAAGTTCAATAAAAATTAAATTCTTTTGATATAAATTATGGGAAATATGAAAGGATTGGGGGTGACAATGAGAGATGGGCAAACAGGAAGAAGGTGTAGAGGAGAGAGATGAGCTGAGGTAGAAAGAGGATGGCATTGCAGTCCAGATGTTGTGGGTGGGACTGTGATTAATAGCATCTGTTTAATTTTCTGGTTTGCAGTTAGTGTTTTTTATGTTCCTTTTAAAAATCAGTGGCTGGTAGCAGGTAAGAAGACTGCTTGTCTTCCTTGCCTTGATTACTGTGCCACTGGGCTTTGGCAATAGAGGAACGTTTTACAGACGGGGCAGTTGCTTCTTTTCTGACAGCAGCTGAACTTGCTCAGCAGGGAAAAGGTGAAGGATAGCAGAGCTTGGCATCTGGGAAAGGACAGACTTGGCAGGCAGAGAACTGCCAAGCTGGAGAAACAGGTGGAGGGGAGCAGAAAGCACACGTGTAGCCCAGAGCTAAAGAAAAGGGAATTCTCTGAGGTACTTCGTGGGATGGTGGAAGTTGATCCAAAGCAGCAGGCTATTTAAATGTTCAAGACTAAAATCAGGGCTGGAAAGAAAGCCCTGCCCAGCCCAGTAGAGGAGATGAAGGTTTGTAATCTTTTGTTTTCAGCCCCTTATGAGTTTTTCATTTGAAAAAAATACTTAATATTCTGTTGTAATAAAAAATAATGTTAGAAGTTCAATGTACTCTGATATGTTTTGCAGCAGCTACTTTAAGAAACAGAGGCAGATTGTGGCTCCACTTCAGGGTGAGGCTATATTCAGCTCAGTTTCTAGTCCCAGCACAGACTTTTTAGGGGATCTTGTGTAATATCATTTTTGGTTCTGCTTCAGTCCAAAGTTTCTCATATATAGACAATATATAATCAGTGTATGACAATAAAACCTTGCTTAATTCTGGAAATTACACATATCCATATAAGTAAAATGAAATTAACCTTGCGTGTCCTGTAAGACTTTGTCCAGTTTCTCTCATTTGATACTTTTACAAAAGCTTTTGCAGTAACAGAAATACCCTAGTGTCCTGGTTTGAAGGACAGGTGTCTGCTAAGGAAGGCAGGGGACCTCCCTTGGAATGGAAAAAATGTAAACCCTTTCCCTCTGAATTATCGTAATTCTGAAATTAAGGGACTCACAGGCAAAGATATGGGGAATGGAATAACAGTTCTTTATTAGTATTTATAATAAAACAAACAAACAACAGCTACTATGGCACTAACAACAAACAGAAGCAGGAACCCAGTGAGAGCCTGCTGGCTTGCAGCCACCTTTGATGCAGTGATGGTCACAGACAGCAGGGGGCGCTGGTGGCGCAAGCTAGGGGAGCACGTGGCGATGGTGTGGTGGATCCCACCCACACAGCCGGGACGGGGAGGGATGGAAAAAAAAGAAGGTTTACTTTCACAAACTCCCCTTGAGCAGTCGATCTCGGTATCCTGGCGAGGCTCTCGGGAAAGGAAGGCAGCAGGCTGGGATGGCA
>VZTR01032829.1:107349-160422 GCA_013400775.1 Chaetops frenatus
CAAGGTATCCCCCACCCTGCTGAGAGAAAAGACTCTCCCAGCTGCATAATACCTGCTCCCCTCAGCTCAATCACTTCTTTTGTTCTCTTTAAGTACCCGGCCATTATGGTCCCTTAGCAACTGATGGGCAAAAAAAAATTCCAAAGGTGAAGAGAAACAAAAGGGAGGAACACTCAAACCCCAACACCTAGGTTTTAGGTGTGGTATAATACAATATTAGTGCTAGTGTAGCTATGTGGAAAAACAGGAATATATGGGAAAATGAAGTGTCTCAGAGAATGAGTTAAATTTTAAGAAGGGAGAGGGAGCACTGCAGATGAAGTGGCTGTAGCTTTGTTGCTTCTGCCAGTTGGAAGTGATGATTAGTGCAGGCACACAACAAAGTCAGAAGTGAAAGCAGGAAGAAAACAGGATCTGTCATGAGCTTACCCAGACCTCATGTCCTTCCATCCTGAAAATCCAAAGGAAGACCCACTGCCTTCTTCAAGCTCCTGCATAAGACCACTGAGCTTGGCTCTGAGCTGTAAGTTATCTGAGGATTCCATTCTCTTTAGCAGAAAGAGACAAAAAAGGGTTAATTCTTTATGCTAATGAGAGCTACTGGAAACATGCACATCCTGGCTTATGGACCTGCAGCAATGGAAGACACCCCGTCAGTGAGAATGCCTCTCTGGTCAAATGCAAAGGGTACATGAATCATGATGTGGTTGCATTGTTAGAGACTGAACCATGAAACCTGAACTGCATTTGTGGGACTAAAACAAAGTAATGCACCTTCCCAAGACCCAAGATATATACTCAAGAGCTCATCATCACAGCAGTGATGCCTACAGTTAAGCTGATAACTGCTACTGAGGAGAGCAAAAGCACAGAATGCTGAAATATTGTTGTGTGATTTAGCCAGCCATATAGGTGAAACAACTAGAGGAGTTTTTGTTTACTGAAACACAGTGCAGGCACTTCTTAACCTCTATCCTTGTAGTAGAGTTCAACATGTTCAGTAACAAAACCATTTAAGGAACATATTTCATGAGATGATGCAGTATCATTGCTTCAATGCCTCTGGCTCTGTTTTGGTGTGGATTTTGTTTAGGAAAGGATTCTGATGAGTAGGGTGAAGAAATGCAGCATATTCATATGTGAAGAAAAGTGACATATTGAATTATGTGTACATTGCATTAGTAGACACTATCTCCATATCACCAGGCAGTGTGTCACGTCTGCTTTGAGATTTTTTTTAGTTGATCAGTTATAAACAAAGGGAATAAAATTTTTAAAAGGTGCACCTGTATTGGACCAATAAAACAGGCAATTTTGTGCTTAACAGGCCATACAAATGCACACTCATGCTCTTGAGGATTTTCTGAGCACAAATATTATGGACCTAACTGAGATTGAAGTGACAAATGGTACAGCCTGAAGCCACGCTATCTGTTTATAATAATAATAATCGTTCCCTCTTGAAAACCATATCCAACCCATTATATGATTTCAAGGTAAAATTAAAGAAATGTGTTTCCTGAAATGGAGTTTGGGTCGATCCAGTTGGAGTTGGCTGGATGAAAGATAGTTTCAATCCTTTATTGCAGTCTGAATTTGCAGGGAAATGCTATCCTTTGAACCCAAGACCTGTGCAACTGAAGAATGGAATAAAGAAGCTCTAATAAATTGTGTTGCTCTATTAAGAGCTAAGAATCTTTCAAGCAGCTGCAGCTAGTGCCTTACTTTTTAATTACGTAAGATACCATCTTTAAACATAGAGAAAAGCTTTGTTCATGACTTGTCCTTCTGTCACAAAAATGTGTATTATTGCCAAATTCAAAGGCATGCTTTTTCATTACCCATTTCAGGCCAGAAGTTCACAAGTGCTTTAAGCTGGCATTTGCCAGTATTGACCCTAAGAAAATTGCCGTACTGGCTTCCTCCACTTCTGCTGACCTCCTCCTCTTCTCCTGCCTGCTGTTGCATTTCTCCACCCTGGCACAAAGATACGTGCAGCTGACTGGCACACTGGGGCAGGGAGCTGATCCAAGCTCAATCTGAAGTGGGAGAGGGGACAAAATGCTCATCACATTATTGCATGAGAAATTTAAACACAAGGATGAAAGCAGTGAACCAACGATGTCAGGCAGAAGCCGCTGGGGAAGGGGGTTCAGCAAGGTTGGTGCTTTGAGTGCCAGTGCCAGCTCCTGGAATTACAGTGTGGATTATCCTGCTCTTGCCAGTGACACTCAGCACCCATCTTCTTCCCTTCACTGAGAAATCTTCAAATGCTGAGAGGAGCAAGCTAGACATAGCCCTAACCCTGTGAATGTGTGCCTCAAGCATTTCTTAAATCAGTTATAGATACTTCTAAAACTACAGGAAATCTGTAATTTACATCCTATGGAGTTTTCACTTGCACACTGAAAACAAATCTATTTGCTTTAGAGCTGTCAAAGCAAAATGTCAGTTATTTGGTGTTAGATTCATGCCACTTTTTGGTATTAAATTAATGTAAACTCTGTCCTAGGACTTCCTTTCTTGCTCTTCTGCAACAGTAACTGTGACATTATAATACAACTTTGGTCCAATCTAAAAGAGGTGTGCAGTGTAAGCAGGAGGCATATTGTATCCTATGCTTCCAAATGGAAAGTAATTAAACATCTTGAATTACAATTTGTTCAGAAAAGGCATCACATGAATTCTCTGTGGGCAATATTCCACATTTTGTCTCCCATTCCAGCACACCAGAGCAACAGCTCTGTTAGGGAATTGCATGTCTAAGGAGGCAAAGCAGAATTTCTAATAACTATTTTAATAAGTGTTCTATTTTACATGATTTCATTTTTTATGGATATGAGTTCAGAAAAGAGCATCTCATTTTTCTATGAGATAAAATAGGAGCAAATACTCATCAAAAGCTAATAGGTCATGATATGCCTGGTTTGGAGTGGGTATTACCTAAGGAGAAAAGCTTTTGTTTCTCTAAGAGGGAAAAGGGGAAAATACTCAGTGAAATAGAAAACCTGCATGATGATTTCATTATATCAGGTCAGTGACCCAGTTTGATGGACTAGGACAGTTAGCAAATCTTCTGGCAAAACATGCAAAGGAGGAGGTTACTCACCCTTCCAGGCTTATTAAAAAGGACTGCAGGCATCGTGGATCCTTTTAAGGACAGTTAAAGATGGCAGTTGTCTTTGCTGGTCACATATAGTTAGGTAACTTGTTGCCTGGAAACACAATCCCAGTGGTTTATACACTATAAAGAGTCAATTAAAAAGCTGTCTTTGTTCCAAATTTTAGGTATTCTCTTATTTTCAGCTTTTGCCTCCTATAAGGCAACTGCTCCATATTTTATAAATTAGCCATAATAGACATTACACTGATTAAATCCCTTCATAAAAGTAACCCTTAGTAAAAATAACGGTAGGAATGAGTACTTGAAACAGCACAACTAACTTAGAAGAGATGTAAAGGACTAAGCATGCTTTTTTTTGCCCATCCTTTCTTGATTGACTGAGTAACAGAAAGGTGTGGGATAAAGTAAAGATCACTTTAAAATGCCCAAGAGGTAAAAGTGAGGAAAATAAAATAGCAGTGGAAAGCTATTAAGGGAGCTGGCTGCAGGCAGCACACTTGTGTTTGCATAAGGGCTGTCCTTCAGACAGACTTGTCAGCATGCTTGGCCCTTTATAGAACATCAGAGACTCTGAGGCTCAATTTAAAATAAAACCTGATCAAACACTGTATGTAATCTATGCCTACCCTGAAGTGAAGGTAAATACTCCTGAGGAATGAGCTATGTGCTGCTTCTGAATTACAAACACCTCAGCCCAGATTACAAAGAGACAAGGTGCTCAGCCCCATTTTAGGAACTTGGCTCCCTATCTAAGAGATGCCTCAAGAAAGGATCACAAAATAAACCTGCTGAAGGCAAAGCTGCTTATCTAGCCCAGAGGAGACAGAACAGGTTTTTCCTTTTTTTTTATCCTGTTCTCCTTCCTTTCCATCTCTTCCCATCTGGAGGAATCTGAGATACTCACTGCCCAAGGGTAAATCTTTCTTCCCTGAAAGTAGCAGGCTTTCATACAGTTGCACGGTATTTAACCCACCTAACATGCAGACATTTCATTCTCTTCATCTCTGCATATTTTGAAACTGGAATTTCAGAACTACCTCCCTGGAGGAGACTAAACTGCTGGCCGGGCTGAGGACAGACTGTAAGGACTTAAAGAGCAAAGCAGCCTGTCTCAAAACCCTGATCCACAGAAGGATCTTGCCATAAGAAAAGCCACAACAGCAGGTACTTGAAATAAGCACAGAGGGGTGGAATTTGCAATAGGAAGGTGCTAGTTCACAGCCTGGTGAGGTGAGATCTGATTTCCACATCCTGGTTAATGTATCCAGAGAAAAATTCCCACTGTGGCAAACTGTGTGGAAGGAGGCAACTGCTCATACACATAGCACCCACGTTATGGGAAGAGCATCTGCAACCACCTTGTGGATACCCAGAACTTGGGCTGTACAAAGGTAGGTACCCACAGAAGAACCACTCTGGGGCCCCCACCTCTGAGAAGCCCAGGGTGAAGAAAGACCAATGGGACACCACTGGATCCATGGGTGAAGCCTATCTTCTGCTTGATCTTTCCCTCTCCCCCCCATCACCCTTTTCTATTTCTTTCTATATCTCTCTACCTCACTATTAAATAAAATCCATATTACTAGTTTTGACATATGGCCTCATTTGCACCTTACTTTGGGCAGTGGCACCTCTCAGTAACCAAATCATAGCACCGGCTCTCACCCTTGTCAAGGACGGGTCACGGCGCAGTCCTGAAAAAGCAAACAAGGCACACAGAAAACTCCCAGCAATGAAACTGGATTGCTACCTACACCACAAGGGAACACACTAAGGAGGGGATCTCTGGCATTTCAGATCCCAGTGTAAGCATTTTACAACCTAGCTAGCATTTTACTCAGATGCTGCGTAATATATCAACAGTCCTCAGAAAAGGACTGCAACTCAGGATTTTCCTTTCCCTTCTTTCAAATGAGGATCTCAATTTCTGATCCAGTCACTAGGCTGAGAGCACGTCTAATACACCAAATATCCATGCTGAGACAGATGGCACAGCATCCACTTTGTGAAACGTGAAAGCACTCAGGTGTAACACAGATGCCAAAATGCTCAATATTGTCAGATACAAGGCATCTGTGAGCATGCACAGAGGCGAAGTTCCATGTTTCCATAGTACATAGGGTTATGCAGCAGCTGAGCAAAATGCTTTGGGATTTAGTCATCAAACAGTACTTGCGTCTTTCAGAGCAACATAGGATTTGATCTCCAAACCTGTGAGTGGGATTATTGTTTGATACTTTGTCACTGGCCAATCTGGAGCCTGCCGTTATTGCTTCCTCCGGGACCAACCATTTTCAACATGTGGAATCTGCCACCGGAAAAGAATTAAGCTCATCTAATTTGCAGGATTAGGAATCAGTCTACAGGACTGTGTTTCATGAGAAATAAGTAGGTGTGGTACAGCTTCCAAAGTAGCAGATAAGTCTGCAAACTAATTGCAATATAGGGAAATGAATTAGTAGCTATTATCTTATTATCTGGCTTATTATGCACTCCAGACCAAAGTCCCAAATGCATTTGTATGTTCTCTCACACAGTACTCCCACATTTTATATCCCAGACATGGTTCTCTTTTCTGCACACAGGAGGAAATGGGTACCTTAGTCTGGAAATGTTGCAGCAGCACTGGGAGTGTGGAGAGAGGTCAACAAAAAAATGAAATGCTGAACTGAAACCTGTGTCTGAAATATTTTGTGCAAAGGGGGTCTGAAAACATTTCTTAGGGTGAGGTACTCATATCAGTCTTGATATACAGACCTTTCATCTATGGGTTTGGGGATTTTTTTGTGTGCAGGTTTGTATTTAATACAATAAATTCAGGTGGGAAGGGACCTTGGGATGTCTCTAAGCAAACATCCTCAGAGCAGTGTCAGCCCTTAGATAAGACCAGATTACTCAGGGCTTAACTAAGTCTTGAAAAACTAAAAGGATAAAGACTGCACATATTCTGTGGGCAACCCAGCACACAGCTTCATTTTCCCACAAAGAAAAAGGTTTTCCTTCCTTTCCTTTCTTCCTTGCCTTTTCCATCTGAACATCCCCACTTCAGCTCACGCCTGTTGTCTCATCCTCCTTCTGTTTCCTGCTGTGCAGGGCCTGGCTCCACCTGCTCAATGACTTCCTGCAGGCACCTGGAGTGGCTCTTTAGCCCACCAGAAGCTATCCCTGCTCCAGCCCAGACAACCCCAGCTCCCTCTGCCTCTCCTCACAGGGCAAGGGCTCCAGGTCCCCACCATTATGGTGGCCCTTAGCTGAACTCCTTCACAGTTATGAGTCTCTGCCTGGGGCTGGGGACAAAAAACCTTTTCCTCTTTCCTACAACACTTCCACCAGATGATACAGATACTCAGTAAATACAAAACTCTTCTTCAGTGCCTTCTTTCGTTTGTGGAGTCAGCTTCCAAGCCACTTCTCTGTGCTCCTTCAAGTCTTCTAGGTACCTGGTGTGCTAGGATGGGAAGGTGTGTGCTCTGCAGATACACCTGGCCTATACAGCTGGGGATGGAAGGTGAATTGAGCCAATGTTCCAAGTCTTTATCTCCAAGTTGTTTGGGAAAGGGGGAAGAAAGGTGAATTTTTTCCTTTTGCACTTCTTTGCTTTCGCTTAACATCTGCTTCATTCAGTTGAACTTTATCATTTCTCATCCAGACTGATTTTGAAAGTCCCAGCTTCCCCAGATGTTTTGCATGGCTATAAGCCTTAGGTTTCCTTGTTAAGATGAACTTCATTTACTAGCTATTGATCTTACCTTCTACATTTTTCATTCTCTTTTTGAAGCTGCAGCCAAATAGAAATATTCCTGCCACTGACTGTGATTTTCTCACATGAAAATTAAGCTCAGTGTATAGTGGTATGCGAAGGTAATGAAATCATATCATTATCTGAGAAAAATCAAAGCCCTTACCAAGTAGCTTTTATGAATTTTTTCTGTTTTCCTGTAGAATGGAGGACCATAGTCTCTCTTGGCCTAAGTGGGCACTACTCAGATGATAAAGATATTCTGATTCCATATAACATTCTTAATGATTCTGTTTACTCTCATAGATTCACTTTCAGCAGATTAATGATTGTTTTCTTTCCAGAGAAGATGATACAGTAATAATACTTTCAGGTGAGAAAGAAAAACTTAACAGATAGAATTGCTAATGTTTAGGTGAAATATTGTACAGGACAGAACTGCAAATTAATGCCACATACACATACTTGAAATGCCTAAAATTCAGTTGAACTGTTTGTACATTTACTCTTCTATGAATGTGGGGAAATTAGTTAGAGTAAGGTGGTGATCATTAGTCAACTATCAGATTAAGAGGTAGGAAGTGTTGACTTCATGGACCAGGCAAGACTAAGTAATTAAATTTTTCTCCTATTTTTAATCGGCATAGCCCTAATTATAAATTCATAAACCAGCCTTATGACCAAAATACTCCATGTAAATTGTTTCTGTGCACAGCACCTCAGTTGCAGGAAGGGTATTTGTCATAGAAATGGAGGGACAAGCAAGAATTAGAAAAAAAATTCCAGAAAAATATTTGTTCTGAGTTCTATTTTACTGTAGCTGGGAGAGCTCTTACTTATTGTGGGAAAGCTGTAGTCAGACAGGCCTTTTTGGCATCTAATCTAAGCTCTGAAGCCTGATCTAGTACTTCCTGGAGGCAGATGTTGCAGTGTCCCCATAGTCACCAAGTAGCCCCTGAGATCTCAATGCCCTTCTCTGAGTGCAGCTCAGGCCAGCAGAAGCTGAGTGGTGGCAAACAGCTCAGGCACAATGATGGGATGCTCCTGAAGCCTGCCAGTATCAGAGCATGGACCCTGTGGTGCCCAAAGAGAATCCAGCTGCAGGGCAGGCTCAGCATTTGTAAAGCCTGGTCCACAGCTGTGTCTGGATGCAGTGGCACCTCCTGCTTTCCAGAGCCTGGCAAGCAGGAGCAGTGGCTGCCAGCCCAGACAGGTGTCAGAGGGGTGACACTGCTGCTCCTGCTGGGTGTCCCCACCTGGGCCAGCTGTGGGGCATGGGAGGGCCAGGCACTGCCCTGCAGCTGCAGAGGGAGAGCATGTAGCTGGGGCTGAACAGCCCAGGGACTGGGGACATAGTGGGGTGTGAATCAGGCTCTGCTCTTCAAAGGCAGATGGATGCAAGAGCCATATGAATGGCAGCAGGTATAAAATTTCCCTGTGTACTCTCAAACTAGCAGGACTTCTAGCTAACATCTTCTGCCCTCTGGATTTCAGTGTCAGCTATCAGTTTTACATGGAAGTCACTCAGATACTCCAGGGGTGGAAAACTGTTTAAAGCAAGCAAACAATTACACTTCCTCCACTCTCCAGCATGGTAATCACTGTGAATGTGAATACAGCTGTTAATTCTCCATTTCATAATGCAAATGCCTGTTTTAAAACCTGTCTGACTTTTATCTGTAAGCAATGATACTACAATGCTCTGGCCATCCTTTGGTCTCAGATACAATGAGACTTTGAAAAGCAGCAGACTGTCCATCCCAACTTCAGAAGTCTCTCTGATCACAATGTTTCTGTCAGAACAACCCTACTTTTACGCTGCACTTGCAAAAACAAAGGTCCTGCCTTCTTTCCTCGCCTCTTCACATCTTTTGTGACCTATTTGCCAACAAAACTTTGTTCTTTGTAGAATGGTAGCTAAGAAAAAATTTGCATTTTTCCTTCATTTCTGGTTTTTTTCTTTTCCTTTTGATGCCATTGGTGACATGCTGAACTCAGGACTCTGCTCTCAGCACTCCCTTCTTCCCTCTGGCTCAGTTTGTGCCACCCCTCCCCACCTCCCTGTACACCCTCTTTATACTATTTGGTTTATGAACTCAGTGAATATAACTGTTCTGTTTAGGAAAAAAGATGACTTTTTCTTTTGATCCACTTCCAGTGCTCATTGTACTACCTCTTATTCCATTTCTTCTACAAAAGTCATTGTTAAGCCCTTTCTTTCGAAAGTATATGCCTTTTTTTGATTCAAAAATCACTACTTCGGTGCCTTTTGAGAACTCTTTTATCAGTGCTGGTATCTTTTGTCAACTCCCACCATATTTTCAGTCTCCATTTTCCTCAGTATGATCCCTGAAGAGTTGTTGTATTTTTCTTACCTCTGTTATCCTCAGCGCTCATTTCACACAGGTTCCCATGTTACAAACAGCACACTTACTGTAATCCTTCATATTTTTGAAAAAATACACATTTTACCTTCTGAAAATTAGTACACTGGCATTTGTTTCATGCCTGCCATTCCAATTCATAAAAGTCAACTTTTTCCTCTGCAGGAAAAAGTGATTCTGCAAGTACTTACATTCACCCTCCACTAATCTTTGAACACAGTTTACAGTTTTCCCTGACTAAAAAATGCCCATGTTGTGATTTTCCTCATATTTGTGATGCATTTACTCTCCAAACTGAAGAATCAGCATCTTTCTGACCCATAATTTATTTTTGTACCATTGTCACAAGCCACTTAGAGCTCAGCTTTTGAGTACTCTAAGCCTAGCAGTGCATTGGAGCACTTAAACATTGACTTACTGTTCAGCACACCTTACTCTGGGTCAAGGTGTAAGCACCTGCTCACATATTCAAATTCAAGTATGAAATAAAGTCCTTCGGTGGATCAGAGTTCATGGGTTAAGTGGCAGAGCTGAGCCTTATGTTTTCCTCTGACATCTTGGGGTGCTGCTCAGTGCAGAATCACATCCATGCAGCTCTGAGTTCTCCAGAGTCAGACATAAAACACAACATTTTTTGTAATATTAATGTGGGGGAACTCTGTGCCTCCTGTGTCCTCCAGTGCTGACATTTATTTTCAGTAAAACCAAATATAATGCTGGCAGACACACCCACCTGCCAATCAGCAAATTACCAAGTAGCTGTCTATAGATGTATCAAGTCATTTTACCGGTTCTCTGTTGAATAGTTCCCCCCTACTCTTCAACCACCGCCCCAGACACTCCTCAAATTAAACTAGATTTCCTACACTACTGTTGCAATAACTCTAACATATATCCTAGATTGCTTTTCAGTACAATGATCTGTTCCTTGTAGCACAGGAGGAAATACAGCCTGAAATATAATTTTGGAAATGAATGGAGTCCAAGTAATTATAAAACCTGATACTGGAATATATTATAGTTATGAAAAGCATACCAGAGAAATTGGAATAAATTGAAAACTTATAGGAGAGAGGATATTAAAAGAACAGTACAGTGCAGGGATCAAATTTACTCGTGAATATGTGAGCAAACTCAAAAGTGGTAGTGC
The DNA here is from genome assembly GCA_013400775.1 of Chaetops frenatus. Lineage (NCBI taxonomy): Eukaryota > Metazoa > Chordata > Aves > Passeriformes > Picathartidae > Chaetops > Chaetops frenatus. Next base: position 117,747 of record VZTR01032829.1, read on the forward strand.
TGCACATGCTAAATGGTTAAAAGAATTTTAGCACAAAATAATTGTGTTTCTCCTACAAAGCTCTCTCATTTTCTGCTTAAAAAAGCAGATGATTAGTGTTCCTTGAATTAGTGTCCCTTGAATATCAACCTTTTCCTGTGCAAACTAGACAAGGAGTGATTGAGTTTCAGTAAGAAAGCCTTAACCCAGGCTTTCTTGAACATTTATCTTATGTAGTTTCTTTTCCTATCTAGATCATTTCTGAAAATTTCCTGAAGAATTCATATTTTTTACTCTGGGTCAAGGTATTAATTTACTTTCTGAAGTATGTTCCCCTACTGAAAATGCAAAATATAAAAGCAAACCATACAAAAAACCCACTTATTCTCACCCTGTTTTCAAAAAGCCACTATATTGCAGAGAATGAGTACCAAATACTGAACCTAATCTTCAAGAGTATGTGTTCAGTTTTATAGCACCTTCAAAACAACTGGAAATTGAATAAGACATTTCGATTAAAAAAACATATTCTGGAAACTGATTGCTTAAGAGCAAGTTTTGGCTGGCATTATTTTCAATCCTTTATAAATTTCTGAAAGGAATGGAAGGTGAGACATGTTTTGCAGATTTAAATAAGTAAGACCACAGACTGGATTACTACAACTGGTGCCTGAAACTCCCAAGTGATATGGCTGCTACAGCCATGCAGTTACCCTGGAGTTACTGAAATTACTCAGCTTTCCACCAGTGAAATATCCCAACATTTGGAGATTTTCTACATCAGGAAGTTAGAAGCTTGACTTGAGCATCTGACTCCAGAAAAATAAGGAGCAACTTCAGTATTGCAAGAACCTTCACTGGCTCCCTCCAGGGTCGAGTCCCAAGTAGCAGCAAGTGTTACTGTGAGTTGCTTTAAAAGCTTTTTTAAAATTCAACTGAGAGCTTGGGTGCAGACCTCACAACTGAGTTAAGAGAGATAAGGACCTGAAAATCTCTTTTGTGGAGTTCTTGGGCATGCTCCAAACACATGTGGGGTGAGCAGGCTCACAAGCTTAAAGCCAAACAGATGGTGAGACATCCATGAGCCTGGGGACTGCAGCACTCCTTTGGAAAGAGCTGTGGATGTTCAGTGGAACAGCTCTAGTGGCCCAGCACCTGCCCAGCTGCAGAGATTGCAAGGCAAGCTGAAGAAGCTTGTTAAGAAATGCTTCCAGCAAAACTAAACAGAAAATATCATTGCAAGGAGAAAGAGAGAGCACTTCAAACATAGCCTAAAATGATTATTCTGCAAGTAAGTGCTGCCTTCACTCTCAGTAAAAATACCTGTTAGCATGAAGCCAGCTGTGGAGGAGAACAGTGCATGCTTTAACTTTTAAAGCAAGGGGAGAGAACCTTTGGGGACACACACCAGAGCAGCACAGCACAGCGTGTGAGAAATCTGCTCCCCTGTCCACTTCCCCCATGACACCCCCACAAAGCCTTCCTCTGTGCCCCAGGGGACAGCTCAGCCTCACGGGGGCCAGCTGTGGAGAGAAGGGTACTCAGTCCCCCCCAAACATTGGCACATCTCCCTGCCCACATTTCCCAGGGCCAGCAACACCCACAGCAAGGCACAGTGTGTGGGCACCTGCCCAGAAGCACCTGCCTGGCACATCTCCCAGGGCCCAGGTGCCTTCCTCAGCACCCACCTTCAGAAAAAAAAATGATAACTCAGTTGTCCATAGTAGAGACCCATTTAGGGAATGTTTTGCCAAATTTCTTTGAAAGCAAAACGATTATGTAAATGCAGACCAGCCAGCCTGTACAGCAAATTCTGTCTTCCCTTAGAGCCACTTTCATTCTTCAGTTCAGGGAGAAGCAGGATCAGATGGGGTCCTCTGGAGGGAGCCAGGCTTTGGAGTTTGCAGTGTCTTTGTTAGCTCCAGTTCCTCTTTGCTGTTCCCTGTGGAAACTCAGGAGAGGAGGATGCAATGGGCCTTTCCCTGCATGCAGGCAATGCTGCTGCAGGGCTGGGACACCCCAGACCTGGCTCTGTCAGCCCCCCTGGTCATGTCCCAAAGAAGGGTTCTCAGGCTTGGCAGCCTTCTCCAGTGGCTGTGTGGTGCTTCTCCCCTGCCATCACAAAGCAGCTCTGTCTTCTCCTGGGTGCTGCCCACCACAGGAGGAGTTTCAGCACTACTCAGCATTCTAATGGATTGGGATTGTACAGATGTTGTACTTCCTCTCCTTAGATGGTTTCCTTTGTGAATCTGCCAGGAACGAAGGTGGAACTTTGTTAAGTGTTGCCAAATCCAGCAGCCTGGCAGGGGAGAGGCTGCCACTGCTCCCTGTTCCCAGGGCTGTCCCAAAGGAACCTGAAGGTCCATGTTGCCTACTGGCAATCCATGGGGCTCCAGGGCCCATTTACACCAGATTTCCAGTCCCTCCAGTAGCCAGCTCCCAGTCTCTGGACTCTCCAGTGCCCATCCCAGAGTGGGGGCTGTTTGCCTGGCTAGGCTACTGGAGCTTGCCCTCTTGCCTTCCCTTGTGCCCTCATGTTCTTCACATATGCTTGGAGATGGTCTTTTAATCCCATCATTTAAAAATTTATATTGATATCTCCATGTTGTGCTGAAATGAGAAGTTTTACTATGGAAACTATAATTTGGTGGGTATTTAAATTTTACTGGTATTCGTGTGATCAGTAAAAATATGTATCTTTTAAAAATATCTTCATATTTCCACACCATAATCATAACTTGCTTCAGATGGGCTGAGATTTATCACAAAGGACTAAGGAAAAGATCATGCTGTTTCTACAGCTGCTGCCTTATGTCTCTGTTTTCCTCTAATGCTGACCATGTACGCCCCCAACTAAAAAAAGTTTCTCTTTTTGAGCAACTGAAAATCTTGGGAGTGAGATACAGAAAGACACTGTGCACCTAGTTTTATATTTGAGACATTGCCACATGATTCTTATATTTCCATTTAGTAGCTCACTTACAAAGAAAAGAATATAAATTATTAATATAAGAATGGATCTTTTTTTTTTCTTTTTTTAGCACTCCCACTGGGCCCTGATCAGTGGAGTTATACCAGAGATGAACTGTACCACAAGCAGATTTTTTTACAGTCTACTTTGTGCTAATCAAAATACATAAGCAACTTGTTAATCAAATTATTTCAGAAGTTGCATCCTAGTGTTCAGTGATTGTTCTAACTCATTACTGCCATGGCAGAATCAACTTTCAGATTCTTTCTTTTTTTGCCATTCTGAAAGTGTATGTACTTCTACCACATAGAGGAAAAGAATAATGTTCATGTATTCACAGTAGAGATTTTGTGTCATCATATGTTACCTTTCCATGTTGGTATATGTTATTGCTCTTAAATAATTAGACTTTTAATTTGTGCCAGTAAAAGTATTACCATGATTATTGGAGAAATATTTTTTTTACATAAAAGCTCAATCTGAAAGGCCAAACTGTAGGTCTCAACTTACTAAACTCAGTGGGACTTAACTTGGGTCCAGTAACAAAATTTCTGGAAAATTCAGGTGAAAAAAGGATCTGCATTTTTGATATTATATATCTCCTTTTCCTTTCCATCCCTATGGTTAAAAATACTGAGTTTGTTTCCAATTATCTTTCATTAAGCTTGTATAAAAAATTGGGCTTTTTAATTACAGAAATAGAAATATGAAAAGCAATTTGAAACACAGAATGATTCTTTCTGCCACCAGAGGTGGCACATAATTACCACCAGAGTAAAGTATTATTTGTAAAAGACATCAGGAGAGGAACAGCTTTTCACAGTCACAAGTGGCAATTATACACTAACCTCTCCAGGAATCTTCATGGCCACTGGATGCTATCAATGCTTCTGAGAAAAAAACCCTTGTTAGTGTATTTCATCATTTCTTGTTAGCACTAAAATAGGTTATAACCTATTTACAAAATAAAACAGTAGAAAAACACTGGCAAATCTACATATGCCACAGTTGACATTCAGAGGTTTGTGAAAGCCTAATGACTGAAAAGCTTACTACTGCTGTTGCCAGTGAAGGAAGCATGTCCATAGACAAATTCTACTTGACAATTATGTGGTCTCTTCAATGGAGTTTTTTTATGTGCAGAAGCAGATAGCAATGCCTAAAATATTAGTTTATGTCTTACACCACTGCCTTAGGTGGAAGAAGATGATCCTGGCAAAAGGAAGTGTCAGTAAAAACCACTCTGGAGCAAACCCAAATTTTAGATGCTACTCAGTGGGAAGATGTTTGGTTCAGAAAGTGCAGGGAAATATATTACAAGAGTTAGTGCAGGCTAAGTAATGAAAAACATGCAGAAGCACATTCTGCAGTTATGAATCATTTTTCTATCACAACTATCATTTTTATTAGCTACAATACTAATTGAGTTTCTTTGCAGCTACTTCAGTTCATCTCACTGTTAGCAGAAGAGATATTAAATTGCGAATCAGAGCCTGTGGTGATCTCATGGAGGTAGATTCATAATGAAGGAATAAAAGTGCCCATTTCTGCAGCTATGCTTCATGAAACTGCAGAGAGAATTTACTGAGATCTCACTCAATTTTCAGCTTCTGAAGTTGACAGGTAAATGTTTACATGCCACAGGAAAATTAGGAAGAGTGGGGAGAAATATATATATAGGGACCAGTTATGGTTCTCATCATGCTCTGAGCTTATTAGAGCCTTCTTAGGAGCGAGCTGGAGGAAGCCTGGCAGGAGCAGTGCCCGAGCCCTCTAAGCTGCCTTTTGTCACTTCAGGCTGTGCTGGCTGGCTGCATCCTCTGCTCACAGGGCTTACGAGCAGAGCTCTCTGCCAACCTGACATTGCCCCACAGAGATGTCAAATCCTGAGCTCAGTTAGAATAACAGGGCAGCATCACTTTTTCTTTTCCACATAGCACAAGGGGATAGCTGCACATGAATTCTGAGCTAAACTGTCTCCTAATTATGTTTTTTCCACATGAAAATGAGCCTGGCAGATATCCCTTGTGCCATGTCAAAGTTATCAATCATTAGTTGGCAAGTTGATCAATTTTCAAGTAACAAGTCAGCTGCATCAAAGTTCTGCAATAATGATCTGGTCTCACTTTTTTTTGTTTACTGTAAAATATTGTGTATGCATTTTTTACTGTAAAATATTTTGTATGCATTTCTGTATGTATGGTTGTTACATTTGTGAAAATAAAAGGTTATCAGGAAATGCTGTTAGTAATTGACTTGGGGCTAGAAAGTGGGAGAAGATATGAAATGCAAACACTGGAATGCCCCCTGCTATCTGAAAGGATTTTGCACGCAGTGAGCTGTAAGGTTTGGCATGTCTGATATCCAAGATCAAAGTTACCTGCCTGCAGCTGTGTCCATTGTGGACACAACCAGGTTAATCACAAGGCTGGTTTATGCAGGTGAGGAGGAAAATTATTATAAGCTCCAGTAGCACAAAGTGGTGAAGGAACCAAAGGTGACTTAAAGCTGTAAAATATTATTGGTGCCACCAGGTGGACTGAACCAAGTGGCTGCCAGGGAGAGGCTGGGCATGAACAATTTTGTAAGCAGGAGAGGAGCAAGAGACTGACAGTGTCTTAGTTCAGAACAAGAGAGTCTCTATAAGTGAAGTGAACAGCCAGAATCAATGAATCAAACTTATTCAGAAAGGGAGGAGAAAGTCCATGTGTTTGCTTGTTCATTTTGGGGGTTTTAACAGAGTTTTATTTTCTGCAGAGCTATATGTTTTGTGTTCTGTTGCAGGATATGTTCTTAGACCTCAAAGTCACAACAGGCCGTACCTCTTTCAGTCTGTGAGACTTCACCTAACACAGATTTGCATGGAGCAATAACTGCTTTTGACTAAAACTGTCTCTTCTAGATGAGTACTAGGAGCTGAAGCATTCAGCACCCTCTCTCATAGTTTGCTGTAACAGATAATCCTTATGTGGAGGACCTGAGCTCTGTTTCCTCTCTGAAACAGGGAAAAAGAGCTTTTTTCATGGCAGTGGTTGCTCAGCATGACCCTGTCCTGTTGGAGAGAGCTCTCTTACAACAATCCCATGCAGTGCTACAGGCTGGGGGCAGAGTGGCTGGAAAGCTGCTTGGCAGAACAGAACCTGGGGGTGCTGGACTTTGGAGTGCTGAGCCTGTGTGTGCCCAGGTGGCCCAGAAGGAATCCTGGCTTGTATCAGAACCAGTGTGAGCAGCAGGAAGTGATTGTCCCTTGGCACCTGGCATTGGTGAGACCACACCTCAAACCCTGTGTTCAGCTTTGCATCCCTCACTACAAAAGAAAGACATTGAGGTGCTGGAGTGAGACTGGTGAAGGGCAACAGAGCTGGTGAAGGGTCTGGAGCACAAGTATTATGAGGAGCTGCTGAGTTAGTCTGGAGGAGTGGAGGCAATGGGAACCTTATCACTCGACAGCTGCCTGAAGGGAGGTTATAGGCAGATGGGGGTCAGTCTCTTCTCCCAGGCAACTGGTTACAGGAAGAGAAGACACAGCCTCAAATTGCACCTGATGAGGTTCATATTGGACATCAGGAAGAATTTCTTCACAGAAAGGGTGATTAAGCACTGGAATGGGCTGCCCATGGGGGGGATGAAGTCACTGTCCCTGGGAGTGTTCATGAAATGACTGGACGTGGTCTTAGTGCCATAGTCTAGTTGACAAGGTGGTGATGGTTCAAAGGTTGGACTCCATGATCTCAGAGTTCTTTTCCAAACTTAATAACTCCATGATTCCTAGATATCAAATGTATTTTTCCTGGGAGGAACTTACACATTGGAGTAAATCGTCTCTCTCTTTCTTGATAAACCTAACCACAGCAGTATCTTTAAAGTTGATATTATTAGGCTTATTTTCCAGCCTCTAGTAATATTTGAAGGATATTTGACAGTCAGTTGAATTTTTTCTGTGTTTGTTGCTTTTTCAGCATTTGGCATAGGACAATTCACATGTAGTTGATGAATTTATAGACAGAAAGCCTCTTCTCAGCTTCCCTTCTCCGAGACTGAAGAAGCTGAACTCCCACCTTCTAAAGCAGATTTGCCACTCCTCCATCCTACCAGCCTTTTCCTGCAGCTGGTCAACACAGAAATCCCCTTTCTTGACCAGGAGTGACCAGAAATTCACACAAGCATTTTATTCATCATCTTACCCCCATGTCAGTGGTTTTCCTTACAGAAGTCTCTGTAGTTCTTGGGTTTGTTTTGTTTTCTCAGGAGCTGCTAAATACTAACATTTGTGCCTCTGTGCCACATAATTATTTCCCAGTCTGAACTTTACAGTGTTCCCTCTGTCTTTGCCAGTAAATAAGTTCTGGAATATTCAAGGAATGTCTTTTTCAGTCACTCCCTTGCTGTCCATATCTGCTACCTGGTGGTACACAGTGATAACCAGCAATCCAAGTGTGCTGCTCGTGCCAGCGAGCCCTGCTGGCACTTCAGATGGATGTGCTTGAGAATGACTGGGACAGAACAGGGTTCTGCAGGGACCTGAGAAACCCCTCTTCAGCTGTCATTTGTAGCTAAACAGAGACACATCCATACCTCCAAAAGAACACGTCATAATGATATTTATTGTCTCTCTCAGAAACCATAAACTAATTCTTGCTGTTCTTGCTCTGGTTATTCACTGAAAGAGGGATCATTTAGTCAAGGACTGAAAACCTCAAATCACCTCAGAAGCCTAAAGATCTGAGCCCAGTGCTCCTCTCAGACAAAAAGAAACCTCTTTCTTAGACAGCAGCACCTAATAGCCAAAACCAGAAAAAATACATAGGAAGTTTATTCCTTGCAATAGCTTTTTTTCCATCCCTCTGCATTTGAAGGCAGTCAACTTGTTATTCAGGGAATCAGTGCTGTGGGATGTGGCTGTTGGATAGCCAAGGTCATTTTGAAATGTGTGTTTCTGATTGAGGCACACTAAGGCACCTGTGGTGCAAAGCTGAGATCATTTAGAGTGTCTTTGCAGAGTGCACACATAAAGGAATCAGTTTAGCTTTTGGGCTCCCTGTATTTAACTCACTGGTAGCTACTTCCCCAAACAATAAGAGCATCAGCTATCAAATGATTGCTGCATTCAGCTGTATTTCATTGAAGTGAAATTGAAAGTCCTGACAAAGAAAGGGGAGAGACAAGATCTTGTTTTATCATTTTGTTGACCTTCTAAAGAAAAAGAATAAATTGTCATTAATAAAATAAAACAGTTCTGCAAGTGAACACCTCTCTAGATATTAACAGTAGACGAAACATTCTAAAGGCTGTCAGAATAATAGAAATCTTATTAAAGAAATAGAAAAATGGCATCCTATGTGACTCGAAGTCTCAGACTTCTGTTGTGAATTGATGCCTAAAGAGTCATGCTCAGCAAGCAAAAGGGCACAGTTCTGCACCAGTGTTTTCAAATACCCTGCAGTACAACTTCGGAAGAACCCCTGCTGTGTAACACCTAGGCTCGGTGCAAGGCCAGCCACTGAGATCAATACAGACACTCAGAACCCTGCAATACTTATAGGCCATTACAGCAATTCTAAAATCAATGGATTATTTAACAAGGTGCTAATGTAACTCCATTGAGACCAAGACAGTGAGCCAGCCACAACATGCTTGTGACAGATTTTTGCAGAAGCATTTTCAATTACTGTCTATTTCTGAAGAAAGGATAAATAGCAGTCTTCTTTGTGCCTGGCATCCTAAACAACACCCCATCCCCAGCCTGCCCCACTCTGCAGCTGACATGGTGCTGTACTAAGGCTGCTGTGCTTGAACCACCCTGACTTCTAAGCCAGTCCTATCCAGCAGTGTTCCTCAAGGCAGCTCACCACCTGCACCCAGCATCCAGTGGCACTGTTCTAGTACACTGCCAGGAGATGTTCCAGAGATAAAACAGCAATGCTCAGAGCAACCCCTTCAGCTGCAGCCAACTGAACTCCTCTAGAGTGACCTTTATAGAATGTTCCTCAAAGGTCACTTCTAACTTAATGTGGGCCAGTAAACTGCCCCTTCTTAACATCTGCCCATAGCAGGTGCCATGGCAGCAACGTTGATGGAAAATTCTCCCTTTGCATGGAAACCTGTGACCTGCAACTGAAACCTTTTGATGCCAGAGTAGAAAAGGGACAAGAGAACTGGAATGATATTGCTGTAATCAGTCACCTCATTCATCCAGTCTTAGGCAGTGGCTAGATGCCAGTCCTCTACAACAAAGGCAATATAAGAAGTTCCCATTCTGTCCATTCTCCCTCACTGCCATTTTCTGCACCCAGTTGTGCAAGCATTTGTTGGAAAAATATTCTAAACTGGACTAGTCAAATAACTGTTGTGTTTTTAAAAGCAAAAACAATTTTAAAAAAGGACAACAGCTACCACTCAAAAATAATTTACCTTGATCCTATTGCACAAGTGGTTTGGATCATGGGCAACAGGAAATTGCATTTGTGTGACCAACTGCAGGCAGCGTGTGGAACGCTCTGCATCACAAGAGAAAATTGGCATGGAACCATGAAACCTGAAAAACCACTTTATGATCGTTGTCTTAGTCCCAGAGACCTCGCTTCTGGAGAGCTCATAAATCTGTCCTCTCTTCCACCCTCTCCAGCTGCTATAACAAGCTGCTGGAGGATGCCCCTATGGTACATATTAAGATGCCAGCACTATACTGATGGACTTGGGAAACCTTTGGTTCACAGACAGGAATCTTTATCAAGTTTCCTAACCTATAGAAACTGTTGCTCCAAAGTTTTTTCTACGATGCAGCATTTGCACACGGGAATTTGAGACTGCAGAGAGAAAAGAAAGGTTAATTTTTTAAAAAATAAAATTAGAGAATCTGTCAAAAAAAGTAGATGCATCTTGCAGTTGTTACTTCATGCTTTTTATCTCAAGAGTCATAGAACCATAAAGTGGTTTGGCTTGAAAAGAACATAAAGATCATCTAGTTTCACCCCTCCCTGCTAGGGCAGAGACACCTTCCAGCAAACCAAGTTACTCAGAGCCCCATCCAATCTGGTCTTGAACTCCTACAGGGATGAGGCATCCTCAACCTCTCTGGACAACCTGTTCCAGGGCCTCAACACCCTCACAGTAAAGAATTTCTTCCTAATATCTAATCTAAACCTTCTCTCTTTCAGTTTAAGGCCATTCCTCCTTGTCCTATCACTACCTGCCCTTGTGAAAAGAACTGAGAGTAAAGCAGCCAGGTAAAAGGCTAAAGGACTTGGGCTCCATGTCCCCCTTCCAGCCAATATCCAAAGCTGTGGGGTTGAACACAGCTTTCCTAAAGAGAGGTTTTTTTCATTTTCTCTCATCCATCTTGCTTCCCTCCTCTTCTTTCTCCCTCATCCTTGTCACTTTTCATCTGTTCCCTGAATTCTGCTTTTATTTGAGATCTTTTAAATTCACTAATCTAGTAATTTTTACTGCTCAGTCTTCTCTTGGAAACGTTTAATTGGGTCAGACCTTTGTCTCTGAATGCTAGATCTTGTACAAAGTAAACAGTGCATTGCTAGGAACCACAGAAGAGGTGGTGGATATCACATTTAAGCCATGATGCTGCATGAAGCCATTCACTGGGTACCTAAACTCAGGGTTTTTTCAGGTGATGTTGTCAAGCTGTTTTCATTGGAATATGGTGCTGCAGCCAGTAGTCACTCAAGGCAATACTGAATTGTGGTCAAATTCTTTGAGTCTTGACTTCAAGAATCTGGAATTATCTACTGCCTGGCAATAATTAGACCCACTTCTGAAAAACAAGCTCCTTTTGCTTGGCTGCTAGTACTAAGTATTAGGATATTCTTTGTTTCTGGTGTAAAGTATTTCTCTAAGACTGTTTTTATAACATGTATCAAGCTACAATTATAAATCAAATAGCTTTACAATTAAAAGACATACTTGGCCTTTTTTATCTTGTGAACATTTGCGTGAAATTGGAGCCTTGCTGTGGGTTTTTTTTACATAATTGAACCTTTTTGCAAATCCCTCAATTAAAATGTATAAGAGTTTTATATAAAAAAGAGCACAAATGCATCAAAACAAGTAACAGACCAAATTGTCACTGCATTGTTTGATCTGTGTTTCTCTGTCCCCTAGTTACAGATCTGGAAAGTAATGCAGAGGTGCAGATGGCATTTCATTCTTCTTCACTGATGTCACTACAGACTCCCAGCACTCCTCCACCTATTCTCCTTCAGGACAGCAAAATCAGTAGTTCCTTTTGAGCATGACTGCTATTTGCAGCTCACTGATAACATCTTTCTGCTAAACTACTGTTTTACCTGGTCTTTACCATTGAAGGTGTTTATATCTGCATTAATAGAGCCTGTCTCTTCTCCACAGCCCTATATATCATCTGTCAAAGGGATTTCTACTCAAATGGAAGAATACAGAATCCAGTTTTTGGGGCAACAAGTTATCTTTATCCCTCCTATCATACATAATACTACTTAATTTCAGAGAAAATTCATTTTTATTCTGTCATAGGCACCAGCCTTCTCATATTTGTCTGCATCATAGCACGGTGCAGTAAGCCTATGACAAAACATGAATTAATTTTTTGTGGCTGCAGGAAAATCCATGTGTGCTGTAGGCTGCAGTAATTGGGTGAGATAAGAGGGCCACTCTCATTGTCACTGCCGGATTTGAAGTGGCAGGTGTTTAGTTGTGATGCAGATTCATCCTCTCATGCCTGCACTGCTTAACAGCACGAAGGCAAATCCAAAGCTTCCAAAAGCCTGTAAAACTCTGATAATCCTGCTAAGATTTATTGCAATCGTTCAAGAAAGAGATACAAGCAAGTCCTACAATCAGATAGAAAAAAAAGAAACTTTTTTTTAAAGATAAGAAAGTCCAATCTAAAGGAAGAAAACCTGTTATCCACCTTAAGTACTATCCAAGGAGAAACCAATTCCTTCAGATGCAGGGTCAAGTTCTGTGTGGAGTCATCTTGACCTGTAATCAGTTTGGCTATGAATAAACATATGTAATCTAAGGACCCATGGAGTGAAGATAAAATATGATCACTAACACATCTAGTCCAACTCTCATGGAGCTCTGTGGAAAGGCTGCCACTGATTTTGATGGGATTTGGGTGGAATTCTGTCATTCAACACAGGTGCTTTTATTCAGGACCTCTTGGTTCTCTCAGTGTCAGAAAAAAAAATGCAGCCTATATTATCATCAGGAGAAACCAGAAATGCATGGTACTTCTCAAAATTATGCTAGAAAATCTTTTAGAAAGAATTGTGTTACCTCCAAATGAGTCCTACTCTGCTGGTGGTGAACACTAGTTCAAGTGCTAGCTTAATTGGGAAAAGGTTTTCAGCACAGCTGGAAAGAACATGGAGAAATTTCGTGAAGCTGGAGGTTTCTACTTTTGTCCTTCCATGAGTGGCACTTTATTTAACATATGAATTCTGGGGCACTCATTTATGACAGCCATCACTAACCAGTGGCTCCACTTCCTAAGGTGTAGGGAATAAAAATACATAATTGCATTTTGCAGTGGTCAGTGCATAAACAAAATTACCATTTCAGTGATTTCTATAACTACGAACAAAATTACCCAAATTACTCTTTCTCAGACACACAAGTTATAAAACTGAATTTACTTCACAGTGCTGAGGTCCATGGGCTAAGTTCTTGGTGCATGACAAACAGGGCCATAAAAAAATATAAATCACATTTCTGATTGTCAGAGCCTTGGAAAAGACTTAAAGAAAGAAAAAAACATCACTTTCCATGACTTTAAGTATTTGAATTTCAACTTCTGACTGGAACAGAAGTTAGAGGGAAGTTGTAGGGCCTTTGAGGCAAGGCTGGAAGCAGCTGTTTAAATCAGATCGAATAACATAGTCATACCAATCCACTCTGACTATAATGACATTGGACAGTAGATCAATGGCTGAGCATAACTTTGGCACCCCATATAGCCTGTTGATAATTTTTTGTTTCACAAAGTTTGTGTCAGAAAACAGTCTGAAAATGAAAGCAAAATTCCTTGTGGAAAAAGGTCAATATCAATGATTCTTTCCACTAAGCAGAAGGACAGACCCCACAGACTCTTGTCAGACTGGATTCAACTGGAATATTTGTGGTTTTCAGATGGCTTATCCTCAGCCCCAGCAGGACAGACTCCTTGAGGCTGTAGCCCAGCCATCAGTCCCTACACTCCATGTCAGCCTTGCAGCCTGGGGAAGTGGGAACGATGGGGAACCCCTGGCTGAGCAGCCCCAGTGTCAGGGCCCACCTGGGCCACTCAGGACAGTCTGTCAGCTTAGTGCAATGCCAGTTCCTAGTGGCACTGCCTGCTCCTTCATCCTTCCCCTTTCCAGCTGCATGCCAGACACTTCCTGACTCCTGTTGGCCACTGAGGACCATTCTTTCTCTAGGAGTTCAGGTTGGCTAAGTGGAAGCCCATCCTCCTATCCTAAGGATAACCATCCAAAAAATGATGCAGTTTTGCCAGTTACTCTGAAACTGCCCTTAGGAAAGGGTAGAAAGAGCCAAAAGCAAATCTGCACAGCAAATTGAAGAAGAGCAGCTCCGCTGTCTGTAGAAACAGTTGGACAGAAAGGAAGGGAAACGAAGCATGGCTCACACGTGACTGCTCCATTGGCATGGTCCAGCTGAGAAGTTGCCAGCCACTGCCAGCCCTTCTGTTGAGGACACTTTTATCCAAACTTGTGTCCTCCATTTGTACTCTTAGAAGAGGATGGGGTTGGAGGGCATCCTAGTTTCTTTCACAACCCAGTTCCACACCTGGGTGTAAGTCGAATTCTGAGCTCTCCCTGCTTTTTTGTTTATTACCTCAAGCAGAAACATCTCTACCTCCCTCACACAAAGTCACTGCCTGTTACAACTACTTTGCTCAGGCAAAGCCACTCTCAGCTGGTCATTGCTGACCAGAAGCAACCATGCCCAGAATAAACCTTAGTAGAGTATTAGCTTATCATATGGACTTTTCCAGGAATGTTATGCAAAGGCAGGAATAAACTTTTTCACACATAAACCTTAAGTTCTGCATATACATTCACCTTGTTAATCATATTTCATAGGATGTCACAACCAGACTGACACATGCATGTATTACCAACAGTCAGATAGACAGGATGGTAACCAGCTCTGAGAAGGGAATGAATTTGGGATCCTCACATCATCCTCTCTTCTACAAGCTTGACTTTAAAGGTTCACTTTGAAGACAATCAACTAAATAGCAGGATGGCAGTGAAATTTTCTGGACTCTGAAAGCAGACACTCAGGGGCTGGGTTTCCTAGGAAGCACCTGTCAGACCACACATGGCTGTAAGAGATGCAGCTGACTCAAGGCACAGAAGACAGTAAATCTGTAGCCAAGCCATCTGAAGCAGTTGACAGAAGAAAAACTTCCAGTCACCCAGGCTGGGAAATTACAGTGTTTTGTTTTCACAAGGTACAGTAACACCTACATTGTTTGCCACTGAAAAATTATACTTGCAGTCTGTTGAGATGAAATAATGTACTTTAATCCATGAAATCTAGAAAAGCTGAAGGTTTATCTTTTAAATGGCATTCTCTGTTGCCTGAAAGATTTTACTGCAGACTGTAAGACACAACAGTAAATGTAGTCCTGCTTCAGAGCCTGAAAGCTAAAGTGGCAGTGCTGACATATGAAATAGTGAATAATACAATTAAAGCAGTCTGCTTTCCTTCTAACATGAGCTTGGAGATGTCAGTGCTAGTACTCTTCAGAGTAATAACATTGTGCATTATTAAAGACAGGATCTCAACAGCTGTTTAATGTTAATACAAGACCCCTAAACACATTCTGTGAGGCTCCATGTCAGTCCAACATAGGCATTACAATTTTAACTTACAGTACAATTACTACCTTCCCTTGCACTCTGAAAGTTTATTTCCTGTTTATTCAGGCAGTCATTAATCTTTAAAAAAAATAAATTGAATGTTCAGAAATGAACTCCTAAAATCTACCCACGGTTCTCCATATCCCTATTTGAAGAAAAGAAAGTTGCTCTAGAGTCAGCCAAATCTCTGCCTCCTTCCTAGATCCTTGGCATTCATGCCTCGTCTTCATTTTGCCTTGAGTAGAATTCCACTGTTCCTGTTCTCCAAGACTGAGCAATACTGGCAGCAGCTGTGATTGGTAAGGAGCCTCATGCAGGATCTGAGTTTAAATTCTAGCTGTTCACACACTGTGTGCTAGCATATGTTATAAGCAACTATAAATTGTGTACAGATGTGTTCCAGAATTCCAGTGAAGCCAAGCTAACAACATTGAATAACAGCTCATGTGCTTTGTAATTTTACATAATGAATGTGCTGTCATATAACAGAGTCCATCTCTCTGTCAGGATTTATCCACTGGCTTTGGAAGCAAGGAGTAAGAATTATACTGTGAATTTTTAAGCAAGATTTTTAATACAAGATATGCAAACCAAAGAGAGATGACTGATTTCTGGGGAACACTTTATCTAAGAGATTCTGATTAAATGAGCACACAAGCCAGGACTTAAAAAAAGAGATTTGTTTTGAACACTCTTGAAGGTCTAAAGAGAATAAAAAAATTACACATAAGTAAAAAGAAAAAGTATGCAAACATTGGCCTAGTTGGAAAAGAAAAGTGCCAACAAACAGGAAATAGAGGGAAGCACAGCAAAGGAATGGGGCAGGGGGCCAGGAGGAGGGCAAGCTGCTGTCAGAGGAAGGTCACTAATGACCAGGAAGAGCAGGGTTGAAGGGAGGTGAGCATCTTAAAGTAACTTGTACATATTCTCTGCTGTACTCTTGTGCAAAACTGATGATTTTCATTGAGAGAAGATTGTTCTCTGTAAATTAGAGTTTGAACAATAAATACTGGGAATATTGACCATCTCTGTTGTGTGAAGAGGGCAGCCCATCATTGCTCACATATCAGATGTGTCCTTTCCATGAGTCCAACAGAACAGCAGCACTGCTTTTATTCTCTTCTGACCAGTGGCAAACATCCAGCAGATACAGAAAGCCTAACTAGAAGAAATAATTCTTTTCTTTAAGCTGTGTAGACAAAGCAGTAGAGGAAAAAGGTCTGAATGCAGTATCAAAATGTGAGCATGGGTTAGCTAGCAGCTGGCAGAAGATCAGACCTCTGTGGCCTGCCCCACTTAGAGCCCTCAGGAAAAGCATCTCAGCATGTGTTTTAAGCTAATCTAGATCAATCTCTGGTCCCACTATCCTGCCCATTTCCAGCTTTTTATGCCCTTCTCTGTGATTTTAGCACAGGAGCTTATTTGATTGCATAATGAAGTGGTTCACAGAGCTGGAAAAACTGAAAGCTTATGAAATAAAATAATTAGCTTTCAGCAAGGTAAGTTCCCTGGATGGGATCCACGTGAAATCAGAGAGATGTCAGGGCTAAGGCAAGAGTGGGAATAGAGGTGTGCAGCCTTAGTCCACAGGGAATGTGCAGGTTACAGTTACCTAATCCTAGATTACCTTGAGCTGCTGTGGAAGCACACCCTGATGCCTCTTAGAAAATAGAGACACCTTTTCTTCATCTAAACTAAGATGTTTCGTGGTTTCTCTACCCCAGGTTGCTTTCCTGGTTGAAAGAGGGCTTGTAGGTTTAATGAGAGTACTCTCCAGTAGACAGTAGCAGCAAATCATTAGTGAACAGCATCAGCTCTGACAGAGACACAGCTTTCAAGATTCATCCTGTGTTTGAAGGTGATTTGCTACATCAAAGCTGATAAAATATATTAATAAGGCAAAAGGAAAAAACCCTGGAACTTTGATTATGTCTTGCTTTTTTGTTATTGAGCTTACCTTTTGGTACAGATCTTTCTTCTTGTATTACACATTCCAGTGCATTTCTCCATATGCATAGTATTTGCATCATTTGTCAGAGAACATGAAAACTTAAACGATGATCAGACTGTGCTGGAAAGGGTCTGTTAACAGAAAATATATACAGTTAAATCACATCATATTAAATCAGCAACATTCTTTTCCCTGAAGCATGGCATCTTATTATTTATGGACTATTTATTCTTGACTCCTTGGTCTCCTTATATCTCATGAGCCTGATTAGCTACATATTTGATGGTTTCATTTTCCCCTCTCTGGAATTCCTTGGATTAATCCATGCAGGTCATTTTGCTAACCCACTTTGTCCAGACTTGTGATACTGCCTGGTACCCTCAGAGTCTACCTTACAATGTTGATATAGCTTAACACTGGCTGGTCTCCAGTCTTTCTCTGCCACAAACAAAAAGATGAATACTCCTATGCTTTATCTGGGAGGGACAGATGCAGCTGTACTTCCTAGCTCAATTTTAACTGCATATTTCTGAAAGATTAAGTGCTATATACAAATTCAAAGTGAATCTTTTGAAAACATATCTATGGAAAACATGTAAAGGCACAGAACTAATGCTAGAAAGGACTGTGGCTCAAAAAATCTCAGGAAACATTAGATTGCCTACAGACTGCCAATGAACAGCACAGATTCCTGCTATTTTATTGTCCAACTGCCTTTTCTTGCGTTAGATGCTATGGTATTTCCTTGAGTCTTCTCTTAAAGCAGACTATATTTGACCATGTTATACAGCAATGGTTCCTGATTTTCTGGAAGAACTGGTCTGAATTACATGACATTATGTCACATAATGATGATGGTAAGAGGCAGCAAACTCTGATACCACTTTTTGGCCAGGATAAACTGCAATAGAAATAGAGGAGTTGGTGACAAGTTACACTGGAGGAATTTTTGCAAGGGATGACATTTCATCTGAGTGTCTTAAACTTCACCTTAGAGTGTGTCCCAGTGTTGGACAGTGTTGTTCAGTGGTAATGGTGCAGGACTTCACAAAGGGCCTGCCATCAGCTGTCAGACCAGACTGACTGGTAGACCTGGTTTCAAGTGCACAGCATCCAGGGTGACTTGGTAAGAAAGAAAATATGAAGGTAGTGTTTTGTACATATAGAATAGCCACAGTCTCAACAACAACAACAACAAAACATCTCTTGTTACGGGTTCTAGCCATTTTAATACTTTTTGGAGAAAAGTACAGGAGGAGTTGCTCCATCCCAAAGGGTATGTGTTGCTACATCAAAGAGCAGCTAACAACATTGTTAGGATTTCAGCTGTTAAGACTTAGCATGCTCCACTGCATTTCCAACCCAGCATTCCCTACTTAACAGATAAGGAATTAGTTTGGTGATTAAATTATTTCCATCAAATGCTTCCCCTTTCAGTTCTGTTAGTTGTCCTTTGTTGCTTTAGTGACCCCGTTTTTCAGGCCATTGCATTTCCAAACAGCAGTCCACGGAAGAATTATCCCATTAAGGAAACAATTAGTTGGCAGATTTTTATTTATCTGGGGGCTTACTGGGGCCCTACTGGTATCTGGTTGCATTTCTTCACCTGATAGCTTGCTTCAGGAGGTTTTACATGCCTTTGCTACCGTTTTAATTGACTGCTTTGGTTCATTAGGAGAAGCACTACCCCAGATGTGAAGGCCACTGCCCAAGTACTAGGCCACATTGTGTTGATACATAATGCAGCAGCTCCAGAGCTTCCCTGGTTTCAGAGGCAGGGAGAGAACTGCTTGGAAATTTCTGCTACAGGGGATAATTGTCTTGCCTAAGGACAAGTGAGTTCAAACTGGAAAAAGTGAGATGAGCACCAGAGCTGAACTTTCAGAGGTCGGTCTTGTCTCAAGGACATTTGTATGGTCTCTCCATTGGAGCAGGAAGACAGGGTTGCTTTGTGCAAAAAATGAAGCAGGAGCATGACTCTGCTTTTCTCCTTCATGATACCATGGGCTAATATCTGTCCTTGTAACAAAGAAATTATAGACACTTTAACTGGGATTCATCCCTACACGATGCATGTGCTCATTTTGTCTCCTTCCGTTTCAATATTGAACCAGGTTGCAGAGACAAATTCTGGCCCCATGGTATTACTCAAGGTGAACAGCTGAAGCATTCAGATAGTCATTTTCTGAATCAGCTTGCAGAGGCTAAGTAGCTAGATTAGAAGAATGCAGGCGGAAGAGCGATAAATCCCATGATCAGAGGCATTTACAACGAGCTATGATACTCTGCTTTGTGCTGTTTGTTGCTTTAGGCTGGGATTTTTAAATCCCAGTCTTTGTTGTTTTCCCAGCTTTGTTTGCTCAAGGCAAAGTGATTGTTGAATACCTCACACGGAGCCCCTAATTCTGACTGGGACAGCCTGTAATATAAAACTTTAATGAGACACAGTACCAGTATGGAGAGATATGTCATTCCAGTCTTACTGCTGCTGGCATTTCACTAATTTTACCATATGGTCCATGTCTTCAGCTTGCTATTTTCCTATAGTTTCAGCCCATATACCAAAGCATAGCAGAATGTACACTAAAGGCCACATTTTGCTAGATTTATTCCCCTGAAGATGTGTCCCATCAGATCTGACCTTTTCCTCCAACTCCAAAGAAACCATGCACATGATTTTCCTGGTTCTGAAGGCAGCATCATGGCTGGTTAAGCAAATTTCTTTTGACTGGCCTGACTGAAGGAAAGCAAGTAATTTCTGAAGCCTGGCTCGTAATGTCACTATCCCTGTCTGGCATAAGCTTCTGGACTGCGGCTGTTTTTACAGTTCCTGTGTCCTAGCTGGAGCCTCGATTGCGAAAGTCGGCTTTTGTATCTCAGAAGCAGAGGGTTGCTGCTGCTGCAGAGCCGACTGCCGAGTGCGGCTTAGGCGCTGCAATTGTAGGATAGATGCGCCCTCCCGTGTACCAGCTCTGAAGTGTTTGCAGAGCCACCGCATTTGGACATCAAGGCAGCTCCCTAGAGATTTGGAGGTTTGGGGTTGGGGGGTGAAGCGGGGTGTTAGCACAATTTTATCAAATAGCAACTCTGCGAAAACTGACGTTCAATCTTCCAGAATGTATTGATAAAAATTTAATTTGGAAAAAATGAAGAAGCTTAGACTTGCAAAACAGCAATAGAAATAGTGGGGTTGGGTCCTCCCCACATGGATTTTTTGCTTATGCAGAGAACCTAAGTCAGAAGAAAAAAGAGTACATTCCCCAAGAGTTTTTGCTACTCCCAAAGATGGTCTAATAGGACTTTATACATCCACCTTTCATAAAATCAGTAAAATTACTGTCAAATAGAGCAGGGTAAAGAAAGAAGTATTTCAAGGTGAAAGTCCCTTTGCATGAACGTCTTTGAAGAAGTGAAGCACCAGCTGTACATTTTAATTTCAGCAGAGTTTAGGTAGAACCACTGAGAAATCTTTTACTTTTTACTTACTTTGATTTTGACATCCTCATTGCTGCATCAATTCACCACAAAACATTAAATCAAAATAATGGCCAGCAGCATCTGTGTACAACAATGGAAATTACTGTTTTTCAAGAGTCTGTGTTTTTTCCTAAAATATGAGAGCATATTTTTAAATAGTAAGGTATCCACATTACAGAACTGTAATACAGGAATTTCCAAACTGCCCAAGAGATGTTCTTTGTTGGCAAAGAAAAGGTCCTGAGGATGATTCTCTTTCAAGCAGCAGAAGAGTTATGTCAGCTATTCTTTATATTTCCCCTCAGCAGTGGCATGGAGTAGGAAGGGGAGGTATTCCTAGTGCCCATTTTCATGTAGCTGAATAGTCCATCTCAATTCTTGACAGGTGTCCTCAGTGACTGGGAGCAGGACAGAGGTTGGAGGCTGTCTCCACATCTTTGTTTCTCCATGGTCCCTGGAAGAAACTTAAAGAGATCCTCTGAGCAATGTAGGCAGTAAACTGGCTATTTAAAGGTGATACTGTGAATAATACCTGTTGGGTGACAACACAGCTGCTTCAAAAATATGCTTTGCCTCCCTTCTTTCTTTATCCTGCTATGCAAGATAATCAAATGGTCAGTATCTTTATTTGGTTAGAGATGTATTGGACTGCTGTCCTTTCAACAGATTATCCAGTCAGATTAAATCTTGTCTAGTTTTTTTTTTCCTTTTTTCCTCTACAGGA
This sequence comes from Chaetops frenatus, assembly GCA_013400775.1. Taxonomy (NCBI): domain Eukaryota; kingdom Metazoa; phylum Chordata; class Aves; order Passeriformes; family Picathartidae; genus Chaetops; species Chaetops frenatus. The sequence continues at coordinate 138,713 of VZTR01032829.1, forward strand.
AGGAGTGGTATTTCTGTCCTTGGATAGTGTTCAGGCTATTTCTCTTCATCTCCTATTGTAGGTAGGGAAATTCCAGATGCATTTTGTTTCCATTGATCTATTTTGCCCAGTCACCATAAATTTCAGTGTTCTTCCTCTGCTGCATTTGTTTCATCAGTTGTCTTAACCGGCAGTTCTTCAATAGTCCTTGTTCACGTATGAGATTTTCATAGCTTTGAGCTACTTCATTTCTCTAGAGAGAAAATTAATTTGCACTTTAAACATAAGCAACACTTAGTCCCCATTCAGGCTGCTCTTATGCTGTGGGCTGCCTCAGATCTATCAGGTTTGTTGTTGGTTTTTTTGCTCAAATTGTTTTCTTTCCTTTAATAAAAAAGAATCTTGTAACTGGAAACTAGTTTCAGATCCTGAAATGACACTTTCTTTCACTCAGGCCAACCAAGAAAAAAAATCTACCAATTATTTCTGAAGTTTAAATCACTTCCTTTTCAATAAGCCAGAAGCTGATGCTGTATAATTTTCTTGTTCTGTAGCTCATATTAGTGGGCCTTAAAAGTCAGTGGGGAAGAAAAAAAAGCAGCTTGTAAAGATGATTATAAAAAAGTAGAGATTGACGTTTCTGCCATTACTAAATTCTCAAATATATTTGATGCATAAAATATAAAGTTACCACATAATATGACAGATTAGGAAGATTCTTTTACAGTTCTAACACATAGGGCCCAAAATTGGATTTGACAAAATATTCAAGAGTACACACAAATGTTTTGCAGAGTTGTTTTTTGAACTGGGTTTAAAACTTATCTGGTAGTATTTACTAGTCTCCAAGAGGTTGTACAAGATACATGCTGGCCCTCAGGATCCCAAAACTATGCTCTTTGAAACCAATTTCTAACTGTTAGGGCTGTATCAATCCATAGATATTATTTATAGGTAGCTTGCATGAGTTCCACAATATGTTATCAATTATGGCATCTATGCCTTCTAACCACCATTTTCCTCCAACTATTTCTGGTATCTCCTAAGGTAGAGGAAAGTTGGGTTTGTCCTGCCAGTCAGAACGAAGTCTAACAAAATCTACATAAAGAGCCTAGAGCAGTTGAAGGAACTTAAGCAATAATTCACAATGAAAAGCGGCATCTTCACAATGTTCCTGCTCAATAAAACTTGATGTATTTTCCCCTAGTTCTACTTGATAATTTGAAGTTAAGAGAGTACCAGTGCTGTCTTACAGAAACTTTCTACATCAATACTTTACAAGAACATTGTATAAAATATAGTCAGTGTATGCAAGTAGCAAGACAAAAGACTGATGTTTTTAATTTAGTTGAGGAACAACAATTTAAAGTGGACTGGTTGGGCTCTCATACTGAGATGGGTCTCTAAACTAAAGAGGGGACAACATGGAAACTTGCTATTTCTGAAGGCCTCTGTATCAAAGTTTGCCTTTTCTCCTGACAGGGTAAAAAAATACGACCTCATTCATAAAAATGAATGCAAGGTTTAAACGAGCTCTGAGAACTAGCCTAACCTCTAATATGCAGACACTGTGTGTCACCTCCTATCACATGCAAGTACTTCTCAGATAGCTGTTGGATTCATTCTAAACTTCAGCAATAGCCTCCAATTTTTCCATTGCTAATACTGTTGTTTGATATCAGTGTACTTCAACAATGGTTTCACAACAATGAAGTTATTTTGTTTATCCCATGGATTGCTATGGTGGGTTACTAATTTGGGAGGGTTGTTTATTTTTGTTTTAATAAGGAGCACATTCAGTCAGGAGACAATCAGGCCATTTTGTTGCTAATATCATACTGTGTTCCCAAGAAACGTGCAGGTATATGAAGTGAATGTATTTCACACTAATTTGTGGATTGGAAATCTGGTCAGCTAAGCAGGGCCTCCTCTGGGCATTTGTCAAGTCCTCGGTCCCTGTCAGATATCACCATCCCAGCCAACACTCCCTGTAGTGCTCCACACGTTCCATTCTGTAAGGTAGGATCTTTATCTTCCTTACTGTCTGGAAAACAGATTATACAGTTTGTATGCTACTTAAATAGGAGAAGTAAACCCTGCCATTACTATTACTTTTGGTTAGACAGAATGGGAATTTGTGTCCTATACATTTTACTTAGCAGCCTATAATGTTTATTTGCATAACAAGCGGTAGGAGGAAGATCACAGTGCAAAGATTCCATTTTAAAATGAAGTAATTTGTCAACATTTGTTTTTCCACTCATTTCAATTTGCATGCAAGGGTACTAAGTTTTATCTCTGGCTGTGCTACAGGGCTATAGTTTATTCACAGCAGGAGAGAGAGCAAATATAAACAGCAAGCTAATGGGCTGAGCCACCATCTAGCTGGAGCTGAAGCCTACCTTAGGTTGATGTCACAGTACAGTAGCTGCACCAAACAAGTCAATGTGAGCTGCAGATTATAACTCATTTGGGCCATGAGAACAAATATAGGGTTTGAGATTCAAGTGTGTATTTTAAGAATGTATCTGAGACAGCTTGTGATTCTTTCTAATTTATGTACAGAAATGCTGTTTCAAACTGCAATTGTAGCAGCCACTTCAAAATACCAAACCGGCAGTGTTGACATCTATCTATAGATGTTTGCTATTTGTCCTCTGGGCTCCTTTAGAGCCAGTGGAGAGACAGAAAACTTTTTGGGTGTCACTCACTTAAAATCACAGAATCATAGAATGGTTTGGGATCAAAGGGACCTTAAAGATCATCCAGTTCCAAGCCCTCTGCCATGGGCAGGGACACCTTCCACTAGACCAGGTTGCTCAATGCCCCATTCAACCCAGCCTTGCCTTTCCAAGGAGGAGGCCTCCTGAGCTTCTCTGACCAAATTGTTCCAGTGCCCCACCACCCTCACAGTAAAGAATTTCTTCCATATATCTAACCTAATTCCCCCCTCTTTCAGTTTGAACGCATTACTCCTTGTCCTGTCGCTACAGCCTTGCCTTTCCAAGGAGGAGGCTTCCTGAGCTTCTCTGACCAAATTGTTCCAGTGCCCCACCACCCTCACAGTAAAGAATTTCTTCCATATATCTAACCTAATTCCCCCCTCTTTCAGTTTGAACGCATTACTCCTTGTCCTGTCGCTACAGTTCCTGATGAAAAGTCCCTCTGCAGCTTCCCCTTTCAGATACTGGAAGGTTGCTATGAGGTCTCCCCACAACCTTCTCCTCACTGAACAGCCCCAGCTGTCTCAGTCTGTCTTCATAGTGGAGGTGATCTAGTCCCCTTATAAATTTCACATTCCTCCTCTGGACTTGCTCCAAAAGTTCCATGTCCTTCATACATTAGGGGCACCAGGACCTGGGCCTGGCACTTGGCACAGTCCAGGGGTGTTCCCAGGCAGGGGAGATGGCACCTTGAAGGGCCTGAGATCAGCTCAGATGGCTGAAGCCTGGAGCAAATAACACCAAGTTTGTGGGTTCAGTCCTGAACAGGCCATTCACGTAAGAGCTGGACTTGAAGATATTTGTGCATCCCTTCCTACTCAGAGCATTCTGTGGTCTGAAAATAAAGACCTGATTCTCTCCCCTGGCTACGAATGGAGTGTGAGCAAAGCTCAGAGGTAAATGTCTCTCCACTTCTGACACACTGGAGAGATAGTAACTTGCACAAATAAGCAAAGTTACTACTTAACACTGTATCTTTTGTCCACTGACATCTCCCTGTCAAGACAAATATTTTGTGCTTACTACTTTTCATGGGGAACGCTTGTTGGATTTGGGAATCCTTTTCTGGCTACAAGTATCAATTTAACTTAAAATTATATGAAAATGGGCTATTATATATGCATATTATATAAAAAATATATTATTTTCAGAGCATTTCCATAATGAATACAATTTTTCAAAACTGAACAGGTGAGAGGAGAAAAGATGGAGTTTTTAACATTATTCTTTCACAGATAACAGAGACAATATTATCCAGTATGATCTGAATTATTTGGAATAGCTATTACAACCCAGAGGATGACTGCACATGCAACAACAGGCTGGCCCTTGCCATCAAAACATTCACATAAAGCTTCTTTACCAAGAATGTGATGGCTACTTCACCTGAATGTGAAGAAGCCTGATGCCCTGTATTTGATGACAGTGATGGAGAGAAAAATACTCCTTCTTAAAATTTATACAGAATTTTTCACTGATGCAATAATAGTAAAATATCTGGGGAAAAATATAACAGTGATTTTTTTTTACTGATATGCCAACTTTATTCATTTCTGCATGCAAAAGCTGAATTATTTATTTGCATGAGGCAATTTATTCTATGCAGTTGCAGCCAATACTTGTTGATGTCTTAGGAAGTTTTTACTTGATCAGGTAAGTATAGGACTAAATTTCTTTCTCCAGATATGGAGTTTATTGTTAACTACGATCTGAAAGTGCTTCTACAAGCACAGCTTTGAGCTATTTTCTGACCACAAAAGATGAAAAATTACCCAGTTTGTTTGCTGTATGAATGAGATTTTATGAGTGAGATAGCCATCTAATTATTGATCAGCCTGGGTATCTCATTACCTCCTCTGAGCTGTCATGACAGATACATATTTTGTATTTCTGCTGCTGCTAAAAGAGTGAACAGAATTATCACATGGGCTGGTAGCAGGAATAGTTTACTGGAAATCTCAGATCTTTCTGGAGGAAGGTGGAAATATATGAAAATATATATACCTCCATGTGAGAGATTGCATCCTGAGTTTAAGGATAAAGATGTCTAAATACCCCAAGACGCACATTTTCTCCTTTCTGGAAATCAGAAATTAATGGGACTAAAACTCGTCTATTCTCCCCATTTGGTATTGTTGGGTTTGGATTTTTTTTTTTCTTCTATTGCTCTAAATTTCAGAATGCTCTTCTTCCCATGAGGAGAATCTCCGAGTAGGCACAAGTAAGTAAGTGATGGCTGGATAAGAAATTTCTGGAATAAAGTGGATTGGATCTCCGAATCCAGATCTCATAGAAATGAGATCTCAGTTCTGAAGTACACATAACAGGAAAATCAGAGAAATATGTGTACTATATCTTGATTGATTTGGTAACAAAGACAGACCAACAGACATTGCAGTAGACTTCTGCTAGAACTTTGGCCATTTCTGACTTACCTTTCCAGAAGATTCTGTATTAGGAACAAAATTATTAACTGTACTGTAGTTCAGACTTTTAAGCTTGTGCCTGGAGCATGAGTTTCCAAGAACCTCTGTCCATACTGGTTGCAATTTCAGACTAATTTTCTCTTACGTGAAAGCCTGATTACAAGAACAAACATGGAAGCCCAATTCAAATAACTATGTACTGTGCACATGAATTGTCCTTTGGAAGATTGTAGCAAATTCCTATGGCCAGAAAAAGCCCAAGTCTCAGAGCACCTGTCTCTGAGAGGCTTTCTCTAGCATCACATCTCTCAGCCTCTCATTTCTGACACATGCATTGATCCTCCTGTAGGCTCCACACAGAAGACTTTGAAGTGTTAAAAGAGCCTTTGATATGGTGCCATGACAATTTAATTATTTTATTCCATGCTGCCCCAGCTACACTAAGCTTAAGGAATTAGATGGGATGCAAGATTTTAGCTTTAACTTATAAAAATGCAAATGATCTGGAATTAAATTGGTCAGGAACTTGACTCTCCATCACACAGTGATAAGAAGCACTTGAGCTGCAGTTCTTTCCCATGGCACAGAATTCTGCCTGAGTGATTGCTGGACTGGGAGCTTTTCCACCTCACCTCCTCTTCCTATCTCCACAGAATTTAATGTGCTACAAAGTACTTATCTTCCACTCCACTCTGTTTTCAAGGAGGAAGTGACCTAAGTACAGATCAGATTTTTAGAAAGTCTTTTCTGTTGTACTTCACGTTTATATCCATGGAAAGTCCTCCATCTGCCCAGAACATCAGTTTTCCAGGGCTCTTTTTGCACAAGAAAATCAACAAATACCAGCACATACCTTGTGACCCCTTGGGCCTTTACTCCACCTGCTTGATCCTTTCTGCTTTTGATAAAACAATTTGAAAAATCTCCCATTGCTGATTTTATGCAGGATCTTCAGAGGATTATAGCAGATGAAGAAACACAAATTTTATTCAAGGTGAGAAGCCAGCATGATTACAATTCATTGTCATTCAAGCACAGACAGACTGCCTCTGCATCCCTCTTTTTCCCTGAATGTGGTGTGGAGTTTTAAAGAGAGAAGTTATTGTCTTTTCCTTCTTTTTATATTTTCTCACCAGACACATTGGATTATTGGAAGTCTCCCAGTAGCTTTCTTGACATAAGGGACTTGAGCTTCCTATATATATACATACATATATGTATATACATGAGACATCTCTTCCTGATTGTTAGTCTATTCAAATCATCTTAGTTGCCAGATCTTATTGACCCTATCACCTGTTTACTGTTTCCTCACTACTATGAGCTGATGTTTCCCCTTCTCCTGCACCCCCAGAGCCATACAGAATTCTGTGCCTCCTGTGTGCCTTGCCCTGATTTGCTACACCTTCTCTTCAGTTGAATTCTGCTGTGGTGTCCAATCTATCTTCCTCTGCTTTTCCCAGGAAATGCTCAGTACCCTGTGTCTACATGGTCTATGCACAGACACATCCTTGGAACTTGCTTGTATTACCAACTTGCAAAATCTACAAGATACACGGGCAGAGAGTGGCAGAAATGTAACTGAGAACTGAGGTTCTGTTAATGCATTTCCTCTTGGGATAAAGGCTTTTGAGGCTGTAAAACAGAAACACACCAAATCAAATCCATGCTTTGGCATAGAGTGCAACATGTTTGAAGAGAACAATAAACACAAGCTTTTCACTCTACATAGCACTTCATAAATAGGTGTTTATTTCCTCATCTTTCACCAGTTTTACAGTTTTAACCAGTGCCTCAGTGGTAATGTTTGTCAGAAGCACACAATGGAACTTCAGATAGTTCTATTCTGTCGTTATGAAGTTAAAAACGAATTAAAAGGCCTTTCCATATGGAACTGCACCAGGAAATAATGAAACTAATTTCTTTTAACATGTTATAGAGTTACACAGAATTTCAACTTACATTTCTATCTTACTCCATGTACTTTATTTACACAGTTAACTAATTTATTATTTACATTTTTCAAATTTTGTAGTCATAAATTTTTTTATATTGTACATTCTAGTTTAAACTTTTATTACAGAAATTATTTAACACACATTTTAGATACCGCAATTTCAATATTTCACATGAGTTCTAGGAAATTACTGCCTGGTTTCACTAGTGATGTGTCAAGATGCCTTCTTCATAAGAAAATACATATTACAAAGAAATTTTATGATATTCAGAATCTTGAATTTTGAAAAAACTAAGTACATGGGATGTAATAATGATAATGCTATTTCCTTTTCTACGTAATCTTTTGTTTGGAATGACAATTTACCTGAGATGTAAAATTGTTAAATGTGTGGGCTTTTGATAAAAATTTGAAATTTTACATAAATGTCAGCCTTCTACTTACTGAGAACTACTTATATCTGTATAGATATATAAATGTTATTTATATATCTATATCATATTTTCAAGAAAAGACTATATCTACATAAATAAACCTTGGTATTATATTAGGAAACTTCCTACTATCCTTAAAAAGCAATGTGCTCAAGTACAATATTCAACTTCTGACACAGACACAATAGTAAATGTGACCTCTAATGGTAATACTTCCTTCCAAGGGAAGTAAGAGGTACCTGTCAAATTTGGAAGACATGGCAGACAACTTATATGGACCCAATGAACGAAATTTTTTATATCCAGTCCCAAAAATATTATGCAGGAGCATCTGACACAGCAGACAACTTTGGGTCAACTTTCCATGTTACATGTAACTACCTAAATAACGTCTTAATAGAAAAAAGTTAATTATAGAAAACCCTCACAACAGTTAATGCTATGTTCTCTTCTCTCGTTACAATAATATGCATCTCTATTAACAAATGATTGCAGATACTAAGTTAAAAGTAAATGGTCATAGATTTCATATTTCTTTTATTCTGTTATTGGTAGACACTGTTAGGCACAATATGACATTCTTTGTAAACATAAATTTTGATACATTAGACCACGAACTGAAGTTACAGAAAGCAGTACACAGACACATTAGAAGCACAGATCCACTACACATTCCAGGCACAAATGCAGCCATCTGGGAGGCCTGACCCTGTATCCATCACAACTGGAACACCCAGCTGACTCCAGTGGAAAGGAAATGCATCCTAGTTGCCAAACACTCCTGCTTCTGAAATAATTCTCTTTTTAATCTTCTATCAAAGATTTCATACTTTTAAAATATAGATGGTATCATAATCCCATGTTGGTAAAAATGTATTTTACTTTATTTACCCTGAAACACCTAATTATTATATAATTATTATAAAGTCGTTGTGAAGAACTAAGGCCCCTAAAGCAAGTAATGTAACTAACACATTTAGAAAGCTCTCTTCAAAATATGTATCTACATATTTCAAGAAGTTGAAAATAATCTTCCAATAACAAGTCATAAGAGAAAATCTCTTGAAGGTTTAACCAAACTTAAAAGTGCACTACACTTTCTGTGCAACTCAAGAACCAAATTGAGGAATAATAAGTCTGAACTTTTAAGTGTATTGCTCATTACAACTCCCACCCTTCATAACCTGCATGTGTGTGGTAGGCACAAATTATTATGAGTTATTTACATCCAACAGAGCAAAATTAGAATTCTTATCAGAAAATATTTATTGAAAAAAGAATAGTGCACTTAAATTATGTAAGTTTTAAGAAAGTATTCAGTATCCCATGGTTATATAAAGAAACATTAATTTTAGTCTATATACTCATAGAGGATTTTTGTTCTGCTAATGACCCACAAGCAATCTTAGCATACAGTTACTGTTAATGTTATTGGGAGCTAGCTCTCTTCCTTTGAATAATCAGGAAAAAAAGGTAGTAAATTATTTAACAAAAAAGCTTTGGAAAGATATATTAATTTTCCTCTTCTAACTTGCTAGAAATGGAGAATAAGGCAACAACTGAGATAAAAATATATCTTGCTTTGTAAAACAAGCTTCTTAATCCATTTCTTAAAAGTGAACTTTCATGCTGAAAAATTGCAAGGCCTTAAAAGAGAAACTTTAAGTTACTTTGACAAGACCATGCCTTCTGTTTAATTCATTATTTTAAAGCACTCCAAAATATATTGAGAGGAATTTCTTTCAGAGTAATAGATGAGTCTTCAGCTTTAAGTAACTCCTTTTTATGGCTAAAAAGCTTCCATAGCATCCTTCAAGACTCTGAGCAATGTTTAGAAAAATGCCACCCATTTCCATTACAGCCTTCTATATTCTTATATTATGGAAGTATTCTAACCTAATTCCATGGAAAAACAACAGATGGTGTGCTAATGTCAGTGTCTTTTGAGTTATAACCAGGCCTCAAAACACAGGCCTTGCTGTCTTATATAGTCTGTATGATCATGAAAAAGTTCTTTTTTGCCACTCAGAGTAGATAGATTTCACCAACCAAAACTACTTCACCTGCCATGACTTCATCAGCCAAAGACAAAATCATTCCATAAGTAGTTTTAAATCTGAAGTACATAGAAAAATTGTTCAACATAAATTAGACAGACTACAATTCTCCTGTTTAGGGAAGGGAAAAAAAGAAGAAAATTACAAGACTTCTGAACTCATTTTTCATGCTGAGCAAAAAAAATTCACTTTTAAGTTCATTCAGTGCTCAATATCCTGCTTTGTCCACTTCTTTGGTATTCTGCTCTCATTCTGCAAATTCTAACAGAATTTTAATGGTCATCTTACTTCAAACAAAAGAGCAATGAGCTGAAAGCACAACCAGAACAACAGATGCCATAATACTGCAGAACACGTTGGTTCTAATGATTTCTGTCTCTTTATATTCATTTCTTGTAATGATTGGGGGCATCTGCAAAGGCAAACTTCAGTCTGTAGGCCTCTGCTAGGAGTACACTGATGTCTTCATTTCCCCAGTGTACTGTGGGCAAATTCTGTAAAAATATCAGTAACTCCTAATTGAAAAGAAAGAAAGAAAAAAGAAGTCTTTTTTTTTTTCCAAATAGCAGTGTAATAACTATGTCTTATCTATACAATTATCATTTATAAGCAACCACTCACGTAGCACCTCTGTATCCCAAACAAACATGAGATCCCATTAGGTTTGGTGATTTTTACAGAGATACTTGCTATTCAACCTTTCAGTTCAGAAACCTGCTATTAATTGTAGCTGAAATATCGTTATTTGCTAGATAATTTTTTTTGAGAAAAATAATCTGTGTTGTTGCCTATCCAAATTATTTTTATGCTCCAGGGCATGAAGTTACACAATTGGATACATTTTCAAAATTATGGATGATTGCTAAGTCTGGGATTCTCTCATACCAATGCAAAGATAAGCTACTTCTCTACTTATACATGAAGAATTGTGAAATAAATTATTATTTCGATCAGCTGCAGTCAAGTCCCATCTCAATTCTTAGCCCAGGTTTCCCACTCTCTGCTGGTTTCTGACCCCTAAGATGTGGGTCAGCTTTTCCTCTCTCTCATATTAGGTTTAGGTGAAATTCATTTCCAAGAAGCCTAAGCCCAGAGACAGAGGTAACAAGATCACTGAGACAGTGCCTCTATGTTCAGTTCTGATGAACATGCACCAAAATCCAGCACGATCCTCAGCAGCACAAAGCCTCCAATCCTCATGTGTAGGCTGTAACCTGCCAGCTCGGAGGAGACTCTTTGGAATATCAGCTACTACAAACTGTCTCCTGAATTCATGCGAATGACAATTTCTATAAGGCTCATAACTTGACTAAACTCAGGAAGTTAGTTTGCTCTTAAAAAAAAAACAACAAACCTGGTGACCCATAAGGTCGGAAACCCTCAAATGTGATGCAAAAGCCACCCTAGGCCAAATTTGAAGTTCATGTTTGAAAATTTCCATAGAGCAGATCACCTGTGTCATGCTTTTAATTGTGCTGATAAATTGTGGCAAAACAGCAAAAGAGAAGTTTTGGATGAGTCAACAAAATGAATGTGGATTCTTATGATGGGAGGTATAAGGCAATCTTAGGAACAAGTGAAGTTGTTAAGCCTGCTTGTATCTTCTAGGTGCTCTATTTTTGCAGAAAAAATGCAGACAATTAGTGCACATTTGTATACATGCATATGTATTTGTGAGGATGTGTATATTTTTGTGTGAATATGTCTGTTAAGGCTTATTCTAAAGATCAGAAATAAGTGAACAGGAATGTAATTAAAACCACAGCCATTATCTTGTTGTAAATCAGAATCCTGCAGTATCATGTATAAGTACCCAGGGAAGCTATTCTTCTTCATAAGAGTTGGATTTTCCTTGTTCCCCCTTCTCCCTCCTCTGCTTTCACAGAAGATGGCTATAGGAGCCCTTAACAAGGATTCAGTGATTTTAGGAACAGACAGGAGCAGAAATTAACATTAAATGATTTCTTTGTCTTTGTGAGAAAATTATTTTGACTTCATCTATTTCACAGTCTTGCTATACTGGGTCTTCTAATATGAAAAAGAGAAAGTATAGAAGTTAAGCAGTACTGTATATTTAATTATGAATAATAAGTAGTAATACAACAGAGTTAGCATGATAATGTCTCTATTACACTTGAGAGAACACATTTTTAATAAAGTATTGTACAATTGTCAAATTCCACTCTTTAAAAAAAATTCTATGTCCCTATTTGACAGTTATGCTGATAACTGTAATTAATAAATTAGCAGTAGAGAGTAGGAGGGTTGTGTGGATGATAAATGCCGACCTCCATGAAAGTTCTTTTCTCCTTTTACAAAAGTAACATTCAAGCAGCCCTAAGACACATCAATTAATTCAGTGATCTTTGTGAAATTACCTCTTTTACTGTTTGTAGTCTCAAGACTTTCTGGGCCAGATTTCTGGTGCAAATGATTCATATTGCTGGAGCAGTGTTTGGTTTAATTTTGGGCTTTTGAACATCCAAAGACTATAGCTTCAATATCCATGGTATATGAAATTTAACATATAGCTCAAATCTGGAATAGGAGTGTTACTGACAAACTAGTTTGATATTTCTACCATTAACTTCAAATTTGATAATAATTTTCATCAGAATTAAATATATAAATAAATGGCAGAGTAATGCATTGACTGTCCAAGTTGACTTCTGTTTGAGTGGGCATTTTGCCATTGTTACCAAGGGAAAAGACTAAAGTCTAAGACTGATACTGACTAGTGAATATGTGTTATAAATCCAAGTAAAGTAACTAGCCAAAGACATACTACTTGTATGACTGTAAAAAGATAAGGCTTATCTTCCTGTCATCTATTACAGAGCTTCAAAACTTGCTCAGATAGAAATAAAGCTTACATCTTCTTAAAAATAAAGTAAAAGTTGGCAAAAACCTTACTAAAGAAAATGTTATATTCTTTAAATAAGAAAATTTTATGTTTCTTTAACTGCTGAAGAAAATCATGCTGCCTTTATCACTGCATATGGAGAATTCTTTGGAAACAAGGAAACTACTATTAAGAAACAATCAAAAACCCCGAAACAAAGTCTTTGGATTTGAAGAAACGTACAAACACACTACTTAAAATCTACAAGACCACATGACAAGTTTGTCTAAAACTGCTCAATTCAGCATTTTACAGTTAAAAAAAAAAAGAGCAAGAGTTACTACAAGTGACTCGAACCTACTAATTTATTTTTAATTATCATCCTTTTTTTTTTTTTTTTTTTGCCAACAGATAAACAGGAACTACTAGGCAGGATGTACAAAAAAAGGCATGCATACTAACTTCTTAGATTCATTCTCCTATCCACAACAGTATTAAAATATGAGGCACTCTTTGAAATATGATGAATCATAATGTGAATTAATATTTACCATTAAAAACTTGTAGGTGATAAACTGCCTGGTCTATTTCAGAAGAATACTGAGTCTAAAAATCAATATTTGTAAAATAGTCCTGGAAGAGTTTTATTTTCTGCTTCATTTAAATGGTATTGTGATGACACCCGGCTGAAGAATCAGTGCAGCCAGTAGATCATCATCAGAGCTGGGGTTTCCAAAATCTCGGTCCAATATTTGTTTATATTTTGGCTGTATCAACAAAAAATATGCTTAAAATTATATCCTTTGAATCTGGCAAATCGAGTGCCCTGGTTTCCTGGACTCTTACTGAGAGGAAGAGCCATACGAATCCCTTGAACTGGGGCCCATCTGCACGGCCCAGCCTGCCAGCACAGTTTCAGCTCGGTCTATTTGTGGTGTTGGCCCTCTCATGCCACACCACAGAAAGGCATCTCCATCCTCCCTCCCTCCTTGCCAGCCAAGCAGAAGACGATCAAGGTAGCACTTGTATTTGCTCCTGCCCTTCATCAAGCACAAAGTGATGAGACTTTAGTCACAGAATTACTACCATGGTTAGGGGGCTGCAGCTGATGTTACCCAGGATAGTGTGAGAAAACTGGCATTTTTTAGCAGGGAGAAGAGAAGGCTAAGGCAGGATCTAAGAGCAGTTCTACATATAGGGGGTTGGAAAGAAGCAAAGAGGGGCCAAGAGGCAATAGTAACGAGATGAAGCTAACTTGTTATAAGAAAACAATCCTTTGCAATGAGGGTGCTTGAGCAGCTTGCCAGGGAAACTGTAAATCTGTCCACTGGGATTTTCACAGCTCGCCTGGCAAACTCCAGAACAGGCTGCTCGAGCTCCAATGCTAGCCTGGCTCGCAGCAGCCACTTGCACTATGGCCCTCCCTTCCACAGTGAAATTTCCCAGTGTTTTAATTTTTAAATGACATGGGCTTAAATAGAAAAGAAATGCAAAAGTGCAACAACAACAACAAAGAAAGCTAAACATTTACCCCTTTGGAACATTTCAAGAAACAATAAAGGTATGTTTCCTGACAACTAGAAGTATTTATTTTTCATTTGTAATTAAAGGATACAGGGAGCTGGTATAGCAGAGTTGCTGGGTCAGACTATGAATAAATTAAATATCTATACATCAAATTGACTTTTAAGTATGCCAAAAAATCTGAATGGAAACTATATACTAGCCTTTGTAAGAGATTTCTGGTTTACATTGACATATTTAACCCACAATTTTGAAATAATTCTTCAGTACATTTGAAATTCAACATTTTTGTTACTAAATGAAAACCCTATCTTTTATAGAAGTTCGTTGTATTTCCACAACTTTACGTTTGGATTTACATGATACTTTACATATGTGTATAAAATATGCTAAAACACTTCATATATAGAATGTTCAACTATGCTACTACATATAAAGTATTTTTAAATACTTAGAAGCAGCTATGTAGAGTGCAATTTTGAAGTAAATGTACTTTCAAAATCTAATTTTTCTCAGATAATTAACATGTATTTTCGAACTATTCTCTTCACCTTGTGGTCAAGACAAGAAAATAGTAAACATGCTGAAAGTGCCCTGTTATAAAAGCACCTCCAGGTGTATGAAGAGTAAAAGCATGAGGTCTGTTTTATAAACCACAACAATAAGAGTTATACTGCAGGTTAAGCAATGGCTGTTGTCAGATACAAAATTATTCTTGAGGGAAAAAAATGTTATCCCACAAGATCCAATATACATATCTAAAATAAAATACCAGACTGCCAGATAGACAGCTCAAAAAGGTGATTTCCAAAGCCCTTATTCCTCAGTTTCCTCTAAAATAAAAAAAGGCAAGGTCTGCTCCTTGTAGACTAAATCAAAACTGAATATTAATAAAACTTAACAAAATATCTTTATAATAATTTTTATAAAGTTTTCAGCCTCTTTCTCCTCATTGAGATTTCAACCCAGTGAAACCTCAGCATATTAAAACAATCTTTAAAAACTCCAAACCCAGAGCAAAGAAAGCAAATTTTAACATGTTTTAGAATCTGGTTCATTACCAAATCTCCTTACAGTATGATGTCTGCTATAATCCCATTAATAAATACGATTTTTAGCATAAGATTGGGCAAAAATACTGATTATTTGGCAATGGCTATCTGTAGATGTTATCCCATTTATAATCACCCTTACTCTGACTCCTTATGTGGATCTTGAAGGAAAGAACATCAAAACCAATTACAGAAAAAATAAGATGTTGATAGTTTATAAAACAAAAATGTAATGAGTAGAACACTAGGGTGTCTTCTGTGCTAATCAAAGTAATATATTTACTTTGAAAATCCAGAGTTTTTGTCTGTGTGAATTATTGATGAAGTTCAGTTGCAAGGTTTTTGTTTTTTAATAGGAGAAACTTAACAGGACATAAAAACCAGTAATAGTGTTTCCATTGTAGATAATATAAAATGGCAGTAACTAAACTTAAAATCAAATTCGAACATACTGAGGACATTAACAGAGTTAGTTTTTAGTGTCAAAACTGAGAACTGGTCTATTAATTTAACAAATAAAGACACTCCTAAAATGCAGTACTTTTCTATGGGAGTTGTCAATCTTTCCTGCTGTTAACTGCAATGCAATTACAGTCTGAGTACTCCTGGTCTACCACAGCTCTATTTTATACTGATAGGCAGAAGCTACAGTCTTACTATATTTTATGATCATAAACTTTACAATATTATACTTTAGGAGTGTATAGAAGTAACTAAAAAGTAAATTAAATTTATGTATAATCTTCAATGATTTGATAAGAAAATGCTAACTACTATAATTTTAATAAGAGCTGTATGTGTTACACATTATGACCACGTATAAAACACTGCAAAATTTATGCTGGCAATTTGATTAAATGGCCCTTTTATGAGGGTTATTTGTACTTTCCAAAGTTTTACTTGAAATCCCAGAACACAGCACCTACTTTTAAAGAACTAATGAGGTGAAATTCTACTAAGATTTATTTAGAGTAATTATTGAAACAACCTAAGGAGGAAACCAATTATTGCCAGGAAAAAAAAATGCTCATTCATCTTTTTATTTAATAGAAAAGAGAAATAAACCCTATGCATGCATTAAAAGAAATCTAAATGTTTTTATGGTTTTATGGGAAACTGCATAATGTTGGACCAGAAATAGACAGAGCTGGATAATGATTTATACATTTCTTTGCAACCAGATATAACCATTATACAGGCAAAAAAATTTCCTTAATATAGGGATTATTTAATTCCTGTTTCCTTTACAACATTCTTTCTCATTTGATTGCGTTTGGGATTGTCAAGTGTGAAAGGATGGTTAGGGCCAAGTGGGCATCCCCTCCATGGCCTGGGTCCCTTTCCCTGCACTGTGGAGCAGACAGACTGATGTGCCAGAGCTACAGTGCCTCACACCCTGTAGGAGCTGCAGTGAGCAGGCTGGCAAGGTGCTGTGCCATGTTAACCTCTAATCCTCTTCCCAGATATTTAGGATGAAGGATACCTGCTGCTCTGGGACTCAGCCAAGCTCAGTACAAATCCTCCCCCTCCAGCCTACTATCAAAGCAGTGACTGCACTGGCTGCTGGCATGAAAGCACAGGTCCAGCACACACTGCAGAGCCTGGATGGCCTTGTTCAGCTGCCTCAGTGCTACCTTTCCCTTCCCTCTGCCCCTTGCTGTTGACAGTGCACCAAACGAATACAGCTCTAGCTCTGAGACAAGTTGTCTTTTCTTTCTTGAGTACTGTTTCTTGCAATATGCTCAGCAATATTCCCTATGCTGCTGCCACTTCTTACTTCTCCAGATGTCCTAACCTGCTACACAGAGTTGCAAATAATGAGCTCTATTTCTGGAGTGCTGTGCATCTTATTAATTACCTGTGTCTTGTAGTCAGAGAAAACATCTCTTTCCTGTTGGGCACAGCTGGAATTGAGAATGCTAAGATTTCAAAATCTAACATTAAAGAGATAGTAGGAATAGGTCACCTACTGCAGCTGAAGAAGTATTTGCTGCAGATATAGATTAAGAGGTGTAAGTGGACCCAGATCCTCCAGTGGTACAGCTGAGTGCCTGTGCTGCTTCCTGAGCATGGAAAGCACACAGCAGCAACGGCTGAGGTAGCACAGAACAGTCCCTTTTGGATCCTGGATGCAAAAATGCCTTCCTCATTCCATTAACTTCAAGGACTATGGATGAACCAAAACTTTGATAAGCACAGGATGGGGAAACCACTATGCTAAGTGGTAGGAGCATTGAAGTCTGCACTGGACACGGTCTGAAAGACTTAAGAGACATATTCTTGGCCAGTCATAAATCAGTGTCACTCAAGAACTTCCACCTGGAATGTGAAAGTTTAGAGGAAAGAAACAAGAGTCAAAAAACCCCAACTCAAATATTTACTGAAATACTGTAACATTGAACTTCCTAAATTCAATGCTAAATTTGATCTTTTCTTTTACATTCCTTTATTGTGGATTACTTGCATAATGCTCCTAGAATTCCTTGAAAGAAACATTAATTATTTCAATCAGTCTTATACATCTTATTTTTGACCTTCTTTTCACACACCATGACATCTCAATCAACAGACTATAGCACACAGAACTCAGAACAGTAGGAATCTAACTACAGAGAAAAATGTTATTCAGAATTCTAATTAGACTTGTTGCATCTTAAAATGAATACTTAAAAAAAAATTTAAGTATTTTAAAGGTTAATTTCTTCTGCTACCAGCTTACATTTAGCACATCATAGGCACAGTGATTCTCAACAAGTATATATTTTTTTATCCTTTGACTCAAATACAGTATAAATATATATGCATAGATATATATATTCTTTGATTCAAATATACATTTTAATTCTTCATTTCAATTGATCAATCTCCCATTAATCTTATGAAAACATTAAGAAGTATGCTATTCTTATACTTAATTTCATATTCCTAGTAAGAACTTCACAGAAACACACCTTCATATCCTGAAAATGAAAGCCTATGGCAAGTTGATGGTTTTATCATTTCCCTTTCATGTTTTCCTTTTCATGACTACTGAAAATGATTCCAGGACTCGGCATACTAAACTAGCAATTAAAGTCCTGTTTCATCCAGTTTGGATCTCTTACACAAGTCATTAGCAACCTTAATTGCTAACCATAAAATATGTGGTTCTAAAGGACTATGTCAGAGTAGCTGTGCTTAGCTTCAGCTCACTTAGCTGAAGAGAAGATGTACATCTTCATTTCCAAGGGTATTGGTTAAAAAGTACATTAAAAGGCCACATCTCAGCTGGTATTACAAGTAGTCTTATTATAGATAGTCTTATAGGTAAGTCTTATAGTCTAAACCCTTCTTCAAATAAAAAACAAATCCACAAGTAATCTCCAACTCTAAAACAGGAATCAAATTTGCATGCCAGATCTTTTTCTCAACTAAACTTACTATCCACACATTATTATCTCAAGTTTATAAGACAAGGCTAAGGAGTTAAAACCAAAGCAAGCATTGCCATCGAACCTAAAAGATTTAAGGTCCCTTCCACCCCAAACCCTTCTATGATTTTATGATCCTCAAACACTGATTTAAATACAAACTTAAATTGGACAGTCAAACAGAAATAGTCCTAGGTTCTTCCTCACATTTAAACTAGAGAAAATAGAATTTCAATTTTACATATTTCATAAGGAAACTGAGCATCTCAGGAAGCTTCACACTTGTATACAGGGAAGTTTTACAGTTGATAGAACAGTTCCAATAGAGCTGACAGTTCCAACTGCTAGAGCTCACAATAGAAAAGCCCTGAACCACTCTGATTATAATTTTTGCCATATCTTTAATGAGATATTTTTATATTGATAGTATTTGGAGATATGTGTACTTCTTATGTACCAAGATATAAATCATAACAAATAAATAATAAAAAGCCCAAGTATGTAATTTACCACTAGTTTCATCCAAAACACAACAAATAAAGGAGAACAGATGCAAATATCCAGACTATAGAAGGTCATGAGGATCGGTTTTCATTCTATTAAAAGAAAATCCAAACAAAATCCATCCAAACATAGAATGTATTGCATCAATTAAAGCTGCAGCAATTATGGCAGAATTTAATTTCTGAAATTACTTACCAATAAATTACTATATTCTATTTATTTGTTTTTTCTGTAGTCAAGCACGATCAAAATATTTCTATAGCAGATTCCAAGAGAAAATTTACAATTCTGCCTCTCCATGAAGTCCATATGCTAACCACTCTTCTTAGTTTGGTTTTCCTGACCATATTTTGGCCATGCATTTTAAGTGGGACAATTCTACAGCTACAAATTCACACATATTTCATTTTCTTATCTAAAATGACTTAGATTTTAACACTGTAGTATGAATAGCTAAAAGCTCTCCAAAAAAAAGAAGAAAGAAAATCATAAAATACCAACTGAATATAATGAAGCACAGGACAAAAGTGTATAAAATTTTTATGTATTTCTAACTTAAAGTAATTATTATGTTTTGACAAAACACTATAAATTGTTCTGAGTAAAATCTCATCTTGTTTTAGAGAAAAGATATATTAAGGATGGCTGATGGAAAATTACCTGTTTTCTGTAACTTCACTAGTACTGCCTGAGATATGTGACTTTTACATCCAATAAAATATGTCACAGACCACAGCCTACTTAAACTAGTGTATTTTTAGAAGTAAAACAAGTAGTCCTAAAAATAGTTCAAATATTGTCAGTATCCTAGGGGATATAGGACTGAAAGAGGCCATTTCCATTACATTGCTCAATCACCACCAAATGAAGCCACATTTTGGTGTTTGGTTCTAAATAACAAAGAATCATTCCCCATTTGTCATGTCAAAGCCCATAAGGCATTTGTGCACTCCCAAGAGACTTAAGGACAACAGTACAGAGAACCAACGATTTGGCCGTGGAAGAGACCTTCATGAAGATATCACAGTTGAAGGAAACAACCTGCCCCAACTGATAACTGAAAATTTCCCAGTTAACCTGAAAAGCCTCACAAAAATCAATAAGAAGTAATCTGAAAATCCCTTCATCTCTGAGGAAAATGTCACTGTTCAAATTAAGAAATCAATTAGCTTCCTTGGTGAGCACAGCACGCAGGCACAAGAACACGACACAACACAAAACCCAAGCTGCATCAGTTTTCCCTATGTACAAAAACAACTACATCCCCACAAATTTCTACCCAGTCCTTGATGCCTTAAGATAAAAATATATGATATAGAATGCTTCAGTCAGAGAGAAATTCCAAAAGTGCATCCATAGACTGAAGCATCAATTCAAATTAACACAATGTAATGCAATTGTACACTATAGGCTAAAAATTAAAATATCCTAAACCAATAAATATTACATGAGAAACATGATTAATAACTGAGACTGTTGTTGACTGTTATTGTTACTGACACCTTCAGTTTGGTTGGGGACAACAAAAAACCCAAATGTGGAATAATTTTCCGGTACCACATAAATTTATCAAGTTTTCTTAGAAAATATATGCTGCTCTTTATGTCCTGATATTTCACATACAAGATGCTTCACTTTATCTAATGGTTTATAAATCAAAGTGAAACAAATTATATACCTTTGATCTTTCACCAAAATTACATTATGACTTAAATCCTTATCCCCATTATAAACCAACCCAAAGGCATTCTAGAAAATAATCACATTCTCTATCAAGCTTGTTTCACAAGGTTAAATAAGCAACATGCTTTTAATACTCTCTGCTAAGGTCATTTCCCGGTTTACTGTTGGTAAACACAATTCTAAAGAAATTACATAAAACCCAAATACATAATTCTCATGCAAGTCCCAGAGAAATGCAATTTTTCAAAACAAAGAATATATTACTGGAACCACAGAAAAAATAATAACTCTAAATTGAGGACTTGTAAGCCTTAAGATACATACACTTATCCTAAGGCCCTGGACTTCTAAGACAATTAAAATACTATCACACTTTATATAATATTTAATTGCCTTTCTTCCACATTACTATGATATCTACAACTCAACTTCAGCCAGCCAGAATTTGAGATCAAATTTCTATATAAGACAATAAATACCTCAACTTTCATGAAAAATATATGTTTGTAAACCAACAGCTGAATGCAGAGTTTATTCTTTACTTATCTACAAAAGAACAGCCTGCAGACATAAACATGAGAGAACTGAATGTCTTTTCAGTACAGTGGATGATGGGCTAGGTTAATGTTTTCTAACTGCTCATTTTTAAGATTTCCAAGATTAAAGTCCTAAAAGCTTTGAGACCATGACTACCTCTCTTTGGTAATCCTGGTCCACATACATAAGGAAATAAAGATGTTTATGCTCAAACTTTAAAAAAATCTGCACATTGAAAGCAGAGCAGTGGCCTCTGTCATGGTATCGATACCCAAAGAGCAGTTTAGCAAAGGAACACTGACAATTGCACAGCAGCTCCAGAACCATCATCAAAGATCAAACAGGTCAAAGTCCTTAATTTCCCACTATGCAAGGAGAAATATTACTAAAACCAGAGAGAAAAATACTGTTTTCATAGTAATTATTTTAGTATGTGACAACTAGTATTACATACACTGAATAGAAGTAATATTTTGCTGTATTTCTCCCAGGTGTTGGGTTCTTACACCCACTTGGTTTTGTCAAAATTCCAATTACATTAAGAAGAAGGTTGTGGCCTTCAGAGATTCAAAGAAAAGCCTC
>VZTR01032833.1:0-27067 GCA_013400775.1 Chaetops frenatus
GGGAGGAGGGTGCTCCAGGCGGGAAGGGGGAGTCATGTGGCACATATTTTCGGGAGTCATGGTCCGGAGGAGGTGAGGATCTGGAAAGAGAGGAAGAGCCAAAGTTAGGAGTGTCCTGATGCCAGGTCCAGCAGTGACCCAGTTATCTTGGATCCCCAGGCTGGATGAGGCTTGGAACAACCTGGGATAGGGGAAGTGTCCCTGCCCATGGCAGGGGAGTTGGAATGGGATGAGCTTCAAGGCTCTTTTCCACCCAAACCATTCCAGGGTTCTATCACTCCATGGGACGAGAGAGAAGAGTCCATGGAATGACCTGAACACACCCAGCACTTCCCGGGAGGATTTCTGAGGGGGCACTTTAAACATTTTAACTGAAACCAGGAGGAGACTTTGATCCCTGAATTTAAATAAATAAAAGGGGACATTCAAATGCAATCCCACCTTTCTCCTCCTCCATTTGGAAGGGGATACTAAAGCCATTCCATAATTAGGGTGGATTTGACTACACCAGCACCAACAGAAGTGTCTGGGGTGTGGAGGGACATGCAAATCCATGTCCCTTCCTGCCCTGCTCCTCAACACCTCAGTATTCCATTCCCTTCCATGGGCAGGGACACCTTTCCACCAGCCCAGGTTGCTCCAAGCCCTGTCCAAATGGCCCTGAACACTTCCAGGGATGAGGCAGCCACAGCTTCTCTGGAAAATCCATTCCAGGGCTGCACTGCCCTTACAGGGAAGAATTCCTTCTCAATGCCCCTTCTGGTAGTGGGAAGCCATTCCCCCTTGTCCTGGCATTCCATGCCTGTGTCCAAAGTCCCTCTCCAGCCTCCTTGTTCTCCACCAGGACAGAGCCCATCTGCCTTTCCCTGATATTTGCATCAACCAGTGCCTTCAGGTGCCCCTAAAGGACACCACAATCCCGGCAGCAATGAGGGACTGACTCGTGGGATGTGAGGAAACCACAGGGTAGGAAGGAGCAGTGACTTTCTTTTAAATGCAAGACAAAGCTTCTTCATGCTCCAATGTGGAAAACCGGATGGGAAACCCATCCAGGGACTGGCCAAGCTGGGCACAGCCTATGGGAACACGGAGAGGGACGGCAGGGAAGGATTTGTTGGATCTTTCCAGGCTGAGCTGGATGGACTTTGGCCTCAGAACACCCAGGCAGGGGTTGAGTAACAAGGCCAAAGCACTTGACTAGGAATGGGAAAACTCCTCCCGTCGGGAGGTTTGGAAAATTGGAATGTGTTTGCACTGGGTCCTCCTGCTGAAGGCTGCTGGGGCAGGGCTGCTTCCACCCACCCTGCTCCCTTTCCAAGGTTTTCTGCTTCCTGCTGGGACCTCTCAGTGCCTTTTCCACACACATGGAACCGGGTTCCTCCTTCCAGGCTCAGTCCTGGGCCAGCCTTCCTTTGGGAGCTGCCTCAGGGACAGCCCAGCCAAGGATAGTGAGGTGATGTGCTTGGCCAAGGCACTCCCAAATCCTGGGAAAATCATCTCCGGGAATGTGATTCCCAGCTTTGTGGGTGCCTTCCAGAGCCTCCTCTCCTTCCCAACTGAGCTCTGAGCACTCCAAAGCCGCTCTCCCCATGGTGAGCAACCCGGCCTCTTTGTTATATTTAAGGAAGGGCCAGGAGGAATTCCAGGGATTTTTTTTTAGCAAGATAAACAGAACTCTTGACCTCTTTCCTCAAAAAAAAAAAAAGAAAAAAAAAAAAAAGGAGCAGGCGCTGTTCCCGGTGGGGACTGAGCTGGAGCCTGGGGAAGAAGGTGCTCCTGCTGAGGGGGAAGGGAGACCAGGACAACCTTCCCTCCTTCCTTCCCAAGCAGGTTTTCCATGGAAGAACAGTGAAGGTCACCAGAGGGACCAAACAACACTCGGTGGCTTTCCTGTGGCGGGGGGGGGAAGCCAGGAGTACCTTGCAGCGACCCTGGAGGGGGGTCCCAGCTCCCCATGCCCTTTCAGTGGGAGCAGAAGATCCTTGGGATCAGCTGGAGGGGAGGGAAAGGCTGGGAAGGAACTTACTGGAGAACGGCGGGTTCATGGCTGCTCCCCAGAGCCCGGCTCCATGTCAGGGACGCGCTCCCGCTCCGTGCTCCCGAGGAGGAGGGCAGGCCCAGGGGGATGGCGGGCTCCACATCCCACCCCTGCTTCCACGGATTCCCACCACGGGACTCCGTGTCCGCGGATCCCCCAGCTCGCCTCCTGTGCCGGTCCCTCTCTCCCCTCTCCCAAAGCCGGGAGCGGAACAATGGGCGAAAGCCGAGGGATATTTACTAACTGATAATCTCCCCACGTAGTGCAGCCGCCTGTTTTCTCCCGGCTGATAAAGATTGCAGAGCCAACCACTTTCACGGAATGGAGAAGGGGTGGATGCTGGATTTGGGGTTTGGATTAGGATTTGGTGAGGTTTTTTCCCCCCCTCCTTCCCTTCTCCACTTTTTGAAGCACTCACCGTTCACCTGCTGAGGGGAGTAGGCTTCCGACCCGGAATCCGGGGGAGAGTCTGGCAAAGTGCTGCGGAGCAATGGGAAAAGAGAAGGGAGAGTCATTTTAATCCAGTTCCCAGCACAACCAAGAGGCCCAGTTGGATCCAAGCACCCTCCAGGATCTGGCTGGGAATCCCAGGTGTGCCTTCAGCAGATCCTGGACACCCTGAGCCGTGTCCAGCTGGGATTGCCATCACTGTTCCCACTGGAGCCCGGGAACAGGGACGTTTTGTTGAGCTGACAGTGAGAATTCCGGGGAAGAGAAGCCAAACAGAAACTTATCTGCTTCCCAGGAAATTTATCTGCTTTCCCGGGGAAAGGTGTGTGTCCCATGGAAATGCCAGTGATTAAGCAGAGTGCATGGAGCTCTCTCCCCATCCCAGGAAGCTGTTCCAGGACAAGCTGGAAAAGGCTTGGAGCAACCTGGGATAGTGGAAGGTGTCCCTGCCCATGGCAGTCCCTTCCTACTCAAACAAGTCCATGGTTCTGTGAAATGGGAGGCTCTGGGGGAGCTGGGAAGCCCATGGGATGGATTTTGCCTGTACAAACCTGAGCACCACCACAGCTCCTGCTGTATCCCCCTGGATCTATTCCAACGTCACCAAGAGCAGGATTTGGCCCTGACTGTGAAACACAACCCAAAAAAAAAAAAAAGGGGGAGCCCCCAGCTGCCTTTTCCAGCACATCCATGGCTTGGGATGGTAGGGACAGGTCCTGTGTGGTGGCACAGCAGGGACAGGAATGGAAAATTCCCATTTTCCATGGGAATTCTTTTCCATTCACCCATCCTACACCATCAGACTTATGGATGTGAAATAACCCCAGACAAATCCCAAGTGCTCCTTGGATGAAAGCTGGCCAAAAAGCAAATGAATTGGGGAGGAAAAGCACGGGACACACTGCTCCAACTCTGCTCCTGACAGCACCCACAATTCCAGCTGGGAACCAGGATCCAGGATCTTCCTGCACCAGAAAAGCCCGAGGCCCATTAATTGGATTCTCCATGGGAAGTTCACACAGCAGGGGCTGGAGAGGGATGAGGTAGGGTGATCCAAAAAAAAACCCTTGTCATACTTCCCTCATCCTCCACCTGCCCTTGGAGCACCTTTCCATCATTCCCTTCCTATGCCTGGCTGGGACATCTATTCCCAGCCTGATTTCCAGGCTCCTTGCCATGAGGGATCCGAGTTCATACTGAATTTCCTATGGATTTATCAGGATTTATGCACCAGCAAGCCAGGTTTTGGCCAGGGAACAGCCCAATTCAAGGAATCCAGGAGGCTGGAAAAGGTGGACACTGCAGAATTCCCATGGGGAGGTAGCGTGGATGTGCCCAGTCCAAGGGAAGGGTTTGTCCCTGAGCACATCATGGGATCCTTGGGCCAGGAAAAGGACTCCATTATCCTTGTGTGTCCCTTCCAGGATATTCCATGATTCTCCACTGGAAAAGCCTGGCACAAGGGGGAAGAGTAATTCCAGAATGCTGAGGGAATGCTGCCATCAAAGCTGATCCAGTCCAGCTACATCCAAACAAGGTCTCCACCTCTGGCAGCAAGGTATGATCCTCACTCATGACATCCTGCAGAATTCCAGATGCATCCAGAAGAAAAAGAACAGGACAAGGCATCACTTTGTGCTTTTGATTCTCCCTAAGCTCCAGGTATCCTTCTGGGATCACTGCAAGGGGAAAACCCCCTGGTCTGGGAATAAAATAAAGGCAGATTTTTTTTTTTCTTTTAGCTTTCTGGGAGATCTTTGCAAGTTCATCCAAAGGGTGGAAGTCATTGGCTGAGTGTTCCCAAATTTGGGAATCCCCAGGCTGTGCTTGCTGGCAACACTAGAGGGCACAAGGCAGAGGGAGAAGAGCCAGTCCTGGAGCCATCCCGGCCTCACTGTCCTTTACATCCACAATCCCATGGGAGAAGGATGTCCAGGGCCACCACCACCTAAAGATCCAGGCTGGAGCACAGCACAGCACCTTGGGATGTTACTTTTCCCCTGCTTCCATCCCAGAGATTCCTTTGTCCTCTCGGGAATAACTCTCTGGTTGGGTCCACCAGCAACCCTAAAACCTGCCCTTCCTCTTCCCCAGAGCTTGTTGAAAAGGACACATCCTGCTCAGATCCATCTTTTCCCTCTGGAGCAGAGCACCTACAACACCAGGCCATGAGAAGAACAATTTCCCTGCCCAGAGCAGTGAACCATCCTTTGGGATAGCCGTGGGAACATCCCAGAGACTGAACTCCATCCCAGAGACTGAATTCCACCCCAGAGACTGACTTTTGTCTCGTTCCAGTTTACTCTGTGTCTCTTCCTCCTTAAAAAAATACTCCAACATTCCCCCCAACCTGCAGATGTCCAGCACAGGCATCCAGAACACAGAATCCACGATGCTGTGGGTGATGTTCCCAAAAAGCCTTTTGGGAAGCTTCAGGTGCTCCACTCATCCAAAAACCAAGGATTTCTCACAGAGTGACGTTGCCACCTGTCACATGGAACCCTCCAGGTGCCACCAGCCTGGAGGAGCCTCCATCCCAGCACTCAGCTCTTGGGATGGTCAGGACAGAGCTGTCTTCACTCCGGTGTGCTTTCAAGCGAGATTTATTTCTACAACCTCTTGGGAGTTTCGGGAACTCCCTCACAGAGCTTTGCAGAGGTCCGCCATTATTGTAGAAAGATCACAGGACTGCAGGTTACAAGGTCTCTTAATGGTTAATTGGCCAATAGATAATTGCCACACACACGTATTTCCATTTCTAATCCAACAGTCAATTAATCTTCTGCCACATTGTGGGTTTTTTCACTGTACTGTCTGACAGTTCTCTATTATTTCACTCTACACCACCACACCCTAAACTTTTTACTTCATTCTACAACTGCTTCCATATCTAAACTCCACACTTGCAAACCCCTCTACCATCTAACACAAAACACACCTTTTCTTAAACCGCAGGCTGAGGTCTCCGTTACAGGTCAGCGTATTCGGGAGCTTCTCCCGCGGTTTCAAACTGGATGCAGCGCACATTTCAAACTCAGGGCGAGCGGGCCCAAAGCCTCCAAGGTTTTTTTGGTGCCTTGGATTCCCACAACCCCCCCGCCCCTTACCCCACCCATCCCATTCCCACTCACCCAGGTGCGTAGGAGGCCTTGGGCTCGGATTTGATTGGAGGGACCCCGTTGTTCAGGCAGTGGCCGCCCAGGAAGCCCTTGGGCACCACCATGCCATTGTTGTTGTTGCAGTTGAGGTGAGCCCCGTAGGGGTTGGGCAGGAGAGGCCCATGCCGGATGGGGAGCTGGCTGCTGGCAGGAGGGAGGTGCAGGGGAGTGCTGGGAGAGGGATTGCTCACGCTGCTGATGGAGCTGGAGGGAGGCGCGGGGATGCCGGCGGAGCTGGAGGGCTGGGGGTGTGTGTAGCTGGAGGGAGCAGGGATCTCAGGGAAGCAGCTGAGGGAGGAAAAGGGGAAAACGTCAAGGAACAGGTCAGTGGGACTGGTGGAAGAGTCCAAAATCCACCCAGGGAGTTTTTAGAGCGCCCAGGACGGCGACCTCAAGGGAAGCGTAGCCAGCAGGATCTGCTCGCCGTGCTTCCAGCTGTGCAGGGCAGCTGTGCCAAAGATCCCACTCCCAGCCTGCTCCCAGATCCCCTTGGTGCTCCCCAGGTCTGCTCCCCTCCTCCTTCCCAAAGCTGGGGTACACAGGGAGATCCTTCCCTTCTCCACACCTGTGTAGCCCTGGGGATTTAATCTGAGTTCCCATTGCTCTCATTAAGGAAAAGTGTTTATGGTGCCCCTCAGGGGGATAAAAAGAAGGAACAAAAGAGACTGGGAAACTCAAAGGTAGGAAGCCAGGAAGAGCTGGGAATGATAAAGGAGCAAAGAGCAATCCAGGAGGACTCTGGAAGGACGGAGGTGATTTCTAAACAAATTTCAGAGCTGGAAATTGCTCAACAGGTTTCCCAGAGAAGCTATGGCTATCCCACCCCAGAGGAATTCCAGGCCAGGTTGGATGGGGCTTGGAGCAACCTGGGATAATGAAAGGTGTCCTGCCCATGGCAGGGGTGGAACTGGATGAGCTTTAAGGTCCCTTCCCACACAGACCATGCCGGGATCCTGTGATCTTTCCATGGAAAAGTCCAGGGAGCAGCGTTCGTGCTGCGGAGAAAGGGGAGCACTTACATCTCCGGAGAGTCCTCCTTGCTGATGTACTCCTCCAGGATGCTGGTGTCAATGTTGGATGGTTCCAGAGCTCCATTAATGTCGTGGCCTGGAGGGGAGAGGAGGTGGAAGCATGAGCCAGGAGAAGGACAGGAAAGGGCCTTGGAAACACCACCGGACCCCTGCGGAGTCAATGAACTGATCTGAGAATCATGGAATCACAGGAGGGGTTGGAAGGGACCTTAAAGACCATCTCATTCCAAGCCCCTGGCACGGACACTCAGCAGATCCCTGGGGATTGCCAGCTGTCCACACCCGCTGCATCCCAGTGTAAAACCCCATCCTGGGAGATGGGGCACGTGGGACAAGCCAGGGCAGGGACACAGACACACGGTGGGGACCAGATCCTTCAGGATCCCTTCCAACTCAGGACATTCCACGATTCCCTTCGGACCCTCTGCAGAACACACTGGAATTTCTCCACCACAGCTCTGGATCAGCTCCCGCCTTTCCTCCCTCTCCTCTGCTCCACGGGCAGGCTGTGGAGTTCCCTGTCCTTTCTCTGGAGGGCTCCTCCTCCCCTCCCTGCCCTGTTCCAGGGAAGTTGGGCAGGGTTTTGTTGACAGAAAATCCTTCCTTTATCTGTCTCTCCCAAGTGGGAGTCCAGAGCCAGCCCGCGGTGCCAAAGGCACTGCCAAGAGAGTGGAAGAGAAGATCCAACTCCCCCCGGCTCCGATAAGACCAAAGACCATCCTGAAAGACCCCACGTGAAAGCCCAGGAGAAGCCCCTGACCCCCTGGATCCCCCAGGTTCCCGGGAAAGGTCACCTGCTGATCCTCTAAGGCCGGCCTGGGGGGCTCCAGCCCACCCCGGCCAATTGCAGCTCTCCCTCTGCAAATCCCTTTCATACCAAGACAGGCAAATCGGCAGAAATAAATCCAGCTTGGAATTCTGCCAAGAGGACAGGGTGTGTGTGTGGATACAGGGATCTCTGCCTTAGAAACCTTGGCTAGAGGAGGGGGGGAGACCCCAGGTAACCGCTGGTTTTTGGGACATCTCTGTGGCAGAGCCCAGGGACTTTGGGGACAGTGTGAGGATGTTCTTCCCCGTGAACACGGGATCCATCTGGAGCAGGGACACACGATGCTGCTTCCAGGTGAGCACTGAGGTGAGGAGAGGACGGAGCAGGCCAGGATCTCCAGCTGGGCCAGCACCCCCAGTAAGGAGTTGCAGATGCCAGGGGAGCACAGGGGTGGCTTCTGTGGCACTGTGACAGCCACATCCTGCCCTGAAGTTCCTGGGACGTGGCTCTTGTCCTCGGAGTTATGGGAGCTCACTGATGCCATCCGTGTGTGCCTCACTCATCCCTAAGGATCTCTGCCGTAGCCTGCTCCCAACACTTCACCACAAACACATCTCCCAAGGAACCTCTTCAAGCCCTCACCGTGATCCCATAACATCCCCAAAAACTCCTGCCAGGGATGAGCACTCCAGGAGGGTGAGAATCCTCCCCCTGCTCCGCTGCCTCTCCCTTGGCCAAAAAACCCTTGAGCTACAAATCACAGGATGCCTTTGGCAGACACCCACCCCAAAGGCCATCAGGAAACTCATCTCCATCCCAAGTTTCAGCATTGGGATCCACGATCCAAGTAGCAAAAGGGGCACTCGGCCAATTTTTGTGACTCGGCCTGTCCAGGAATAGTCCAACCCCAGCAGGTTTCCCTCACACCTCCAAACTCCAGGAGCTCCTCCATGGTGGAAGAGGAGCCAATGTGAAGCCCTCTACAGACAGCAGGATGCTGTGCTTCTCAATTTTCTGAGGGTGCTGAGACCCTGGCACAGGTTTCCCAGAGAAGCTGTGGCTGCCCCATCCCTGGAAGTGTCCAAGGCCAGGTTGGACGGGGCCTGGAGCAGCCTGGGATAGTGGAAGGTGTCCCTGCCCACGGCAAGAGGGTGGAATTGGATGGGCTTTAGGATCCTTCCAACTCAAACCATTCCAGGATTCCTTTGCTTCCTTGCAGTCACCTTGAGGAGGGCGAGATAAGCCCGGTGACGCCAGCGGCACGCCGGGGCTGCAGGGCAGATGTGGCTGCCCACCAGAAATAAAGGACCTTCCTCTGCTCCAGGACAGTGGGATTTGCACAAATCCAGGGATATCAGGGCAGGGACAAGGAATGTCCCACCACCCGGGGCTCCCATGCAGCCGGGCTGTTACCAAAGCCAGCTTAGGTGATTAATTAAAAGCTAATACTGCTCCATCGTCACGAGATCCCAACGGCACCGGCATTCCCTCCCCCTCCCAAGGGGGGATTAGTGGGAAGCCACCGAGGAGGGAAGCTCAACACCCACACAGCTCCACACGGGACAGGCTCCTGCATCTCATCCCGGCAAAGGAAAGATGGAGGAGCCCAGGGAAGCTCTGAGCTCATCCACCCCAGACCTGCCAGGTGCCTGTGTCCCATCCTCCTCCTGTCCCTGGCATTGTCCCCCTGCTCTCCCACCACGTCACCACTCTGCTTCCCAACCCTTCCCTGGGAAGAGAGCTGTGGCAATACCAAAAAAAAATCCAACCCAACCTCTGCCTGAAGAACGAGAAGTTAAACCCTCAGCACCCTCCTCGTGAGCGGAGCCGGGCGGGCTGAGGCCCCCGGACGTGTGAGAATGTCAGGAATCCCAATGTTTGGACTGGTTTTCTCTGCCTTCCCCAAACCTCCAAACGCTCCACATCCCAAAGGAGGTGCTTCCCGCCCCGCCTGCCTCCTCCCTGCCCCTGCTCCGACCAGCTTGGCCCTCCTGGTGGCACCTTCCCAGCTCCTCATCCCAGTTTTGGGTGCTCCCAGAGGCGGGCACGGGGCCACAGGGTTTGGGAAGGGTTAACGGAGCCTGGCCTCCCTGAACTGTCATATTTACAGGTCTGAGGGGTTTAACCCGGAATTTTCCCGGAGTGATAGGCTGAGAAGTTTATGGAATTTCTATTTATAACAGTCCCTCCTCCCTCTGCAATCCCTACTCTGCTGCCTGTCTTCAAATCACCCCTAATCCTGCCTGGGTCACCTGGGGGTGGGAGGAAGGGAGAGAGCTGGAGAGCTTCATCCCGGGATGGGCTAACACGAACCAGATGTGGGAAGCTGCAGATGACGACGAGGTCAGCGCTCCGCAGGGGCTGGGGAACATCAGCCCGGGGTGGGGGGACACCAGGGAGGAGGAGGAGGAGGAGGAGAGGCTGTGCCAAGCCCAGAGCTTCCCAGTGCCATTGGAGCCACGTACCGGAGAATTTGCAGGGGAAACTGAGGCGTGAGCAGCCCGGAGGGTGATAAAACACCCCAGCTGATGCAGGGTGGGATAGGAGACCCCAGAAGCTGCCTGTGGCCCTTCTCCTAGCGGTGCCTCGTGCCGGGGCAGCAGCGGGATACAGGGATGAGCTGGATGCACGAAGCTCATCCCAGGAATTACCTGGGGTGCCACGGCTGTGCCGGAGAGCCCCGGGCTCCAGGGCTCGGTTGTGCAATCCCCGAGGTCAGGCTGCAGCATCGGCACATTCCCGGGGCCCCCGCGCCGCTCCTCACCCCCTTCTCCCTCCTGCCGTGTTTATCCTTCGGCCCGGGGGGATTGGCTGCCGGCCTGGCCGCGAGCACCAGGAATCCGGGCCGTGGCAAACAAACCAAACACCGCCTAAGCCCGGGGAGCCGCGGGGCCAGCGCTCGGCTGCGGAGCTGCTTCCCAGCCGGGACGGCTCTGCCGAGCAGGGAGAAGCCGCTCCAGCTGGGAATAGCATCCCTCCCATCGGAAACCTGGGCTGCACAGCTGGACACAGCTGCCTCCACAAGGAGCAGCGGGACGATGTCCCTGCTGCCCCATGTGCCCAGCCCTGGGCTGCTTCCATCCCCTCCAGGGAGCCCTGGAGGAGCCCCCTGGCTCCCCCTGGATCCCGGCCCAGCATTCCTGCTTAATTAATGCTCTTTATTACCTGACTGGGATGATAACCAGCCCCCAAACGGGGCTCCTGTAACCGGAGCGGGACACGGAGCCAGCGCTCCCACAGCTCCCCAGAGACCACCCCGGAGTGAAATCCCAGCTTTCCAAGGCTTTTCCAGGGGATCCCAGGCCTTCTCCCTGAACCACAGCCCCTCCTCACCCCATTCCTGTCATCCTCTGCTCCCCCCTGGAATATCATCCTTGAGCAGTTTCCCCTTGGATCTTTCCTCCCCACACATCCCAACCCAGCCCTTGTCCCTTCCCATCACCAAAGGTGGGACTGTCCCAGGCCATGCTGAGGTTCAGCCACGCCCTGTGTCCCTCCCTGGGGACATTCCCTTGCCAGCCCAGCCCCAAGGACAGCCCTGTCCCCCCAGGGCAACAGGGCAGCTCCTGCAGCCCCTCTCTGTGCCACAGCAGAAAACCCAAATTCCACCAAAATCCACACCAAAAACGCCGACAACGATAAGCTCTGGGATCCATGGGATACGATCCCAAGGAAAACCCCAAACCAAGGGCCAAGGATTTGGGGATCCATCAGAATTTGGGTGTCACGGAATTCAAATGAACTAAGGAACGGAGCAATGGATACGGGCTTGGAACAAACACATCCCGACAAAACCTTCTCCATGGAGGGGCCAGGATTGTTCCCAGCCCACCTGCACCTGACCCCCTCCTTCCTGGGAGTTCTTGGTGAGCTCCCAGCCAACATCCCTGCTCCCACATCCATCCTCTGCATTCCTAGAGAAACTATCTCATGCCAGGCAGGGAAAGCCGTGCTCACGGACAGGGATACAGGAGAGGTGGGATTTAGCCAAATCCCACACTTAGGGGAAAAATGAGCATGACAGGGTGTCCAGGAAGTCTCTGGAGCAACAACCTGGATAACAGTGAGCCAGCTCCAGGCAAAACACTCGGAATAATGAACTGGCCTGGTGGGAAGTACAACCAAACCCGTGGAACTGGATGATGTTTAAGGTGCTTTCCAACCCAAACCATTACAGGATTCCTTGAACTCCCGGTGTCCAGAGGCAGCAGCATCTCCCTGTTCCCTGGAAAGCTCCCTCTGCTTCTACATAACCCCATAACTCCTTAGCCAACATCCACAGATCAACATATTTGGCAAAAGCACCTTTGGGTGGGGTGGGCAGTGCCCTGGGAAACACCCCAAACTCTGGGATAAGGAGGCAACGCCCTCCATTCCCCATTCCCAAGAGGACAAAGCGTTGGTGGGAAGACCCCCCAAGCCTCAGGAAGGGCGAGGAACCAGAGGAAACCCTCCTGCTGTGCCACGGCAGGCCCGTGGGCACGTTCCTTGGGAAGCTCTGCAGGAGGAGGAGGAGGAGGAGGCAGAAAGGATGATCCTCCTTCCCAAACCTCCCCTCTGAGCACCTTCTCCCCTCCGACCCTGCCGGAATTTCCCCATCTCCAGAGCCGCTCTCCCTCCTGCATCCCCTTCCTCCTGGCAGCTCCCCACCCTCGTCCTGGGCCTTTCCCCCGCCCTTGCCAGCTGTGAACCTTGGCATGGATGGAGCCATTGTCCTGGGAGGACGGGGGCCGAGGAGGAGGAGGGGAAGGTGTGAGAGGGGACACAGAGGCGCGTTTGTCCCTGTCCCCGCGGCCCTCAATGCCGCGCTTGTCCATTCATGCTCCCCGAGGGCAGCAACAGCGGCTCCATTTGGGAGGCTCCAAGGTGCCTGCCCAGGGGGCCACATTGCCCTGTTTGTTTGGAGACAACGCCTTTATCTCCCTTCCCGGGATGAGGGTGCTGGAGCAGGGACAACAGGACCGCAGGAGGACACTTCATCCGGCGGCCACCGCTGCACGAGGCCCGGGGCCTCGTCCTTGGGGACAACGGGGATGGGGAAAAGCTCCTGAGGATCCTGAGGATCCCTCACCTGACCTCGTTTTATCCAGATTGTCACTTTCAGGGGACAGGAGGGACATTTT
This sequence comes from Chaetops frenatus, assembly GCA_013400775.1. Lineage (NCBI taxonomy): Eukaryota > Metazoa > Chordata > Aves > Passeriformes > Picathartidae > Chaetops > Chaetops frenatus. The sequence goes on from VZTR01032833.1 coordinate 12,570, forward strand.
CCATAGGATAACGCGACGTGGATGAGCTCCCGGACACTGCCGTGGTGGTGAAGGTCCATATCCATATCCCACACCGTCCCCTCAGAGCCAATTACTCCCAAAAGGGATAAAGAATTAATAATGTAATTAGCAGCTACATACCAGCACCAAGAAGAGAGTCCATCCAGCTGCCCAGAGCTTTCCTGTGCTCGGCAGTGACCAAGAGAGGGAATGCCCACGAGGAGTTGACAAAGTTGACGGCAGATCCTGGGCTGTGTTCCTGCTGCTTGCAAGGAAAGAACCCAGGGGTGCAGCCCCTGGACACTGACCTCACTGCAGGCCAACACTGTGGCTCTGGAAAGGCTCTTAGGGAATCTGCAGATCCAGGATGAGCCACCATCAGCCCAATTCCCAGACATCCACACCACGCACACGGGGAACTGGGGATAAATCGGGATTTGGAGCAGTGCTGCCCCTCCTGGAAACCACCCCCCCTCCCCCCAAGCACAAAACAATCCTTAGGGAGGGAGATTAAGAATGGAACAGCACCAGGATACAGGAGCAGAGGCAGCCAAGCATCGCCAGGAACACGGTGTCCAGATCAGACACACCATTCCCTCCCTTCCAACTGGGAGGCACCAAGGTCTGTCCAGGCTGGACAATCTCCAGAGGAGACTGGGAGGAAAAAGCAGAGCCATTTATCTAGATGGGATTTTTTCCAGGGATTGGGAAGGGCCATCCCAAGTTTTGTGCAACCACCACAGATCTTTCACAAAGAGGAGAGCTGGGTCACCAGGGTTTTCCTGCTGCTCACACAGCTGGGACGTCTGCTCCGGAATTGTCTCCCAAGAAAATCACAGAGGGCAGCAAAAGCTTCCTCAGCCTTGTGGCACAAAGCTCCCCAGGAGGATCCCACTTTTCCCAGGAACTAACACAGCCAAGAGAAGTGGGACAGGTCCAGGGCTGTCATTTCTGCCTCCATGATCCCACGGCAGGGGCTGGAATTGGATGGTCCTTAAGGTCCCCCTTCCAACCCAAACCATTCCAGAATTCTGCACAATTGAACTCATTTTTGAAACCCCAAAATTCCCTAGGGATTACTGCCATGCTGGCTACTCCCACATCCACTCTTCACAGTGAACTGAGGTTTCTCTCCTTTTTTTTTTTAAAAAACAAAAAAAACCCAAAGCTTGTTTGCCTTCTCTGACCAACTCTGAGCCATCTTGGAACACATTTCCTGCTCCAGGGATTTAGCAAACACTTCCCAGACAATACAGCCCAGATACCAAACGTGCTGCTTGGATCCCGTCCACCCCATGCACTCCCTGGGTGTTCCCGGGATCACTTCAAAGCCCTGGGCTGCCTGGAGAGGCCCAAATCCAGAGGGAAGGTTCCTGGCAAGCTGCTCCAGGATGTGGCACGGGGAGGAGGGGATCAGGAGGTCGCTTGGGAAGGTGGGAATGAGTTGTCTCCAAATTAAACATCAGGCGCAGGGATTTTCCTCGCACGGACCCCCAGGAAGGGACACCGGGACAAAAAAATGTTCCAGGAGCACCTTCTGGCTCTCCACAGCTCCCTGACAGGAGCCAGGTGAGGGACCAGGCTCTGCTCCCAAGGAACACGGGACAGGACAACAGGAAATGGCCTCAAATTGCACCAGGGGAGGTTTAGGTTGGATATTAGGGGAAATTTCTTCAAGGAAAGGGGCGTAAAGCACTGGAACAGGCTCCAGTGGTGGAGTCCCCATGCCTGGAGGGATTTAAAATCCGTGTGGATGTGGCACTTGGGGACACGGGTCAGGGGTGGCCTTGGCACTGCTGTGGGAATGGTTGGACTCGGTGATTCCAGGAGGCTTTTCCGACCTAAACGACTCCACGGTTCCGTGATCTCTGCCCACGCGGGGTGAAAGAAACTCCCCAGATTGCTGCCCCTTGCTTCTGTTCAACCACCCGAGCCAGCCATTACACGGATACCAGAAAGGAAGAGGTGGCAAAGCCCCTTTTCTCCTGGCAAAGCCGGGATGGTGACCTCAGCCTCATGGATAAACTCTCTGTGGCAGCGGGAAAAATCCTTGGGATTGCAACACAACCAGCAACGAGGGAAAAACACCTTGGGCGACACAAGAACGGGGAACGGCCGGACTCCACCACCCTGCAGGGTTTTCCAACTTGAATCCAACTTTTCACAGGTTGGAAATCCTGTGAAAATCCCTCTCCAGTGGTCGTTCCTGACCTGCTGGATGCCCAGAGCCACACTTCGTGGAGAGGCCCCTACCTGGACGTTCCACAGCCCAATCCCGTCGGGCTGGGTTGGGTTTGTCCAGTTCCTCTTCCCGAGGACACCGGCACGACTTCCAGCATCCCAGCTCCTCATCCTGGGCTCTGAAAGCCGTTCCCAGCCTGCAGGCCCTCACAGGGCTGTTTCCCTGTGTCCCTTCGGCCCCTCAACACCGTGAGGTGAGTTTTGGGATATCATTTATCACCTGGCATGGGTTGGGCTGGAAGGGACCTTAAGGATCATCCAAGCCCCACTTTTTCCATGGGCAGGGACACCTCCCACTAGTCCAGGTTGCTCCAAGCTCTGCCCAATCCAGGCTTGGCCTTCACTGCACATCAAACTCTCCGTTCCAACACCCCTTCCCAAAAACTGAATTTCAAACAAGACAGGATGGAGGGGACACGGACAGGTAGGATTCCCCCTGCCCAGAACTCCTCAGATTTTGGGAATGGACGGGATCTCATCTAGGAAAACCCCATTTCTGCTCAGGAGAGGAGCATTGACCGCATTATCAGCAAGCAGCCAACTGTAAAATGGCTTGATGGCCCTTAAAAGGCTCTGTTTTCCAAGTTTTCCTTTACTTAAGCAGGTGTTTCATTCCCAATAAAGTCAAAGCGCCCTTTTTAGTGCTTCCATGAATCAACGTCCATAAACCCTGGCTTGTCATAACACAGGAGATAAGCCAAGATCCAGCAGGCTGATAAGATGTTTGCTTTCCTGTTTATGTGGATTTCGAGCAATCGGCACTCAGGATTAAAAGTCATAAATGATGTGGATGCCCCAATCCCTGGAAGTGTTCAAGGCCAGGTTGGACGGGGCTCGGAGCAACCTGGGGTAGTGGAAGGTGTCCCTGTCCATGGAACAAAGATGTGGTTTAAGGTCCCTTCCAACCTAAACCATCTTGGGATTCTGTAAATCAATGAATGAAACCTCCCAGTTCTTTGGAAATCCCAAGTCTTCCACAAATCCTGTTCCATGCCTGTCCCATGCCCTCTGCATTGTCTCCTCCCCACCAAACTACCTGGGTAGGAAAACCAGAACAATTTGCCAGACTCTCTGGAAAAAAAAAAAACCACACGGAAAAATCAAATCAACCCCAGCAAAAATTCCTTTAATGCCTGGTTTTTACACCCAGGCTGGATCCAAGCACACCAAGGCTGTTTAAAACTCCAGCCCTGCCTTTTCCAATCAGCTCTCTCTCCTCCCCACCACCCCAAAACCCAGGGGAATCCACGGGGCGCTCACTCTCAATCCACACCAGCTCCACCCGCTCCCTCTGCAGCCAGGCCTGGCCGCTCTCCCCACATTTCCCTCTCCCTCTTTGGAGTAACTGCCCCAAAGCAGCCAAAGTTCAGCGAGATAAGTGGTGGACCCTGAGTGTCACATGACATTTTCCCTCGGGAAGGAGGCCTTTCCTTCAAACACGCCCCGAGCGTGCTCCAGGTGCCGCTGGGAGCCGGCGGGGAGCGCGGGATCCTGGGCTGGCCACGTCACCCACCCCCACCGGAGCAGGGAGGAGATGCCACGGGTGGGGGTGGAACTGGACAGTCCCCAGTGTCCCGTCCCCGTCCCCCCCCAACCCAAAGCATTCCATGATTCCATGTCCCGCTGCGCAGGGAGGATGGGGAGAGGGGAGGTCTGTTGGGCGAGCAAGGTTGGAATAACAGGATAGATCCATGGAAATGTAAGCGGGAGCCACCGGATGGCCGGGCGTGGTGTGCAATCAGAGAATCCTGGAGAAGTTGGGGTTGGAAGGGACCTTAAAACTCATCCAGTGCCACCCCCTGCCATGGGCACGGACACCTCCCACCATCCCAGGTTGCTCCAAGCCCTGTCCAACCTGGCGTTGGACACTTCCAGGGATCAATCCAGCCTCCATTTTTCAGAGCTCCCATTTCACCTGCCCTGCTCTCTGCCACCATCTCACCCCTGTCAGTCCATCCCTAGCCCTGGTATCCCCCTGGAATGCCCCATGCTGAGGGCTGCCTCTCCTGAACGATGCCGGAGCAAAGGACGGGCACCCGGAAGGCACCAGCTCGGCCCCAGAAGCCACCAGGCCGTTCCTGTTTGTCTCTCCAGCCACAGCTGCTCCCTTGTCCTCTGGCACGGCACGCTCTGGTTAATCATTCCTCAGGCACATTCAGTGTCCCGGGATTCTTATCGGGGAGAGCAAAGTCCAACCAGCAACACCGCTGAAGGGAAGAGGCAGGAGGGTTCCCCGGCAAAGCTGTGCCGGAGCAACGCCATCCCCAGGCTGGGATACGCGGCAGGGATGGCCAAGGCACAGCCTGGGAAGCACCAGGGGTTCACTTGCACCTTCCCAGCACAGCTCCCAGCTCCAGATCCTGGAATGGCCTGGGTTGGAAGCAACTGTAAGGATCATCCACGCCCTGCCATGGGCAGGGACACCCCCCGCCAGCCCAGGTTGCTCCAAGCCCTGTCCAAGCTGGCCTTGGACACTTCCAGGGATGGGGCAGCCACGGCTTCTCTGGGGAACCTGTTCCACCACCTTCACCACCAGATCCATTCCCACCAGGAGGAATCCATGAGGCCCCTAAGCAGAAGAGGGAAAGCAGAGCAGGATCCCATCTCTCTTCTTTGAAATAACCATGCCCAGGAGCCATTTAATTCCCTCTTCCTGGCAGCTGGGATGGCTCTGTCCTGGAAGCGCCCTCGCTGATAAGGGTGAGGGAGAGCAGGGAAACCTGCCCATCCAGCATCCCAAGAAGGCTCCTCCTTGAGCAGGATTCCTTTCCCACATCCCTGCAAGCAGCAGCCCTTCCCCACACCCCATCCCACGCACGGGCTCAGCCGGATCTCGGTGTCACCGTTTCCATCCTGGTCACACCTCCAGCACGACTCCCTCTGATCCACCCCGACTGCCACCTCTTCCTGAAGCTTCTTCTCCCTGTCTGTGCCCGGGCATTGCTCCCAGGACACCAACCCCTGGAAGGGGCATTGCCCAGGGCACGGGCAAAGTTCCTCCTCACGGAGCCTCGTGCTGACGTCGCCTTCCCAAACCCCAACCTGCCCTTTTAGCAGATCCACCCTCCCAGGAACAGCTCTCTGGCCTTACTCCACCTGGAGGTCTCCTGCCCTCTCCCCCAGGATAAGGGAGTTCTGAGGCCCAGGATAGAGGAGTTTTGGGGAAATGGGAGGGAGAAGCTCCAGCACAACCATCACAAGACCAGGCCAGAAGCGGCGGTGTTGGGCACCAGCCTTTCCCTGAGGAGAGCATGAGGATGAGTCCTTTGGCTGAAGACTCCAGGAATCTCCTGCTGGGAAGGAGGTGGCAGCTTCCCCCCAGTGTCCAGGAATGCCACCGGGGTGTGGTGATGAGATCCAGGGAATGTTTCTGTCTCTTCCCTGCTCTGCTCAAGCCCTGGGATGGAGCTGGGCTCAGGCAGCATCCTCACATCACCTGCTCCTGTTGAGGGCTTGGCAGGGAAGCTTCAAACAGAGGGAAGAGAGAGGAGAACCAGGGAACAATCCCACTGGGAAGAGAGAGGCAGAGGGGAAAGCAAGGCAAGCCACGGAAGGGCTGGGGCTAGGGGGGGGAGGATCTGTGCCGTTACCTGCTCGGATCCAGCGCATCCTGAGCATGCTGAGAGCCGAGTCAAGCTCCCGCCGTACCCCTGCTCTCTCCCTGTCTCATTATTCCCTGGGCTCAGCTCCTCCAGCTCCCAGGGCTGCCGCTGCCTGCTGGTTTTTCTATTCCCTCCGGGAAGAGTGGGAGGGCTGGGGAGGCGGCCGGGCTGCTCCGCGCTGGGATTTGGGACGGCCGAGGGGATTACCCGCAGGGACGGTCATGTGTTTGTGCTGTACCAGCTGCCCCGGGCCCATTCCGGCACGGGCTGACTCCCGGCTCCCAAAGAACTCCGGGCAAAGCCTCTTACCTTCCCACGGCGCCAGCCAGGCCCCGCAGCGACTGTCACCTGTGCCGCCACCGCGTCCCCGAGCTGCTCCTCCCTCTCCAGGAGCCCCCCTCCCCATCCCCGGGCAGGGATCACGCCGGGCTTTTCCAAGGTGTTCTCCTCTCCCCCTGCCACAGCAGCTCCGTGTGGGAAGGGCTGTCTCCAGCATCAGGGCTCGGAGATGGGTTTGGGGGCAGGCGCAGGGTGAAGAGTGAGCGGGAAGCCCCAAAAGAGCCGGGTTTTTTAAGGCATTCCAAGAAAAAACGGTGTTCTGATCCGTGCAGTTCCATTTCTGTGCCAAGCCCAGGAACCTAAAACACGGAACGCCACGACAGAGCTCCCAGGGCTCTGCTGTCCTCCTGCCCTTTCTGCTCCCAGTTTTCAGCCTCAAGACATCCCAAAGCAACAGGAAAACCTGGGAGCCATCTCTGGGTTCTCATGGATACGGTGGCTTAGACCAGCAGGAGTCTGACCAGCAAATTCCTTCTCCACTCATTCCCACCACCACCAAATCCCCATTATGGCCCAGCACGGGGGATGAGGGGCAATCCCAGCTGTCCTGGGGTCACCTCACTGCCTCAGCTCCAGCATTTTACATTCCTTCATCCAAGGAAAACAGGGGAGTGCTCCAGACCTCTTCCTGCAGGGCAACACTTCCTCCTCACCAAGTGCTCCTTAATCAAAATCCCCAGGAGCGTCACCAACACGAGGAACGTGGGAACAGGTCTGTCCAGAGAAGTTGTGGATGACAGAGGGCAGGTTTGGATGGGATATTAGGGAGAAATCCTTCCCTGTGAGAGTGCTGAGGCCCTGGAATGCATTTCCCAGAGAAGCTGTGGCTGCCCCATCCCTGCAATGTCCAAGTTGGACAAGGTTGGACAAGGTTTGGATCAACCTGGGACAGCGGAAGGAGTCCCTGCCCACGTGGGTCTGCATGATCCTTGAGGTCCCTTCCCACCCAAACCATTCCAGGATTCCATGATCACACACACATCCAAACATTCCCACAGGCAAAACCACCCACTCCTGGTCAGCCAGGGAGGTGGGAGATTCCTGTGCACACAGCCCAGCACCCCCTGCACAGACACACGGCTGCTCCACAGACAACATTCCCACTGCTCCAGCCACTTGTGCCCCACGAAAACCTGTGGAGCTGCTGGATAACCCTCACAGAAACCTCCCCATTCTGCTCAACCAACTCCTGTCTTTCCCAGCTCCACCTCCAGCCCAAACCTGCTGGCTCTCCTTTCTCCTTCACAGAATTCACAGAATGGCCAGGTTGGAAGAGACCTCCAAGATCATCGAGTCCAACCCAACCCTGACACCTCAACTCAACCCTGGCCCCGAGTGCCACATCCAGTCTTGTCTCAAACACCCCCAGAGATGGTGAATCCACCCCCTCCCCAGGCAAACCATTCAAATACTTTATCCCCTTGCTGTGAAACACTTTTCCCCGATATCCAGCCTGGATTTCCCTTGGTGCAGCTCGAGGCTGTGTCCTCTCGAGGCTTCCCAGCGCTCGCTCTCCTTTTCTCTGTCCCTTTCCCGAATTCCCGCTTCCCAGCCCCCGCCGGCCGCGCTCCGCACATCCTTCCCGCTTGAACATTCTTCCCCAAGCCCTTATCTCATAAATTAGCCGGGAGAGGGATCCCAAATAGCTGAGCCGTGGCGTAAGCGTTTCCCTGAGGCAGGGGCGGGCGGCAGCGAGGGGAAGGTTGGGAGCAGGATGCCAGCCAAGGGTCAGACGCTGTCAACTCCCCTCCTTTCCCCCTTTGAATCCAAACACAAACGCTCCAGGAACGCTCCCAAACCCATGGAAAGCTCCTTTCCCCCCCATCCACTGGCAGAGCCCAGCCGGCGTCCCACGCTCGCCGCTCTGGGTATTTTTTGCCGGAGCTCTCCTCAGCAGGATGGTGCTGGGCCCCTCCAAAGGCGTGGATCAGCTGTGCCAACACAAACCATGGGATTGGGGAAGATTCCCCGAGAGGGGAAGGGATGATCCAGGAGGATCACCCAAGCCCAACTCCGGGCCCTGCACGGGACAAGCCCAAAAATTCCACCGCACGCACGAGGACAAGAAGAATCTTCCCAACACGGGAGAAGCCCAGCCTGAGGAAACTCAGCACGGAAAGCCAGGATTGCATTCCCAGCACCTTCACCCCAGGAAAGTGTGAAGTTCTTCCCAATGCATCCTTTCCCTCGGGGATTTTTCCCTAGCCCAACACCAGGGCAAAGCCTGGGATCTTCCCCATCGTTTTCCTGCTTCTCCGTCCTCACACGCCTCAGATCTCACCCTCAAAGAGCAGCCAGCCACATTCCAGGGAAATCAGGATATCTGGGAAAACAAGGATGCCCAGGGAAACAAGGATACCCACGGAAGTAAATATATCCAGGAAAACGAGTGATATCTAGGGATACAAGGATACCCAGAAAAAAAAAAAGGGTACCCAGGAAAACAAAGACATCCATGGAAATAAATATATCCAGGAAAACAAGGATACCCAGGAAACCAGAATACACAGGGAAATAAGGATGTCCAGGAACACAAGGATAGCCAGGAAAACAAGGATGGCCAGGGAAACAAAGGATGTCCAGGACAACAAGGATAGCCAAGGAAATAAGGATAGCCAGGAAAACAAGAATACACAGGGAAATAAGGATACACAAGGAAATCCAGGAAAACAAGAATAGACAGGGAAATAAGGATAGCCAGGAAAACAAGGAAATCCTGCCCAAGCAAACACCAAGGAAAATTTGGGGAAAATCCAGGTCCATCTCTCACATCCAAGAGGCACCAAAACCAGACCTGAGATTTTGGCAGCAATTGCTTCCCAAAACAAGCCTGGCTCTGTGGACAGGACCAGCCACCAATTGCAGGGAAATTCCAGGATTTGGAATGACCACAGGCACCGACTCTTCCCCAGCTCCACCAGCACAGCCCCCACTCCCAAAAGTCTCCATGAGGAGCCCAGTTAATCCTTGTCTGGCACTGGGAAACACCGAGGGCTCAGGGATTCCTCTGAAATTTTCTGGGATTGTTTACAGATCCCAGGAAAACCAGAGTCAAGCAAAGGAATGAGAATTCCCAAATTATTCCCAGGTTCTCAGCCTGCAGGAAGAAATCTCTTCAGGGATGGGATGATCTGTGAGAAGAAGAGATTATTTCACTCCAAGGGAAAAAATAGGTTGGAAAATTATTTTCTCATGACGGGAATTCGCTGACAAATTTTAAAGGAGTGATGGGGATAATTCATTTATTCCCGTGAATTATTAAATCCCAACAGATCTATTGTCTGCCACATCCAAAAACCATTAATTCCTCAGGAGGGCCAGATTCCAGAGTAAATCCAACTCCATGCCGTGATTTAAGGCCCTGACCTTCACTCCCAAAAAAAAAAAAACCCCAGAGGATCAGTTTGGCCTCAGAATTCCTCGGAGCACCACAATTACACCAGGAACAAGAGGGGGAAAACTGAGCAGCAATTCCTGGTGGCAAAACTTTCTCCTCTTCCCTTCTCCCCCTCCAGCTCCGTGTCGGAACAGACGCTCTGGAATAACAGCAGGAAAGGGATGGGGCTGCCCAAACAAAGCTGTGCTCCATGGAATATTTGGCTCAGAGAGGTTTTAAGAAGGATTTCACAGCTGAGGGTAAGAAATAACCTTCAGGCACAGACTCCTCAGTGCTGGGCTTTTTTTACAGGGATGGGAGGGTTTTGATTTGAGAGAAAGAAAGAAGGAGGAAGTGATAAAAAGAGGGAAAAGTAAGGAGGAAAAGGGGAGAAAAGGGAGGAAAAAGGGAGAGAAAAAGGAGGAAAAGGGGAGAGAAAGGAGGAAAGAGAGAGAAAAAGGAGGAAAGAGAGAGAAAAAGGAGGAAAGAGAGAGAAAAAGGAGGAAAGAGAGAGAAAAAGGAGGAAAAGGGGAGAGAAAGGAGGAAAAGGGGAGAGAAAGGAGGAAAAGGGGAGAGAGAGGAGGAAAAGGGGAGAGAGAGGAGGAAAGAGGGAGAGAAAGGAGGGAAAAGGGAGAGAAAGGAAGAACAAACCAAAGGAAAGGAGGAAAACAACAAAGAAAGGAGGAAAAAAAAGAGAGGAAGAATCCCGGGATGGCTGAGGTTGTCAGGGATCTCTTGGAATTGTCTTGATCAAGGAGGAACACCCCCAGCACCCGGAAAGAACAGGAAAACAGGAAAAGAAAAGGAAAATAGGAAAAGAAAGAAATCTCCCCTCTATAATAAAGATGCTCTGGGGAGAGGGAAGGATTCCATGTCCTCAGGTGAAGGGAGGGAGAGCTGGTCCATAAATAACATTGGGATGCTGAGCCAGAGCTCTGCAGGACTCCCAGGAGATGCTCTCTCAGTGGGAGAGGAGGATTCAGGATTTTGGCCCAAGCAAAATCCCAAAACCCAAGGAGAGGCCAGAAGGCTGCAGGGAACACAGGCTGGGAGCCCTCGTGGTGAGGCTTCCCACCCTCCCTAATCCTGGGGCTCCTGGGAATCTGGGATCAAGGATCTGGAGCTTCCTTTGAAGAAGAGGGATCACCCGGATGCCAGGAGAGAGGGAAGCAGCTGGAGCTTCCACTGGCTCCCAAGAGCATCTTCTGTTCCCACTTCCCAGGACAAATCCTTCCACCAGCCAAAGAATCCATAGGGACACCACTGTCCCACCCCAGCTGCCCCTGGGGGCTTCACTGCACATTCCCACTGCTCCAAAGGGGATCCCAGCTCTGGAGCTGACCCGTGGATCAGGATCCACCCTGGGATCTGTTGGTGCAAAGGAGCCTGGCCAGGATGGGCAGGGTAATCCCTGGAGCAGCACATCCACGTGCCAGGGGCTCATCCCAAAGGACACAGCCCGTGGCAACCAAACCTCAGCCTGGCATTTGAGCCACTGGAAAACAAGGGAAGGGAACAAACAACGAGGGGGAAAGAGAAGGAACCGAGCACTCCACAAGGAAGAGCCAGAGCAGGGAAGGGAACAGGGAGCTGAGGCAGGAAAAACAATGGGATCAGGCTTCCAGCATATCCCAGTTCAGCCACGAGCAACCACGTTTCGTCCACCAGAGGCCAAATTCTCCTCCCAACCACTTTTCCACCCTGGTGGGAAGGAGAGTGACCCACAAATGTCCACGGGGGTCCAGGCTCTGGGAAACACCTGGGATCCCCCTTGGTCAGAGCCACTGCCCCCAGCCTGCTCCTGCTCCTGCTCCAAGGATGGTGAGGGGACATTCCAAGGTCCTTGCTGGGGTCGTGGTGGGAATCTAATCTCAACACGATTCCCAGGATACCCAGCTCGGCAGGCACGGTGTGCACTGGAGGATGCACCACTGCCCCTGGATTGTGGCCCGGGACAGGGATCTGTGCCATTCCAGAGCTGGACAAGGCTTGGAGGGTGTGGAGCCAGGCTGGCAGAGCTGGGATTGCTCAGCCTGGAGAAGGGAAAGCTCCGGGGAGAGCTCGGAGCCCCTTCCAGTGCTTTGAGGAGCTCCAGGAAAGCTGCAAGGGGACTTTGGCAAAGGGCCTGGAGTGACAGGACGAGGGGGAACGGCTTCCCACTGCCAGAGGGCAGGGATAGATGGGATATTGGGAAGAAATCCTTCCCGGTGAGAGCGCTGAAGCCCCGGAATAGACTTCCCAGAGAAGCTGCGGCTGCCGCCATCCCTGGAAACGTCCAAAGCCAGATCGGACGGGACTCGGATCAACCTGCGCCGCTGGAAGGAGCCCCTGCCCAGAGCAGGGGGTGGCAGGGGATGATTTTTTCCCTTCCCACCCACTCACCCCCATCCTCTGCGGGATATCCCGGGGACACCCCGGGGGCGGCGGCGGCGGCGGCCCCCGTTACCTTCGAAGAAGCGCTGCAGAGCCTCCGTCTCGTCCACCACCTCCATGGCTGGGCCATGCACGGGCCGTGCCCGGCTCAGTCCGTGCGGCTGCAGGGGGGCATCGCCCCGGCCCGGGGGGCTCCGCCGCGACCCCCGAGCTCCGTCCGAGCCCCCGTGCGAGCCCCCGCTCTCAGCGCCCGGCGCGGCCGCCCGATGCCCATCCGAGCGCTGCCCCGCACTCGGGCTGCTGCGGCCGCTCCTCCCTCTCGCCCTCCCCTCCCTCTTTCTCCTTCTTTCCCTGCCTCTTTTTTTTTTTCCCCCCCTCTTTCCCTGCCTCTTTTCCATTTTTTCCCCTCCCCTCTCTCTCCCTGCTCCTGCTCCTCCTCCTCCGCCCCCGGCGAAGGGGGTTTGGCAAAGCCGGCGAGTGCCCGAGGTGGCGGAAAAGTCACCTAAAAACAGACGGGAGGAAGCTCCGAGCTGGAAAATCAGCTGGCGAAGGGCTAAAAAGATGTCACGAGCGGCCCAAAAAAAATAGAGCCGGTAAAGCCTCCCAAACCCGGCTGGTAAAGCAGCAAAAGCTGTGGACAAAGCAGCGCAAAAACAAAACAAACCCCAAACAAACAAACAAAAAGTCACAAATCAGCAGCTAACAGCCAAAAGCCACTTTAAAAAAGGCACAAACTATCAAAATCTGCCCAGGAACCACCAAAAAACAACTCCCAAAGCGCCAAAATCTGTTCACAAAACACCCAAACCCCTCACAAAGTAGCAAAATTTGTGCACAAGGCACCAGAACCCCTCACAGACCACCAAAATGTCCCCAAAGCATCCCAAACTCCTCACAAAGCACCCAAAAATCTGGCCCAAATCAAAGTCACGAGGCACTAAAAAAATCAGCCACAAACCACTGAAAAAAACACCCACAAAGCACCAAAATCCAGCCACAAGACATTAAAAAAAGAGCCCCAAGCGACAAAAAATCCAGCCACAAACTACCAAAATCTGTCCAGAAACTCGAAAAAAAAACCAGCTACAGAGCACTAAAAATTGGCCACAAGCCACCGAAAGTCACAAACTGCCAAAATCCATCCAGAAACCACCAAAAAACAGCCACAAAGCACCAAAATCTGCCCCCAACGTTGAAGGGCACCAGAAAAAAAAGCGAAAAACCATCAAAAATCTAGAAACAAAGGACCAAAATCCACCTGGAAACCACAAAAACGTGGCCACAAAGTACCCAAAACCAGGCACAAACCACCAAAACCACCACAAATTACAAAAATGCAGCCACAAACCAGCAAATCTGTTCATAAAATCAGCCCTGAGGCACAAAATCCAGCCCAAAATCCTCCCAGAAATTCCAAAACCAGCCACAAATCACCGGAATCCAGGTTTTTTTAAAAAAAGAAGCCACAAACCACTGAAATCCAGGCACAAATTACAAAACCTGGAAATCCCCAAAAAATCCAGCCTCACATTCCAGCCACAGACCACAAAACCAACTGCAAATCACCAGAATCCAGCCCCAAATCACCAAAACCCAGTCCCAAATGATCCTAAACAGCAAATCCAGCCCTAAGTCACCAAAATCCAGCTGCAAACCACGAAAATCCAGTCCCAAATCCAGACCCACATCACTAGAATCCAGCCCTAAATCCAGCAAAAATTAGCCCAAATCTAGCCCCAAATCATCAAAATTCAGCTGCAAGCCACCAAAATCCAGCCCTAAATCATCAAAATCCAGCTTCAAATCACCCTAAACCAGCCCTAAATCACCAAAATCATCCATAAATCATCAAAATCCAGCCTCAAATCATCATAAACCAGCTGCAAACAAGAAATCCAGCCCTAAATCATCAAAATCCAGCTGCAAATCACCCTAAACCAGCCCCAAACACCAAATCCAGCCCCAAATCATCCAAACCCAGCTACAAAACACCACAATCCAACTGCAATTCACCCTAAACCAGCCCCGAATCATCATAAACCAGGCCCAAATAACAAATCCAACCTGAAATCAAACACTAATCCAGCCCCAAATCATCCAAATCCTTCCCCAAATCATCCAAATCCAGCTGCAAAACACCAAAATCCAGCCCCAAATTACCCTAAACCAGCCCCAAACACCAAATCAGTCTCAAATCATCCAAATACAGCCTTAAATAATCCAAATCCAGCTGTAAACTGCCAAAATCCATCCTCAATTCATCCTAAACCAGCCCCAAATAATCATAAACCAGCCAAAAACACCAAATCCAGCCCTAAATCATCCAAATCCAGTCTCAAACACTGAATACGGCCCGAAATCATCCAAATCCAGATACAAAACACCAAAATCCAGCCCCAAATTCACCCTAAACCAGCCCCAAACACCAAATCCAGCCTCAGATCATCAAAACCCAGCCCTAAATCATCCAAATCCAGCTGCAGACTGCCAAAATCCAGCCCCAATTCACCCTAAACCAGCCCCAAATTAACACAAACCAGTCCCAAACACCAAATCCAGCCCTAAAT
>VZTR01032833.1:34766-93343 GCA_013400775.1 Chaetops frenatus
CCCCCCAACAATTGCATATCCAAGTGCTCCAAGCCCTGCCAGAAGCAGTGGGAGAGCCTCAGAGCTCCTTGGAAGGGCTGGTTCTCCCAAAAAATCCCAAAGGCTTCAGCTCTAAGGAGGCGATGAGGATCCAGCAGGAAACGAATCCAGAGGTATCCTGCTCCGAGCTGCCCCAGCACGGGATGGGACACGGGGGGACAGGCAGGAAGGGCTTTTCCAGAGAGGCAGAGCCAAGGGAAAGGGGCTCGCAGCAGGGCACAACATTCCAGCCAGAGAGACACAGCCCATTCCCAAAGATCCCAGTGCCCTTAGGAATTCCGCTCAGCGCCAGGACAGGAGCTCGAGGAGCATTCCCTGGACTTGTGGAGGGAAAGGTGGGAAGCTGGAGCTGCAGGTGAGGCCACTTTGCCACCACCAAGCGCTGGGGACATCCTGGGAAAGGAGTTAGGACCCAAAGGGTGTGGCAGCGTCCTAGGAAAAACCCCCTGCTGGGATCCCTTTGCACACAAACTGCCCAAAATTGGGTATCCCGGCAGGACAGGCCCGTCCCCACCTGGGACTTCCCACTCTGAGCCATGGGAACTGCACAAAGCCCGGCATGGGAAGCAGGGGAGTGGAATCCCAAGAAAAAAAAACAAAACAAAACAAAACAAACTTTTTTCAAGGCTCGTTCCTGTGCTGCAAGGATTTTCAGGAATCAGGAGGTGGAGCCAGGGAGAAATTTCCCTTCATCCCACAGGTGTGCTGGGAAGGGGGAAAAGCCAGGACACGGTGATGTCAGAGGGACTGGACACAACAAGGAAAGCAGGAAAAATTCCCAGGGAGCTTACCTTTGGAAGGGGGCTGCTCCAGAGGCAGGGAGAAACACGGTGTGGGTTGGAGGAAATCGCCTGCCTCGGGTCAGGATTTGCTTTTGGCACTTGGATACGACCTCAGGCAGCAGGGAAAAGTGGGAAGATGTGGGAAGTCCTGGCTGAGGCAGAATGGGAGAGCTCGGGAGCAAGGGCAGCTCCTACCAGGCCTTGGCCACACTTCCACACTCCCAGAGAAGTGGGAAAGGAAGGTGGGAGATGTCTGATCCCAGAAATCTGGGACCTGAAGCCAGGGAGAGCAAAGGCACAACAGGTATGAACTCACCAAAAAAAAAAAAAAANAAAAAAAAACAAAAAAAAAAAAAAAAACACACATGGAAAAAACAATGGGAATGGAGACAGCAAAGCATTGGGAGGCTGATGATGATTCCCTCTGACAAAGCAAGGAATTGCCCTAATCCTTGGACGTTTGGAATTTCCAGCCCTTAAGCTGCTCCATGGAGCTGGAAGAAGGGGAAGGACAGCAGTGACTGCTGATCCAGCTCCCTTCCCAATCCCTCTCTCCATCCATAACTCCCCTGTGGATCTGACTGGAGAGCAAAGGACTCCCAGACTGAATCCCAGCTCCCAGCTGCAAAATTCCCTCCTCTCCTCCTGCCCACAGCTGCCAAGGCTGGGCAGTGTTTGCCTCCAGCAGGATCCATGGAGCGTTGCTTCCTCCACACGCAGGAGCCATCAGAGGGAGCTTTGGCACAAGAAATGAGGCTCTTCCCAAAAATCAGCACTGCACAGGCTCTGGGAACAAAGCAACGAGCCCAATTCCAGGCAGTGCTTTCCAAGTGCTTCCTTCAGAGGAATTTGTCAGCAGAGCAATCCATGCAGGGGTGCTGCTGGAATTCCAACCTTCCCTTTCCTGCAGCACCGTAACACTGCAAGCAGGGAGGGAATCACAGAATTCCAGAATCGTTTGGGAGCTTGTCTGGTTCTCCAGGGAATCACAGAATTCCAGAATCATTTGGGAGCTTGTCTGGTTCCCCAGGGAATCACAGAATTCCAGAATCATTTGGGAGCTTGTTTAGTTCCCCGGGGAATCACAGAATTCCAGAATCGTTTGAGAGCTTGTCTGGTTCCCCAGGGAATCACAGAATTCCAGAATCATCTGGAAGCTTGTTTGGTTCCCCAGGGAATCACAGAATTCCAGAATCATTTGGGAGCTTGTCTGGTTCCCCAGGGAACCACGGAATTCCAGAATCATTTGGGAGCTCTTCCAGTTCCCACCTGCTGCCATGGGCAGGGACATCTTTCCCTGGCCCAAGTTGTTCCAAGCCTCATCCAACCTGGCCTGGAATATTTCCAGGAATGAGGAATCCACACCTCCCTAGGCAACATTTGGATGTTCCTCAAAGGGCTGCAGTTACAACCACCATCCCTAAATCCATGGGAATTGAATATTCCTGCTGCCATCCTGCAAAGGCAGAATGTCCTAGTGCCGAGGGAAGAATATCCCAGAATGGATAAGGATAAACCCAGCACGGAGGGGAGCTCCAGCCCAGCAATTCCCAGGGCAAACACAGGAGGGGCTCTGCTGCCCAGGGAAATTCAATGGAGGTCCTTGGATACAGCCTCAAAACACAAATCCAAACACACTCATTCCAGCAATAATCAATCCCACCTAATTCCCATTGCCAGGGGTAAATCCTGATTATTCCTATGTCCCAGTTTGTAAATGAAAGCTGTGTGGGTGACTCCATGGGAAGGATATTATCTGCCTGCAGGAAAAGAGCAGCAAAAGCTGGGAAAACATCAAAGTGCATGGAGAATGTGTTAGATACTGATCCTGGATCCACACACTTGGAGTTATCCTCCTTATGTACCTTTGGGAAAAAAAAAAAAAGATTTCCCACTTAAATGCTGCTTGGGACCATCAGCTATTCCTGGAATCTAACACCCTAAAAGAATAGAACTGGGAATCACTGGAATTCAATATCCATGCTCCCCAACCTCTGCCATCCCAGCCCTCTGCAGAGACCAAAATACCTCCTCCAAATCCTTTTTTGCTTTGGCAAAAAGGTTTCTAAAAAGTTCCAAGAATCCCATTTAACTGCTTTGGAATCGTTTTCCCATGTGCTACCAAGGATGTGGAATGAGCCACCAGCACCCGGAGAGAAAGGAGGGATGAGGTGGCTCCTGAAATAGGTGAGAGGGACAGGTAGCAAAGAAAAGAGGGAAGTTTTAGGAGGAAATGAATATTCCAAAAGGAGCAGGCAGTCCTGAAGGAGAAGGAATAATGATAAATATTGGAAAAGGGCCAGCATATCCTCAGCACTTCAGGATCCTCCCCAAATTTTAGGCACTGCTGCAACAAAAGCAACAATAAAATCAATTCACTGGTGCAGAAGAGCCTCAGCTCCATTCCTCTGCCAAGAAACTCCTGGAATAGTTTGTGCTGGAAAGGACCTTTAAAGGGCACTCAGTCCAAGGAAGAAGGACCAGATGGATTTTTAAGGATGAGGCATGGAATGGGGGTGACCTGCTGGGATCCAGGATCTGGGGTGTCAGGCACTTCCAGCACTGCACAGGGTGGGACGTCCTGCTGGAATATCACGGGAATATCTGAAGATCAGAAGGCACAAAGCTGAGGAGGAAGAAGCAGAAGCCAAGAGATTCAGAAAACTGGAGATGCTTCCTATTCCCAAAGACAGAGCAAGGGAAGAGAGAGCAGGAAGTGTGTACAGTACAGATGAAGGAGGTAGCTGCAGCTTTAGCATTTATTTCAGCATTCCAGGTGTGCTTTTCCAGGAGGAAATGGGAGATCAGCCTTTCCAAATGCCCAGAGAGCAAAGGAGTGATGGGAATGGAGACACGGGATTGCTGGGGGTCAAGACACAGTGATGGGGATCAAGACACAGAGACATTTAAAGCAGAAATCATTCCAAGAACATGGATTTCTTTGGGAGGACTGGGATCAGATCTGTTTGTCAACAAAAACCAGGAATTATCCATGACAATGGATACAGTGAGAACCTTTGAGGGGCTCTTTTGTGCCTTTACTCCTTGACCTGTGGCAAGGCCAGCTCCCGGGAATTAGGTATTTCCAGGCTTTTCCAAAGTCCAGTAATCACAGAGCAAAAAAAACCAAAAAACCATGGCATTCCAGGCTGCTTCTTGTCAGGGCAAGGGAAGGCCATTCCCATGGGATACAGTTCCAATGGCACAGAGAAGGAAACAGTCACCCAAGGATTGAGTCTTCCAGGACACGGCAGAGGAACATCAGGGAAGGGACTTTCTAGTGCAACATTTGAGCCATGGGAGGAACATCAGCAGGTTCCCACTGGAATCACTTTAGGAGGGAGAATATCCCACTTTTCCTCACCTGGAGGCACCTCCCACCAGTAGTTCCATCTAATCCCAGGTATCCAAGTCGCTCCCAGGGACGGAGATGATCCTTTTCCTCAGTGTTTTTAAAGTGCTTTGCAGATCCCAAGCTCTGCCTTAGTGCTAAGGGTTAATTCCTGCCGGGAATAAGGGCAGGAATGAGCTCCATATCCCAACTCCTGGGCCAGGAGGGGAGCTAGCCCGCTAGCCCCAGCCTCCCTGCCCCCTCAGCTCCCCTTCTCCCCTCAAACCTTCCCAGATTTTTGTGCGTATTCCTGAAAAATCACCTCGGTAGCGTTTCCTGAGAGCAGGAATTCCTCCTTATCCTGGTGCTGTGCTCATGAACCGCCCTGCTCCCTGCTCCTTTTTTAAGGACCCACAAGAACAAAAGGAACTCCTGGTCGCTCAGAATAAAAGGATTTTTTTTTTTTTCCTTCTCCAAATCCCTCTGAATCCAGAGGGGCTTCCTTCCCCTCTGATTCCACTCTCAGGAAAAGGTCACTTTTGGAACTTTAAACCACGGGGGATAATGTTGTCCTGCCCACCTGAAGCACTTCTGAAGGCTCTGTAACGGGTAAGGAGCAGGGCCTGGAGCATCCCACGTGGGATGGAGTGGGATTATCAGCACTTGGACACAAAATCCAGCGGGAATTCCGTGCACCCAGGGTTATTTACACCAATGCACACTGGTTATAAAGTGCTCCTCGATGGCATCGGATCCCGCTGGCTCCCGGGGAAGCTCAGCCCTGACCCATCCCGGGGCTTCTGGAGCCCACATGGACAACAGGAACCCCGGGATTTGCCAGGAGCTGAGCTCCCAGGAAGCACAGCATCCTCCCACAGTGGAAACAGCACTGCTAAAGAGGGGGAAAGGGAGCAACCACAGGATTGTAAGGAAGTTAAACCAGGAATTTCTTTTCCAGGGAGGGAGGATGGAGCTCCGGGGAGAGCAATCGGTAACTGCTGAGCTTTGAGGGGGAGTTGTGGCAATTCAAGGCCTTTTCCAGGTCCCAAGAGTGTTTCATTTCCTAGGATAGGTAGTTTTCCTCCTGCTCCCATCATTGGAAAACCTGCCTGGAGAGGCAGAGCAGGCTCCTCCGGGCCCAGAGGCTCAGGTAGTTTTCCTAACAACTTCCTCAAGTTTTCCTACATGGAATTGTGCAGGTGGAGAGAGGGTGGGAGAGGGGAGCAAGAGGTTCCCCCCGAATCCAAGCCACTTGGGAAGCAGGGGGCTTGGAATCCTGCCTGCTCATCCTCTCTTCCCTCAGTTCCCAGAGGGAACAGCACGGGAAGGAGAGGATGACCATGGATTTTCCTTCGGGAAAGCCTCCCTATTTCCTTAATAAATACCTTCCAACCAGCTCAGCAGCTCTGTAAACATACAAGAGATTGCAACACTGGGAAAAAGTCCATCTTTTCCCTGAAATCCCGACAACTGTGGCTGGCACTGATCCGTGGATGCTGCTGCAAATGGGTGGTGTGAGGACCCCCAGGGATCCAGGAGAGACTCCCAGCCTCCGCAGGGGCCTGGAAAACGACGCCGGGTGCATTTTGCAGTTGATCCATCCCCATCCAGGCAGCTCCGAGATGAGAATCCTGGCAGTCCCGTGGGAATGTCGCCAGCTCAGAGGGCTCCAGGGAACCCAGGAACGATGGGGGTGATATCCAGGAGAACTTTCTGCCAAAGGAGGGATGTGGCAGAGGGATTGGGCTCTTGGGAACAGCGTCCTTTCCCTCTCTGGAGTGCTCCGGGGAGAGAAACCATGGTGCCAGCTCCATTCCCGCTGCGCCTGGCTGGGAAGGGGGGACTGGATTTGAGGGGAATACAGCCCCAATGGCTTTAAAACAGGAGTGTCCTACAAAAGCAATCCCCATGGAAGTGTGCTGAATTGGGTCTTGGGCCGGATCCGTGGTAGTGCAACAGGGCCCAAAGTCTCAATCCGCTCATTTCCCAAACCACCGGCTCGGTCCCGAGGGGAGGGGTCTGGCCCGGCCCCCTCCTGCTTCCATCTATCCAGGTATCTCACTCCCAAACTCAGCAGGTGCCCCGGGGCAAGGAATCTGCCTCTGGAATGAGACAGGCTGAGGTAGGGAACTTTAGAGCCTCAGACTCTCTCAGGCCCCCCCCGTGGGGGAAAGCTTCTCCCAGCTCCAAGCACAGGATTCCAGCACAATCCATCCTCCAGATACCTCCACTGCGTCACCCCAGAAAGGATTTTTTTCCAGCTGTCTCCTCTGATCCCAACTGCCCGATGACGGCCTCCTCCACGGATTATCCCACTGGGATCATTCCACCCCTTCCCCCTGCACTAAAGGGCCGAAATCATGAGGTCGTCCTGCTTGGCAGGGCTGGTTACGTGTCCGGAGGGGGTGGAAGTCCGGATTTTGTCCGTGGCCAGGCATTCCTGGCTGCTCACACCCGTGGGAGTGATATCCATGAGTTCTCCGGATGAGCTAAGGGGGAAAGAGGGCGACACGGAGATTCCCGACGAAGGATCCGTCGAGCCCGCAAACAACCTCGGGGGCTTTGGGACCAAGTTGGGCTCGTACTGCGCCCTCAGCAGGATCTCCTGGTCGCTGACGGATTTGGGAATCTCCGCAAAGTCGCTGGAGCTGTCCGACACCATCATGCAGTAAATGTCCTGGAAGGAGCTGCTTTTGCTGTCCAGGTTGAAGAGGCTGTCGATGAACTCGGCGAATTCCAGCACCTGGGGGCTGGGAACGTCGGCCAGGCGGCCGTTGTGGAGCGCCGGCTCCTCCCGGGGGGACGAGGAGGCGCGCTCCCCGTCGCTCCCGGTGCCCTCGGCGCTGCAGCGGCGCTGCGGGGTGGTGCCGCCGCTGTTGAGGACGTTCTCCGGGGGCTGCGTCTCCTGGGAATGCTTGGAGAGGCTGTCAGCAGCCAGCAGCTCTGTCCGGGAGCTGAGGGAAGGGTTTTCCTCGGGGATAACGGGGTCTATATAAAAGCAGTGCGTCTCGTCCTTCTCCATGACCGCATGGAGGCTGGGGGAGCCCCGGATGCTCCGGAAACCGGAGGAGCGCCGGGAATCGAAGCTGTAGATGGACTCGTTGTCCGAGAGGCTCTCCATGGTGGCCAGAGGGGCCCGGCGGTCCTGGAGCTCCACGGAGAGACGTTCCTTAGTGTCCAGGAGAAGCAGCTCCACCGGGTCCTTCTGCACGGGAGAAAGAGGCTTGGTCTCGTAGAATCCCTCCAGGCTGATTTCCGAATGGGATTTGCTCCTGCGAAGGGAAACAAGAGAACGTGAGGCTGCGGAATTCCAGAAGAGCCAGAGAGAGTCCAAGAGCTCCTCACACAGCTCCTCCAAGCAGAGGCGTCCACGACTCCCTGGAATCTCTTCTCGCTCCGTCTTCCCAGCTGGAAATAGCACAAATGGATTCTCCCTCTGCAAACGCCGGTTCTTGCCCCTCTCCTTTTTTCCTGGCTCAATAAATCCTTCTCTCCTGCCCAGAGAGGCTGTGGACTATCTCTGATAGTGTTCCAGGCTGGATGGGGCTTGGAGCAACCTGGGCTGGTGGAAGGTGTCCCTGCCCACAGCAGGGGCTGGAACTGGGTGATCTTAGATCTGTTCCAACCCAAACCAAATTTGGCCCCAAGTTTCACCTTGGGAAAACCCCATCCATCTGGATAAGGAGAAAAGGAAGTTTCTTCCATACCTTTTCCCGACCTCGCCGCACTCTGACTCCTGAGCAACACAAGAGATTTTTTCCCCCCGACATTCCACAAGACATCCTGAAGCTTTAACTCCCACCAAGGCAGCCCATAGATCTGTCTTTCCCACAAACACGGATCACAACGCTCCCAAGAGAAAGAGGACCCACACCTGGGAGCCAGTATTCCATGGAAAATCTCTCCTTACTTGGTACTGCTGTTCCTTCTGTCTGCTGGGGTGGCTCCAGTTCCGATCTGCACCGAGGGGCAGCTGGGCAAGGGCTGGCTCTGGAATATCAGCTCCGGGGTGAGATCCACTTCCGTAGGACTCACCATCACTTTGGCTGCTGAAAGCAGAGCTGTTTTCCCCTTGTTGTAGTTCTCCAAGACCTGTCCAAGGAAAGCAGAGGAACAGCAGGGATTTACTGGAGGCTTTTGAACAGCTGGATTGGCCTCTTTCTTCCCAGGGCCTGCTGGAAGCACAGGGAGATAAAGGATTTAGATGGATAAATCCTGACATATCCCTCGATGTCACCTGGGCTCCAGTTTAATGGCAGGTCCTGGAATGCACCATCACCACCCAACCTCACGTTAGTCTGACGTTAAATTTGGGAACAGGAGCATCTGGGGCTTTGGGAATTCCATTCCCAGACCTCACCAGGCTCCACTCCAACACCCTGTGCAAGACTGACCGGGAGCATCCCCTTCCCTTTCCTCCTCTTCTGGGAAATAACCCAGCCTGGTGTATTTAACCAGCAGCATTCCAGGGTAAGGCCAGCCTGTTCTGATGGTTTTTTGGGATGGCAATTCCCTGCCTTACCTTGTTGAGCCCTTCCATGACCACGTAGGGGAGGTGCTCGTGCAGCATGGCCGGGGAGATGATCACCTCGTTGAAGGCCTTGTTGTCCCCCCAGATGGCAAAGTAGGTGGGATCCTCCTGCTCACAGCAGCTGGAAAAGGAGCCCAGACAACAGGGAAAATGGGATGGAAGGGCAGGGCGGTGTTTTGGCATGTGGAAACAGCAGGATGCAGAGGGAGAGAAAGGAAAAGCAGAGGGAGGAGCTGTTTAAAATACATATTGCTCCAGAATTCTGCATTATCCAACAGGGACATGATTATCCATGGGCTAATCATCATCTAAAGAGGAAAAGGACTTTGGATAAGGGCCTGGGATAATGGGAAAAGGGGGAATAGCTTTAAGCTGAATGAGGGTGGGTTAAGAATGGATACTGGAAAAAGTTCTTTCCTGTGAGGGTGGTGAGGCCCTGGCAGAGGTTGCCCAGAGAAGTGTTCCAGGCCAGGCTGGATGGGTTTGGAGCAACCTGGGATAGTGGAAGGTGTCCCTGCCCATGGCAGGGGGTGGAATGGGTGATCCTGAGTTCCTCCCAACCTGAACCATTCCAGGATTCCACAGGCTGGTTTAGATTAGATATTGGAAGAAAGTCTTCCCTGTGAGGGTGGTGAGACTGAAAAATTGGGCTGGATTTCCAAGGGAAGCTGTGGCCGCTCCATCCCTGGACATCTTCAAATCCAGGCTGGAGTGGGCTTGGAACAACCTGGTCTGGTGGCAGGCATCCCATGCTCATGGATCCCCCACAGTCCCAACCCCAAAGCATTCCATAACTCCGCTGTCCCCGTGAGACAGCGGCGGAGCAAATCCGCTTCTCCTTGCGCCAGGGGGAGTTTCCCAGCAGGAATCACAGCAGGAATTGCAGGACTCACCAGCACTGCTCGGCAGGGTGGTTGTGCACCACGTGGATGATGCGGCCTGGGGGGTACAGGGGGGTGCTGGCACTCAGGGCAATGGTCAGGTCACTGGGATGTGTCCAGAGCCGGTTGCTCGTCACCGAGTTCTCCTCCGGCTCCTCGGGAAGCTCGGATTTGGGAATGCACTTGGTGGCCCCCACGATGATCCGCCACTGTTCCCACAAAGAGAGAGAGAGAGGGAGGAGGGAGGGTTTGAGGAGAGAAAAGGAAAGAAAAGAAGAATTGCCTCGTAAGACTTGAGAGGTTTAAAGAATTCCAGAGGCAGGATATTCCCTGTTTTCTTTCACACAGGAGGGATTTGCCTAAGGAAGATGGGTGAAACGCCAACAGAGGTGTCCAGGTAAAACACAGTGACACTGGGAATAAACAAGGAACAATGCAAGGACAGGGAAACAGGGAGACAGAGTTGATCCAAGTGTTTCTGAAAGTTAGTTTTCCTTTCCCAATTAAATACCCTCTCCAGGAAAATTCCATCACGTATTATCCCTAAAGATCTTCATATTTAATTGTTTTTTCCCTCTTGGTACAATGGTAAAGACTGAGGAGAGACAACTTCCCACATTTCCTATCTCCAAGACATGAGCAGCCCTCCTATCCTGGAAGAGCACCACCCTGACATTCCAACAAGCACAGCAGCTCCTGTACTTCCAGCCTGTTCCCAGTTTATACTGGCCAGGAAAAGCCACAGTTGGAATACAGACTTTAAAGGAGGCTCAGACAGAAAATTCCCTGCTCAGTTATTTGGGATCTGTGGTGGTGAAGTTGCAGCATTTGAGCTGGAATGATGCCACTGAACTCTCCAGCTCTTTCCACCATTCCTCTGGTTCCCTAAATAATGATCCTGAGGAGACCTGGAGGAAACCCACCCTTCCTGCCACTGAAATTCCCCATCCCTGCTCAGAGGCACCTCCAGGTGTTGTTTCTTCCCTCTTACCTTTGGTTTGGTGCTTCTTTGGAGAACATCCAGAAGCTGCCGGCGAAATCCCTCCAGCTGAGAGAGGCCGATCCTGGAAGAGAGGAAAGTGTGAGCATGGAAAAGAGGAAGATGTGACTCCAGAAAAGAAGATGTGGTTATGGGAAAGAGGAAGACGTGATTCTGGAAGAGATGAAGATGTGATTCTGGAGAAGAAGAATTGAGTCTGGAAAAGAAGGAAATTATGGATTATGGGAGAGGGGGAAATGTGTTCACAACACCTGGGCAGGGAACAGGACAAGAAGGATAAACAGCACAGAAAAACAAGGAATTGTGTTTAAAAGGATACAACATGGAGCAGATGGATTCAGATGGTGGACTGTGGCATCACCCAGCAGCAAGAGCCAGGAGTGAGAGGCTCAAAGGAATTACCAGAACAATAACCAGGATCAGATCAGGGAACAGGGAAGGAAGGAGGTGACGACAGAGGTGAGACACAGAACAGGTGAGCTGGAAAAGTGCCCTGGAGCTGAATGACACCACTGAGCAGGTGACAGGATGGACAGGATCATGGCATCCAGGGAAATCCCAGGCTCCTGCTCCAAATCCCTACTCAGCAGAATGCACCCCAGGAAATAAGGAAAGTGAGGAATTCCAAGGCACAAGGAATGAGCTGGTTCAGAGATGAGGTGATTTTGGGACAAACTGCTCCAAATGAGGTGACAGCACATCCAGCACAGGGCCAAGGTAACACAGGAAACCAGGAAGGTGGCACTGATATTCCAGGTACCATGAGGGATTCCAGAGGTAGGACATTCCCCCTTTTCTTTCACACAGGAGGGATTTGCCTACAGAAACCTCAAGAGAGGTGCCCAGGAAAAACACAGTGACACAGGGAACCAGGAAGATAAACAGGACAGCAAAATGAGGAAGCTGAAGACAGAGAGACAAGGACAGCAAAATGAGGAAGCTGGAGACAGAGAGACAAGGACAGGAAAATGAGGAAGCTGGAGACAGAGAGACAAGGACAGGAAAATGAGGAAGCTGAAGACAGAGAGACAAGGACAGCAAAATGAGGAAGCTGGAGACAGAGATGATCCAAGTGTTTCTGACAGGAAACAGATGATTTTGGACAGAACAGCAGAGATTCATCAAGGAATTCAGACACTTCTCCACTTGCCTGGGCACCAGATCTTTGCCAAGCACCACGGCAGTCACAAACTCCTTGGAATACTCCATGGCATCCTCACTGAAAAAGAAACAGGAGCAAGAAGAAGCAAACAGTGTTTCATTCCCAATTCGGTGGCAGGGAAACCAGGGGCACAAACCCCAGTCCAAGCTGCTTCCAGGCTTTGGGGATTTGCACCTTGTGGAAGAAGAGCCTGATCTCCACATCCCACGGCCCAACCATTCCTCTGCACATGGCTCTGGATATAGCTGGGAAAGGAAATGCTTGGACTCAGTGCCTCACAGTCGTTTTTCCAATAGTTTGGGAATGGTGGGACTGCCAAGGAAGCAGACATCCCGTGCTCCTGAGGCTACAGTGTAGGATGAAATGCCCCAACATTTGGGAGAATTCAGATGGCAAATTTCTGCAGCAGCCTGACTTCTGAGACAAGAGGGAAGGAATCAAGATTCCCACTCTGAGTTTCCTGGGGATATTCCCAAGCAGCTACCACAGGCAGAGGCTGCTTCAGTGACCTAGGGATGATCCTGGACACAACACAAGTCAGGAGCTGCCAAGGGATCCAGGAGTGGAAGTCTGGAGCAGAGGGTTGTACAACCCTCCTGAAATAGCCTCCTCTGTAGCTCTGTGGCTGCAGAAAATCTGGGAATACTACAAGGAATGCCAGCATCCAGATCCAGCAGCAGGATGGTTTAAAACCCTTGGCTGCCCCTGGAATATGATGCAGGAACTACCACAAGGAGCTTCTCATGATCCACAGCCCATTCCAAGGATCCCCACGGTGTCTTTCAGGGCTAGGAAGACCTTTTCCCTCACTTCCCAGCAATCCAATGGGACTTTTTTCTTTGGGAATGACATGACCAGAAGGTCTGTTCTCATTTATAATGGGAGGGATTCAGGATTAATCTCTCTCTGGTTTTGCCCCATGGCCAAGGGAGAGAAACCAGAAGAATGCCTGTGACTAATTTTAGGCTGCAGAAAGACAGAAATCACATCCCAACTCCAATTTCTGTGGACAAGGAGCCCAAATAACTGGATCAGCTGCTGCAGACTCCTACATTTGATCAAGTATCTCCCTTATTTCCATCTGTTCAGGGAGGTGGGGAAACTGGGAGTGAGCAGAGAGAGCAAGGAAATTTCACTTTTCCATTAAAATCAGAGCCAGGGATAACTCAGCTATAAACCAGAATACTGAGGAAAGCAGCCACCTGCCATCCTAACCTGAATTCCAAACTGTATCCCAGAGCAAACACCTGGCTCCTCCAGGCTGCCCAACCTGAATTCCAAACTGTATCCCAGAGGAAACACCCAGCTTGTCCAGGCTTCCTGTCCCTTTCACTGCTCCCTAGAGCCTCCCAAGCAGGACCCAGTGTATCCCAGGTGTATCCCAACACCTACCTGAGCAGCCCACCTGGGGGGGAATAGGCAAAGCACTTGAGGGATGGATACTGGGGACGCAGCAGGAAGGACAGGATGGCAGCTGTGCCAGCTCCCAGGGAATGCCCAACCACAATCAGGCCGTAGTGTTTCGTTCCTCTTCCCTAAAAAAACCATGGAAACAACAAGGAATCGAGCTCAGGCAGGGAATTAAATTGAATTTATCCCCCAAATCTCTCCCTTTCCCCAGTTTTGGAGTCTGCTCTTAAACGTGAGCGCTCCAGATTCCAGCTGAACAGCTCCCTGCTTGTTCTGAATCATGGAATCATCGTGGAATCCTGGAATGGTTTAGACTGGAAAGGAAGGGAGAGATCATCCCATTCCACTCCCTTGGACACCTTCCACTAGCCCAGGTTGCTCCCAACCCATCCTGGAGCACTTCCAGGGATGGGACAGACACAGCTTTCCTGGGAAACCTGTGCCAGGGCCTCACTGGAGGCTGGAATTCATTCACTTCTGGAATTCTGCATTTGGCCTACTGGGACTTCTCTGAAAGAAAACAGGTGGGAAGAACAAGGAAAGGCACACCAGCTATTTAAATTATTTAGGATTTGATGGGAACCTTTTTCCCCTCCTGATAATATCCAAGCCCACACAGAAAGTGTCTCTACATCTCACAGGATACTTTTCCCTGGAATATCTGTCCTTGGTAGCTGTCAGAAACAAAGTCCTGGGCTTGTGGGACCTGGGATGGCACCTATGGACCTAAAGCCAGGAAAAATTCCACCTGAGTAACAGGAACAACTCCCATTTTCCCCTTCTAGGCAGAGAGGAATAAAGCTCCATCCCAAAAAGCTGAATGCTGGTTTATCTCTCCCTCCATCCACCAAATATCCCAAGGCAGCACTTCAACAACTATTCCCAACACATAAACCAAGGTAATCTGCTTCTCAACATCTCCCTGGAGTCCTGTGACATCTCCCTGCCACCAGGAATGTGCCCACAGGGACAGTCAGCATGGCATTCCAAAGAAAATCTTCTTAAAGATGGGATTTTAGTTCCTGCTGATTTGGTTTTAATGCTCCCTGTCCTTCATTGCCACCACGTGGGACTATCCTGCCTCAGGAAAAGGAAAATAATCAGGAGCTCTGCAGTGCTGGTGCTTCCAAAATAAAAAAGCCATGGAAAAGGAAGTCTGGATGGGGCTTGGAGCCACCTGATCTTGTGGAACATCCTCTGCCCATGGCAGGGGGTGGAATGGGATGAGCTTTAAGGTCCCTTCCAACCCAAACCACCCCATGAATGAGTAACTAGCTGGAAATCCAGAGGGACAGGAATTAAAGGAAGAGCTGAGAAATGAATACAACACAGACTCAGGGACACAGATTCATTTAAAACCCTGTTTTTTATGGAAACCTCACCCTCTGCCCAACTCTTACTCACCAAATCCCGTCCAAAAGCTTGGGACAGCACCATCTCCTGCTCCAACTTCTTCTTGATGTACTCAGCAGAGAGCACCATTCCCTGTGGGAAGACACAGCAGGATGTAAATGGGATCTCAACAGCCAGAGGGTGAGGAAGCTCTGGACTGTCCCTCAGCATGGATCAGGATGGGAGGAGAACTGACTCCCCTCTGCATTCCCAAAGTGTTGGTGTTTGAGGAGTAATGGCAGTTCTTCATTAAGGAACACTCCAAGGGCCTATTCCCAGGCTTTTAGAGGGAAAAATCCCACCCCAAATCCAATTAAACACAGGATCGTGGATTTGGTACTTCAGGCCCCAAGACCTGGGGCAGAACACTTGGATATTCTAAACATTAGTGTTTTAAAAGCCAAATTATCCTATTCCAGGTAAATCTGGGAAGGAGTTTCAAGTCTGGGAATAAAACTGTGAATGATTCAAATAGAGATAATAAAACAAACACCAAAGGGAAAAGTGGCAGCACTAGGAATTAGTTCCTGCTTTCTCCAGCCACCAATATTAAGGGAATTTGGCTGTCAGAGGACATTCATCCCAAATTATTAAAGGTTTTTTATTCCCTAGAAGTCAAGAAGTGCTGGAAGATGGGAAAGATCACATCTGGGTCTAAACATTCCTCCTCCCTGCTGAGGAGTGTTTCCCCATCTGTGAGGTAATTCCAAAGGTAGTTGATGCAATTCCAAGTGCAGTTATAAACAAGCAACTGGAATTTGGTTTGTTGCATAAATTCACGGTGATGCCACAGTTTAATTCAGTGGGAAGTGAGCCTGAAATCCAAAAAATGGGGGCAAAAATGGGGAAAATAATCTCCTTGGCTGTTTTCCTTTAAATCCCTATCTTAAAATGGTGTCAGTGCAATGGGAATGTTATTGGGGGCTCACTCTCCACCTTGGAGATATAAAAGGATTCCTGGCACCAAAACCAAAGAAAAAAATATATAAATAATAATATATTAAGAAAAAGCTCAGCTATCCTGGAGAGCTGGATTGGGGGTTGGAGTTAAACACGGCAGGAAAAGCAGAGGGGAAAATCAGGGAAACAACAGGGAGAAATTTGAGGTAAATTGGAGGGAGAGCTGAGGGGGAAAATGGCAGGAGGAAAATGAGGAGGTGGAAATTTGGTGGGAAAATGAGGCAGGAAAATCTGGTGGAAAAATCAAAATCAGGGAGAAATCAAAATCAGGGAAACAGTGCTGACTCTGTTACAGCAGTATCAAACCTCCAGACATAAAGCTTTACTCCATTCTCTTGGCATTTCTTGGATTATTTCAAAGAGGGGCAGAAAGGAGTAAGAGAAGCCAGTGAGGAAAAGAAAGCAAAGAAACATGGAATTTTCCAGGTCCCCAGTATCCAAAAGGCCCTTGATCCCAATCTGGGTGTTGGAGAGGGAAAGCAGGACAGCAGAGACCCCATTCCACGGAAATGGGGGATACATGGGATGCTGCCACCACCAAAAATCACCACGGTGCTTGTGCCTTATCCCAAATCCCAGCAGCTGCCCAGCTTCCAGAAGAGTCTCCATTCCCAATCCTAATGAGAAGCGAGCAGCAGGCCACTGATCTGAATTCCCACCGCGAATTTGGGATTCTATTTTTAGGGAGTGTGACCCAAATCCACGGTGATGTCACTGCTGGGATGTTAGTCAGCCTTTGGGACTATGTGGCTTTGGGAATTATATCCTAATGGAGACAGGGATTTTAATTATTATGGAATGAGACTGCAAACTTCCATTTAGATTTTTCCATTGGCAAAATTTCCTAAGTTTCACGGAATCCTGGTTTGGGTTGAAAGGGTCCTTTAAGGATCACCCCATTCCATGGATAGGGATACGTTCCATTAGCACAGGTTGCTCCAAGCCCCATCTAACCTGGTCTTGGGACACTTCCAGGGATGTGGCATCCATAAATTCTCTGGGAAACAAATCCAATTTCACGTTAATAAAACCATTTGGGCTTAATTTTGGAAGCTCAGATATAAATAACCAAATAGATCAAGGATTTAAGGAAAGGGAATGGAAACATTCTGCATTGCTTCACAACCCAAAGGCACAAAACTGCTCCAGGATGTTTGAGATTTTGGGGGAAAACCCTCAGAACAGTCTCTATTTAGGAGAGAAAAATGTTGGAAATTCTCATTACTGGATGTTCTATCAACCTGGGATCATGGCTGAGCTTCCAGGACTTTCCAGCAGCTCCTTCTTGTCCTCCTGGTTGGCTCAACACCACGTAACAAAGCTCCATAAAATCCTATTTTCACTAATTTTGTCCTGAGAGTTCAACAATTAAATCTGGATTCACCCTCTTGGCTCAGGATTATTTTTTAAATTAACTTTGTCATAAAATCAGTAGATTTTGTTGCAAAAATAGTGAAGTTGAATTCTTCTTTGAGTTATAATCCCCTTTTTTTTGGCATTCTAATCCCTAAACGTTAGTTCCAGCTCTATTTTTCGATCCAGAATAGCTCAGAGCCCAGATAAATATTTTTTTAATTGTGACATGGGAGCTGTGGAGTGACAAAAAAGCCTCATGTAAACATCAAGACTTGGAATTCTAGGATAGCTGATGGACACCCCTGGGGATGGGTGGGACAGAATCAGCAGGAAAACACCCCAAATCAAACAAATCCTGGGAAAGTTCCCACATAGCCAAGTCCTTGTTTCCAAATTAAATGTGTAAGTGAGACATTGGATTTGTTTGGATATTAAACTTGACTCTTGAACATTAAAAATGCATTTAAAATTCCATTATCTCCCTTAGTTTTCCCCCGGGAATCAACAGCACATTATTGTCTGCAGATTAATATTGATAATAATTCCAGAGAAAGTGAATATTTCTCCCCTGGCAGCAATCCCAAAACAGAAATAACACAAAGGACAAATAAAAGCCCTGTCTGGAACAAAGGGAATAAACTGATAACGTTTCATGGAAGTCACCGGCGGAGGAATATTTTCATATAAAGATCAAAAGCAAAGCCAATTTCTGCAAGGATCTATTCCTGGATTTTCATTGAATCATTAAATTCTGGAATGGTTTGGACTGGATTGGAAGGGACCTAAAAGCCCATCCCAGTCCCATCAGCAGGGACACCTTTTAGTGAAATCCAGGCTGCTCCAAGACCCATCCTCCAAGGTGTCCCTGCCTGGGGCAGGGGTTGGAACAGAATGTTTAGAATCCCTTCCCACCCAAACCATCCCAGGATTTTGTGGTGCTACTTCCTAAAGCAGAGGGAAGAGGAGCTCCCAACTCATGGCTCCCAAGGATTTCCAAGCTCCCTATCCCACCTCGAGCAACACGNACCTTCACTCTGCGTTTTCCTTTCCCAACCTGGCACTGCAGCTTTGGAAGCTGCCAAATTCCTCATCGTCTTAAAAACTTGGCACGTTGTTCCTTTGCCAGACAGGGGCAAAGGTCAGCTCTGGAATAAATGGATTTAGCCAACCCAGAGTTGCTCACAGACACGGAGCATCCATCTAATTTCACGGATCCGAGTCCCGCCAGTATCCTTTCAGGACATCCCCATCACAGCAGAATTTTAAGCACATTCTCAGGCTTTGATTGAAAATTCCTTAAAGGTCGTTGGAAGAAAAAGTCGTTTGAGTGGCTCCAGGAATTCCACTGGATTCCACGATGTCTTTCCGAGTTTGGAATTCTCTAATCGTAAGGAGTTTTTAATTACACGCCCAGTGATTTTAACTATTCCCACGAATTATTTCAAAGCCCTTTCTGTAACTCCTTTTTCAAGTAATTAAGACCCATTTGGGGGTTTATAATTAAAAAGGTGAAATAATTAGAAAAATCCACGGGGTTTTCTTTGGTTTTGGGGTTGGTTTGGGATCGTTTTCCCTTTGTTTTGCCCACCTTGTGTCCCAGCCACGTTCCATGGTGCCCCTCAACCGGCAGGCGCTCCGCGTCCCCCGTCAGATCCGTCAGGGCATCCTGGAAGAAAAGCAGTCCCCTTACTTCAGGTGAGTCGAATCCAGGTCAGGATTCCAAAGCAGGAACTCTCTGGAACGTCCACCGGAGAGGCCACCCCATATCCCACTTACTTTTGGGGACAGAGTTCCCCGGATGCTGATGACCACCTTCTTCTTGTCATGGTCCACAGCCACGTAGAAAGGGGTTTCATAAACCTGGAAAAGACCAGCAGAGACATTCCCGCTGGGTTATCCTCGGGGAAAAGGAGGCAGAGAGCACCACAGGGTTTGTGTCCAAATGACAGAAAGGGAAGAGAACAGGGCATTGTTTCCTTTCTTTGCCCCAGCACAGCTGGAAGAGGGTAAATCCCGTTGGGAAGGGGGGTCTGGGGTTGTCCTTACGGCGTCGTGGCAGGACGTGTAGACGATGTCCACGGAGGTCATGTTCTCATCCAGGAAGTGGCGCCGGATGGCGATGGCGTTGCAGCCACAGCAGTTGTCCTCCTCGATGGTGACGCCGGGAGCGTAGCGCGGGCGCGACGGGCACAGGCAGCAGCACCTGCGGCAGGAGAGCGAGGCTTTGAGCGGGGGAAAAGAGGCTGGATTCGGAGCGGCATTCCTAGAGGAAAGGGAAAGGCGGGCCCACCAAAGCTCATCCCAACGGCAGCAAGTGCCAGGTGAAGGATAAAACCACTAAACAGCCTCAGAATCTGGGACCGGGGTGCAGTTTTCCTTCCGAGCGCCAGAGAGAGCTACAATGCAGCCATTCCCCAAGGAATCCAAGGATGGTGGGGTGGGATGGCTCCTCAAAGGATACTGTCCTTGCAAGTGCAGTTTTCCAGTGCTTCAACACGGAAAAGCCAACACTGACCAAGCTCCAGGTTTATTTATAGGAAAAAAAACGGGTTTAGAATCATCTCAAAATAAAAGGAGAAGCACAGCTTGATTTTCCTTCTTTCTCTCTCACAAACAGGTATTCCCAAGGAATCACATTCCTCCCAATAGCCCAAGAAGTACCAAAAGCTCATCCCCAAATTGAATCTGGTGACAGAATTCTGGCAGCTGGAAACAAAGCCTTGCACGGGGGCAAAAATCCTGAGCTGGAAAAATCCAATTAATCCAAGGGAGCACAGCCCAAGCCAGGCAAATCTTGGAGGTCTTTTAATCAGGAGACCCAAATGTCAACTCCCTGAGTTTTGAGCTCCAAGCAGCTCATTTTGGACTTGGTGTTGTGCCAGGTGAGTTCTCTGCGCTGGCTGTTCCATGCTCCAGAGAGGAGGGAGCAGAGGACAGGCTGCTTAAGGGTTCCTGAATCCCTTCCAGTTCCAGTATGAGGAACTGGAAGGGATTCAGGAAGCCTTTGGAATCTGAAGGCCCGGAGAGATGGAAAGGTAAAAAAAAAAAAAAAAACCACAAGAAGAAAAAAGGCAGAAAAGAAATGGAGCAGGGAGGAAGCACCAAGGGGAAGAAATAAACATGGTGGGGAAAAACAAAGGATGTTTCTCTAAACGTAGGGAAAAAACCAGGCAGGAAAAAAAAAGAGATGAGGGATGAGCACTCACGAGCAGGATCTGGCCAGGCGGCAGAGTCCACACGTGGGCTTCCTCATGAGGTAAATGGGCCATCCATAGGCAGCCAGGGCGAAGAGCATGTAGTAACACACCTCCCGGTACCGCTGCATCTCTTGCTGGAAGACACGGGACTCCCTGAGCCCGGAATCTCTTGGAATTTCCCCCCCTCCATTCCCTTTTCCCATAGTTGGGCACGTGCCGAGCGTCGGCTCCCTCCCTGACTGAGGAGAGCGAGGTGGGGATGGCAGGCAAGAGCCACCCCCCTCTCCCAAAGATTCCTCTGCCTCATCTCCTGAGGAATTCTCTGGGTATCCCACCATGCTGCCAAGGAAGCTGTTTTCTGCAGATTTGGGAATGAGTTCCCCTAAATATCCCATTTCCAGCAGGCTGGAGGATGCCTGGAGAGGACCACAAAGCCAATTTAGGGCCATGTGCTGCAGTTGCATCCTATAAAATTCTATCCTGGAGAGCTGGATTGGGGGGTTAAACACGGCAGGATAATCAGAGGGGAAAATCAGGGAAACATCAGGGAGAAATCAGAGGAAGGGCTGAGGGGGAAAATGAGGGGGTGGAAATTTGGCAGGAAAATGAGGCAGGAAAATCCAGCAGGAAAACTGGGCGTGAAAATCTCAGTCAGGGATAAATCTAAATCAGGGATATATCACACAAATCTAAATCAGAGATAAATCAGGGATAAACCAAAATCAGGGATGAATCAGAGATGACAGTGCTGACTTTCTTGCAGCAATATCCCCTCATCAAGCCTCCAGAGATCAAGTTTTATTCCATTCTCATGGAATTTCCTGGATTATTTCAAAGAGAGGCAGAAAGGAAGAGAAACCAGTGAGGAAAAAGAAGCCAGGGAACAGAGGTGGGTTTGGAGGATCCCACATCCCAGGGACTTACCGCATTCTTCAGATCCAGGTATTTGGTGTTCCTGGTCACTGGCATTCCAGACAGGAAAGCTAAAATGTCATTGTTTGCCTGGAAAACACAAATATACAGGAAAATTCCTCTGTGTGACAGCAAGACAAAAATCTACACCCAAATATCCCAACCAGTCCCCTCAAATAGTTCCAGTGGTTTTATTCCTGCCTGATTTCAATCCCAACTCAAGAGGGAAAAAAACCTCATTAAAATAAATCAATTTCCTAATGGGCTGACAGTCTGCAAACCTCAAGAGCGGCTTGGAAAACTGGGAATTTTTCCTTCTGCAGCCTGAGTACCAAATCAAGGGAAAAACCCCAGTAGAATACATCAGTTTCCTACTGGCTTGACAATCTGCAAACCTCAATAAAGGCTTGGAAATTTGGGAATTTTTCCTCCTGCAGATTGCTGGAGTCTCCTCCTCATCACTGCACAGTGGGAACAATCTTTCCATTGCCAACCTTTTCATTTCCATTCATTTGGGAAAGGGCCTTGGAGACCTGTTTGGGCTCCCCCTGTATCACCTGCCTGGAGAAGATCATTCCAGATCCCAGACTTGACTCAGCACCAGCTGAGCCCTTTGGGAGGAAAAATCCACAGGGGGGAAAAAAAACTCGGGAAAAACTGCTCAAGTCGCCATTATTTTTTTTTTTGTTTTTTCCACCTCAGCGAGCCAGAACAGCCTAGAAACGAGGTGGGCAGAGGCACGCAGCTGTTCCCAGGGAATCCCTGGAGCAGCTGGGAAGCTGAGATTCCCAGTTTTTCCCACCTCATCCAGCACGGCGCTGCGCTTGGCCCGCTGCCGCTGCCGCAGGAGAACCAGCCCCGCAATGATGTCCGAGGGAACGATGTCCAGGTCCCGGAAAAATTCCGCAAAAAGGTAGGCGATCTCGGAGTAGGCGTCCTGCAAAAACCCAGGGAGAGAGGGGTCAGAGGAGGAGGAGTTTGGGTGTGGGTTGGTGCCTGCAGTGGCTCCCTAGGAACAGAGCCCAGGCAGGAGGGAGGGAATAAAGGTGGAGATTGATTGGAAAGGCCTTCAAAGGCTCAGCCTGGGGAGCCAGAGGCTGCTCTCACAATGGAGCCCAAGATGGAGCCCAAGCCACAAGTTCTTCACACTTTTAGAGCTTTGCTCCCTTTGCAGATCAGCATCAATTCACCAATTAAAACTTTAGCTAATGATGGCATTTCCCTAAGCTTACCCCTCTGATGCCTTATATTTTAACTTCCATATTTTTCAAACCCTGCAGTGCTCAGTGTGTGACTCTGCAGTGTCCTGTACCCTGGGAGCTGCTGCTCTCTCACGTTGAGATTGACATAACAAAGCTTCTCTGGGCCTGCTCTTCAAGGACACCCAGAGTGTCCTGGGCCCAGAATGTGCAACCCATTATCCTGGAAAGGGGGGCAAACTCCTGGGGACAGTTACATCATTAGCTGAAGTTGTAATTGGCAAATTTATGCTGATATGCAAATGGACCAAAACCTAGAACTGTCATCCATTGCCTATAACTTGTCATCCATTTTGTCGTCCATCTCGGGGTCCAGAATGGGAGCAACCTCTGGCCCCCCCAGGGTGGGCCTTGAAGGCCTTCAAATAAATATCCACCTTTATTCCCTTACTCCTGTCCAGTCTCTGTTTCTAGGGAGCCACTTCAGGCACCATCCCCCTTCTCAAGATGTTTGGTTGCACATTTTGGGCCCAGGACAGTCTGGGTGTCCTTGGAGAGCAGCTGGGAGAGGCTTTGTTATGTCCATGTGAACAGGAGAGAGCAGCAGCTCCCAGGCTACAAAACCCTGCAGAGTCCCACACTGAGCACTGCAGGGTTTGGAAAAATATGAAAGTTAAAATCCAAGGCATCATGGGGAGCCTCAAAACAGGACACAAAGTGAGAACTGGACTCGTTTCTGGAGCTCTGCCTCCGAAACAGCCACGAGATGCCTGCAGGGAACACCAGATCTGGACTCATCACATGATTGTTGTCTCTTGTTTATTTTCCACAGTCCCACTCAGGGGCTGGATTTGTGCCGTGTGTGGGCACCTCAACATCCAAACAGCTCAGGCAGGACAAAGGGAGGGAAAGGGAATGGTTTTGGCTCTTCCTATTGAACGAAACAGAGAAAATGGGATGAAAACCAAGCAAATTCCAATCCAGTGGAACCTCAGAGTCATCCTTTCTCCTCTAAAGCAGAATAAAGGCCATTCCACAAGCAAAAAACACTAATTTTGTCCTATTTAAGAGTCTCTTCAACTCTAACTTTGCCCTGGGTTCCTTTTTCCCATATTGATCCCAGACCCAAGATCCTTTTGCCCAAATCTAAACCAAACCTGGAATTCTTTCCCCAGATTTAACCCAGACCTGGGATCCTTTTGCCCATATTTAACTTGTCCATATTTATCCCAAACCTGGGATCCTCTTGCCCATATTGCCAGGCTCTTCCAGGATTATTTTGGATGACACCCAAGCAAAAAAGCATGAAAAGCAAAAACTGAGTTACTGAATGCAGAATTCCCAGGAATGAAGGTGACCGAACCCAAAAAAAGGAGGGACAGAAATGGAAGTGACCTGAGAGGGTCAAGCAATGGCTCTGGAGCAGACAAAGATATTTTGAAGGAAAATGTCCTTTTCTCACTTTTTGCTCTGTGCTACAGGGAAAAAAAAAACCCACAAGACCTTAAAGGAGAATATTTTGGGAGGCTGGAGAGGGGCTGGAATGCAGGTCAGTGCTGACCTGTCATTACTCCAGCCTAAGGATGATGCAGAGGCTGGAGCAACAAAACGTGGAGCTGTACCCACAACTGGTCCATATTTGACTCCTGCCATCCCCAACTTTTCCTATAAGGATGATCACAGCCTTACTCTGAACCTTCTTTCCCGTGTTTTCATAGTATCCTTTATCCAGCATCAAAACCCACAAGACTGGAGTGTTGTGGAAACCCTGAGCACTCCAGGACAGGATTTCTCCTCTCCCTTCTTTGACCATCAAGCCAGTAAATCCCTTCTCTTCCCTGCAGGAATGACCTACATCCTTTTATCCCTGCCAAACTCCTGGAGTGTGGGATGACTTTCTGTCATTTTTCACTTCCCTACAAAAGCCAGTTAAATCCCCATTAAGAACTGGGGCTCCAGGTGCCAGCTCTCTGTGCCAGCAGTGCCTTTGGAAAGCCAACAGCATTCCAACTGCAGTATCCTTGAAATCCTGACCTCATCAATCCTAGCACGGCTCCTGTGAGCTCACAAGAAATGCCAAGAGCCTCCAAAGGAAACAGGACAAACACCCATTAATCCAAAGTGGCAGCTACAGCCCTGGATGCTCAGACAAAAGAAAAAAGGCCTCGATGGAAGTTCAATGTGTATTTTCTGCTCCAAAGGAACAGCTCTTTGTGGGAACACCTGGCATTATTCCTGTCTGTCCACCTGGAGTGCTCTGCTACAAACCCTGAAAGCTCTGAGGGCTCAGACTTCACCCCACATCCTTCCCCCAAAGCTATGTCCATCCCATAAAACACTTTTCCAGCCCAGAGGACAATGATCCTCTGCTGCTAAATTTCTTTTTTTTTTCCATGGAGTCTGGGATAGGCAGCAATGGATTCATTTCTGATCCATTACGTGCTCATTCATTCCACACGCTGCCATGCCAGGACACAATGTCAGGGCTTGCTCCTGCAGAGAAAAAGAGGCTGGAAATTGCTGGAAAGCTGGATGTAAAGTGGAAATTCAACAGCAAGAGGAATGTGAGGCATCTGGAATCCACCTTTATTCCAAACTTAAAAAAAAAAAAAATAGGGAGAAACAGTCACAGCAGAATAGAAAGTTTGTTAAAAAGAATTCGAAATATTTGGAATACTTGGCAATCCTGAATAAAATGGGAATTGTTCAGGGCATTCAGGTGCCTGTCAGGGCTCTCTCTCCCAGGATGCAGCATCCATACTGTGCCCTCAGGGCAGGAGTCTCCAGCACCTGGGCAAGGTGACCTGGATGTGCTCTCAGGGAGAAGGGAAGCGCCTTTGCTCCGGAGCACCAAGGAAAAGCTGCTGTGGGAGCTGCTGCCAGGGCACAAAACTCCTTTGGTTTCAGTTTTCCAGCTGGATTTCCCCAGCAGATAAGCTGGGAGCTGGCAGGCCTGGGCTTGAACTTCCCAGCAGGACAGCAGGTTGGGACTGGGACATTCCTGGGGAACGTGGTGGCATTCCAGCCAGGGAAAGGGATCCTGGGAGAGGCAGCAATCCAGGATTTCTGCACAAGGGCTGTGACAATTCCTGCAGCCTTTCACACTATGGAAGCTGCACTTGTGCATATAATTCCACAGCACTCCCTAAGAAATGCTGTTAATCCAATTCATCACCTGGGAAGAACAAACGTTCACCTGACTCTCCTTTATTTTTCCACTCTCCCTTTGGAGCTTTCAATCCCAGGCTCGTTTCTCTTCCTCTCCACGTTCACATCCCTTCCAATGTGCTCCTTTTCCTGCTGCATCCTTTTGGAGCACGAACTCTGGGCTATATTTAGTGAGGACACAGTGGCTGTGGTCGGTCCCTTGGTGTTTTCCCTGTCATTTTCCGTGCCCTTCTAACTGGAGTTAAACGTCTGGGCGGATTTTTTGGCCACTGCTGGTTCTGTTGGAATGTCCTTGATAAATCCCAGCTTTTTCCCTGAGAGGTTGTAACTAATTCAGAGCTCAGTGTCTGCGAGTGCACGAATCTCCTGATTTTTATGACTTTCTTCTGCCTTTGGGAACAATTCCCTGGTTCTGCTGGCTCCTTCAGGAGGCCTCAAATCCTCAGAACTCCAACCAAATCAGTTAAATCAAAAGCAAAGTTTTCCAGCACCAAAGTTTGACTTGCCTCTCCAGCAGGTCCTCAGGAATGCTGGTGAATCCCACCCTCAGGCACAAACCTGCTCCCAGCGATTCCAAGGAGAATGGAATCGTAAATTTTGGGGAAGGAATTTCAAGGCCTTTACCCTTCCCTGCTAGAGAACAGCAAGGGAAAATCCCAACGGCAGCACATGAAAAATCCCAATGATCTTCACGTGGAACTAGGGATTAGACAGTACTTTCTGAGTGTCAGGAAATCCAGAAGGATTTTTGGTGTTTATTCCAGGTTTTTGTGTCCCCAGTTCCAAATTCTCCTCCTTAAGGGTGTGAGACTGATGGGAACAACAGGAGAAAGTGCTCAAGAAGTGGCTGATAAAAGGGGAACAGGAGCTGCCCAGGAAGTGCTGCCAAACGTGATCCTAACCTGAGGGAAAACCCGGGATTTCTCCCAGTGATGATTTGATTCCCAAGAGGAGATTTTTGGTACCCACCGACTGCGAGTCCTTGGTCCGTGTGCAGCACAGGAACACCTTGAGCCTGCGTGTCCAGCTGCTGGCTTGTCCCTCTTCCAGCCGGTGCCTGGGAACAAAGGGGAGAGCAGGAATGTGAGCACAGGCAGAACACGCCACAGGATCCACCATGGAGTGGCACAGCCTGTGCTGTCCCTGGAAAAACGGGATGAGGTCCACCCAATCCTCCTTTTCTCCAGGCTGAGCTGCCTCAGCTGTTCCTGGGGCTCCAGCTCCGTTCCCTTCCCTGGGTGTGCTCCAGGGAAGTGTGAATCCACAGGATCAAGCTCTGTGTTTGGATCTCTGCTATCCTGCCTGAATGGGATGTGTGGAATGGAGCTCCTGTTGCAATCTGGCAGCTGTTCCATGTGCCAGGATGTGCAACCACTCAGGAAGACAAAAATCTACCTCGGGATGAGGGAGTGGGAATGGCACAGGAGACCCTGAGCATCTCAAGACGTGTAATTTTTTCCCCAATCACAGCATCATGGAATGCTTTGGGTTGGAAGGGACTTCTAGGATCATTGTGTTCCACCCCTTGCCATGGAAGTAGGGGCTGATTCTGTGCCAGTGTCAAGCTCCCTGAAGTCCATAACTCCTCTTTTTTTTTTTTTTTTTTTTTTTTTTAGGGAAAC
Source organism: Chaetops frenatus (assembly GCA_013400775.1). Taxonomy (NCBI): domain Eukaryota; kingdom Metazoa; phylum Chordata; class Aves; order Passeriformes; family Picathartidae; genus Chaetops; species Chaetops frenatus. The sequence goes on from VZTR01032833.1 coordinate 61,709, forward strand.
ACAGATTTAATCCAGGTCAGAGCAATCCAAAATAAGACAGCACTCCATTCTCTGGCAGGGCATCCCATCAGGATAAGCCCAAGCCCAGAAAGTGGGTTGCACCTGGAAAGAAAAGATGCTGGCAAAGGAATATTTGCTTGAAATGGAAGGAGCAGATCCCACAGGGATCCACCTGAGTACCTGAAAACAGCTCTCCATGACCTTTCAGAAGATTCCAAAAGAGGAATGGGAATATGAGTGGCAGCAGGGCTCTGCTCCCCCAGATTCCAAAGTACTCCAGAATTTCCCTGGTGGGGTTCAACAACCAAGTGAACTCTGAGCTGTTTTCCCTCCATCTTTCCCCAGATTCTTTCTTCCTAAAGCCAAACTTCCACACGTTCAGCAGGAGCTCCAGAGCTCCTTGGAAAAGCCTTGGCACAACGAGCCAAGCCTTTTATTGGGTTGTTTCTTTTTCCCAGCCCACACACACACACATCAAGATGCCACTGGGAAAGGAAAACCACCGTGGGACACAATCCAGCCAGGCAGAGAACTTCCTCATCCATTCCTTGGAAAGGATCTCTTTCAGCAAGAGGGAGAAGTTGGGAGTATATCCTTTGGAAACAATTGCTTGAGCAGTGAACAGTCACATTTGATGTTTGTTTTTCACATCATAGCCCACAGCATTTGCTTGTTAACAGCTGTTAACATTCCCTTTCCAGAGGGAAAATCCATGCACAGCAGGAAGAAGCTCTCCATAAATGCTGCAGGCCTGGAGGGAAAAACCCAGCCAAGGGAGAAAGGCCTTCACTCAGCTTTCTGGGAATGTCAAAATTCCCCACAGAGGAGATAATTTTGGGGTTGGTTTGAATTTATTTCTGCAAGCTGTGGAGCTCAGGTTTGCTTTGGAAAAATCATCACAGAATTCTGGAACGGGTTGGGATGGAAAGGACCACAAAGCTCATCCAGTTCCACCCCCTGCCATGGGCAGGGACAGCTCCCCCTATCCCAGATTGCTCCAAGCCCCACCCAGCCTTGGACATTTCCAGGGATGGAGTAGCCACAGCTGCTCTGGGAAAACCATTCCAGAGCCTCACCACTCTCACACGGAAGAATTTTTTCCTTGGATGTCCTACTACATCCATGGTATCATCCTTCTTATCTTCCTGGGAATGCCCTGATCCCAAGCAGCAATCAGCATTGCCAGGCATTAATTCCAAATATTCCAGGCCACTGTAACATATTGGAAAGGTCAGGAGGAATATCTGGCATTCCACAATAAAACCCAGACTTCTTCCTACAGAATCTATCCTTAGAAAAGCTTAGTTTTCCCCCAAAAGGGACCTCATTCCCAAGTCACTGGAATACACAAAACACACAAACCCAATGAAAAATGGGAAATTTGCAGGGTGTTTTTTGAAAGCCTCATTTTTTTATCCCTCACATCCCGATGCCCTCCAAAGCCACATTCCTCAAGGACAGTCACATATCAAAGGAAACAAAGCCTGTTTGTGTTGTCCCCTACTGGAAAAAATCCTTTGGAAAAAGCTTTGCTTGGTGAAGAAAAGCTTTTTCTCTCCCCATCTGGGGAGCTCCAAGATGGAATCAATTCTTAATTAAAAGATCCGACTGCCAACACAAAGGGAATTGTTCCTTGGCCAAGACTAAATAGGAGAAACCTCGGGGCAAAAGGTTGGATTTTGGAGAGGAAAATAAAGGAAGAAAGGGGATTTGGAAGGAGATGCTGCCTTGAAGTAAGGAAAATTTAAGCACAGACTCACTGTTCCCACTGAAAACACTGCTCTGGGATATGGACAAACAGGTTGTTGTGGTCAGCAGGGTCCATGAGGATGCACAAATCCAGTAACTAAGGCAGAATCCAGCTGATTCTGCATGGCTTCGCCTCCTTTGGATGCAGGTGCCCACACACAGCACCTGACAGGGAGCTGCATCCTGCCAAAATCCCCCTCAGCAGAGCAGAATGCTCCCTGCAGCAAGGCAAGGAGAAGGGCAAGATCCCAAAAAAGCAGGACACCCTTCCAGAAACCTTGCCCTGGGAAGCTGTGGCTGCCTCCATCCCTGGAAGTGTTCCAGGCCAGGCTGGACAGAGCTTGGAACAACCTGGGACAGTGGAAGGTGTCCCTGCCCATGGCTTTAAGATCCCTTCCAACTCAAACCATCCTGGAATTCCCTGGCTTTAGGAGGATTTTGGGTGCTTGTGGCCATGAGGACACAGCACATTGGTGACCCTGAAACTCTCCATTGGTTCTTTGCTTAAATCTTTGTGCTCTTGGATAGAAGGGAAATTCAGTCTGCTGTGAAGACAGGCGGGGAGAGCTGGGAATGTTCAGCATGGACAGGATAAGGCTCCAGAGAGATCTTAAAGTGCCTAAAGTGGATCCAAGAGAGCTGGAGAGGCACTTTGGACAAGGAGCTGGAGGGACAGGACAAGGGGGAAATGGCTTCCCACTGACAGAGGACAGGGATAGATGGGATATTGGGAAGAAATCCTTCCCTGTGAGGGCGCTGAGGCCTTGGAATGGATTTCCCAGAGAAGCTGTGGCCGTCCCATCCCTGGAAGCGTCCAAGGCCAGGCTGGATCTACCTTTTCTAGTGGAGGGTATCCCTGCACACGACAGGGGGTTGGAATTCAATGATCTTTAAGGTCCCTGGCACCCAAGGCACCCTGGAATTCCGGGATGCCATGGAATGCTGCCTTACCTGAGGTTGTAGGTCCTCAGGTTGCGCTGCCGGCGCTTGGTGGCGCGGAGCTTGACGAAGGTGCGTCCCGTGGGGTCGAAGACGCACAGCACAGTGATGCACACACTCAGGATCACCACCCAGTTGCACACCACCATTCCTGGAAAATGAAAAAAAAAAAAAAAAACCAACAGGATTCAGGTGCTCCATATCCCTTACTTCCCACCCCAAACTCCCGCAGCAAAAGGAAACCCTCTGGAAAAGCTTTTAAGCTGCAGCTGGATGAGTCTTCTGGCTGTTTTATGGGGCTGTTAAATGCTCCCTGAGTATCTGGGACTGCACCATTAACACCATCCCCACCAGGAGACTGGGAAAGGCTTCCAGGAAAACAGTAAAGCCATTCTGAAGGGGAAAAAAAAAAAAAAAAAAAAAAAAAAGGGGGGNAAAAAAAAGCGGGATTTACAGACTGCCCTTCCCCGGGAACACGAACCCCCGGCCTGAGTGGCGGCGGCAGCACGGGCGGGTGAATGCAACGACTGTTCCGAGCAACAAACAGCAAAACAAGCCCCACATTGACAGCTCCCATCCACTTCCCAGAGGCAAGTCGGCACAGGAGGGGATGAGGGATGCTCCCAGGCCGCGTGCCAGCTGCGTACCCAGGGTGACACTCTTGGCTGTGATGTCGTTGCAGGAGGTGTAGTACTGCGTCAGCCACACGATGCCCACGATGGCGTACACGAACTCGATCACCAGGATCGCTGGGGGGAAAAAAAAAAACGGGAATAGCACGGATAACAGAGGCCTTTTCCCTAAGGATGAGCTCCTCTCTCCCTGTTTTCTCACAAGGAATAGGTATGAAAACGCTTTGGAAGGGGATGCGTGCAAGGAGACGAGCAAAAAGCGCGACGTGTTCCTAACGACTCCGAAAAAATGGGATCGTGGAGGGGTCAGCACCCTTGGTTGTGTCACAGGTATGAATCAGAGATCCAGACCTTCCTCCCACGCCGCTGGAAACACTCCCTGAGGCAGCAGGAATCACAGGACCCAAACCTTAACTGCCTCAGACAGCTGGCCTGACTCACGGATCCAAAATAAATTGTGTGGATCCAAGATTATTCCTGCTCACTACGCTTAGCAAACATGCCCAGCACCTTTGCAGCCCTTCCCATAATAGTTCCAAGGAGACAGTGCTAAAGGAGCTCCTCAGTTTTGCATGTGACTCTGATAACAAATGAGAAACTGGGGATTAACAGAGCTTCCCTGGAACAGAAAAGCTGGGAAACTGCTCTGAAGTGCCCATCCTCCCAGTTTCTCCCCAGAATTCCAAAGGACACATGGGCAATCGGGTGTGGAGAAGGGTGAATACCTTGCCTGGGATTGCCTAAATGTTGGTGGAGCTGAGACTAAATCCAGCCTGGCTTATTCTACCCACCCTCCTTTATCTCCTGCTGGCACAGAACCTTTCCATAAGTGGCTTTGCTACACACCTGGAAAGACCAGTTCCAGGAGACAGAGCTTTCCTGGGCAAGGAATCAGGGCTGGGATGGGTTCCTGAGGAACCCAATTTATGCCTGAGTTAGGTTTTGCTTTCCTTGGCTCCTCTCCCCTTTGCCTGCTGCAGGACAGGAGCAGCAGGAGCAGGGATGAGACATTCCCAGGTTCACACTGGAGTTAATTCCCTAAATTCCTCTGCGTTAAACAGCACATGCTTAAATTGGGACAGTCACATGGACCCTGCCCACGCACTGGTCACGCTCCCACTTCCATCAGCACAACTGATCAACCACCAGGAGCCAAAAAAACCAGGAAAAAAGGGAATACTAAGACCCAAAAGCCAGAGGAAATCCCACTCCTCCTGAGCACATGGAGGGTTTCAGGAAGAAACAGGGACTGGGGGGCAGGAAAACCTCTCTTTGGATTCTCCCTACCTCCTCTGCCCCATTTAGTCTGGTTTTAACACAAACTGCCAGGCTCTCTGTGCTTCCCTAGGGAGACTGGCTGGGAAGCTGGAGAGGGAGATTTGTTTGCTGTTAGCGTTAATGACTTGCACTGAGCATTCCAAGTCTTCCAGACTGAGCTTTCAAGCAAGGTTATCCCTATTTTAGTGGATTCTGCAGGAAAACAACCTAGCAAAAAGCAGGGATGCAAACCCACGGGATGATTTGTTTGGAATGGGTTTGGCTTTGCATCTCCAAAGATTTTTCTCTTAAAATCTTCACTCAGCACAGCAAAATCTGATTAAATTTCCATACCTGGAAGGCAACAGAACCCAGGGGAAACAAGCTAAAAGGGAATCAAGGAATAATCTCTTCCCTGCTCTAGTTTTTGGTGAGGGAGTGAGACAGGAGTTGCTTACAGGAAGAAAAAGGGAGTGAGAGCAGGTGTAAAAACCTGTTTTCCTCCCTGGTGCCTGGAAGTGGGCTGGATGGAGGGAACACCTTGGGGTCAGAACCTTGGGGATTTATGCCTCTCTCCTTGGAAAACACAGGGCGGGGGTGGAAAAAGAGAGACAGAAGGGGAGCAGATTCCAGGCGAGGAAAAGGAGGCTATTTGGGACATCACCTGCCAGCCGTGACAAGGCACAGCCTATGGAATTTTCATCGGGATGCAGGGCACATCCCAGCAGCCATCTGGCCGTGCCAGAGGAGTCGCGTTGGGTGGGGAGAACACAAGGGAGAGCGCCCAGGGGAGAGCCCGGTGGGGAGAGCCCAGGGGGGAGAGAGCACCCAGCGGGGAGAGCCCAGGGGAGAGTGCCCACGGGGAGAGGGCCCACGGGGAGAGTGCACCCAAGGGAGAGCGCCCGGGGGAGAGAGCCCGAGTGCCCGGGGGAGAGAGCGCCCAGTGGGGAGAGCCCACGGGGAGAGAGCCCCCGGGGAGAGCGCCCCCATCGGGAGCACCGAAGGGAGAGAGCCCCCGGGGGAGAGTGCCCAGGGGAGAGAGCGCCCGGGGAGAGAGCCCCCAGGGGGAGAGAGCCAGCAGGGAGAGCACCCACGGGGAGAGAGCCCAGGGGAGGCTCCGGCCGCTTACCCAGTCGGACATAGAGGACGTACTGCATGGAATCCCGCGGCTCCGTGTACAGGATGCTCCCGCGCATGCTGAGCCAGATGATGGCCAGCTCGGCGATCATGCAGCTCAGCAGGATCCCCAGGTAGCCCCGGCCGTGGTCCACCAGGTTGAGGGAGCACGTCTCGTTGGGATTGTACACCAGCCCGAAGAGCACCACCGAGAGGATCACAAACCTGCCGGGTGGGAAAGCCAAGGGAATCCGTGGAATATCCCACAGCTCCTTACAGTAATCTTGGCTTGGGCCCCAAATCCCCACACAAGCCATCCAGAGGCCCTGCTACCCTTGTCAGAACCATTTTGCCCATGCCACATTATCCCATGGGTTTGGCCACTCCAGAGAAGCTGTGGCTGCCCCATCCCTGGAAATGTTCAAGGCCAAGTTGGATGGGGGCTTGGAGCAACCTAGTGGGAGCTGTCTCTGCCCATGGCAGGGGGTTGCAATGAGATGAGGTTTAAGGTCCTTTTCAACCCAAACCAGGATTCTGTGGCTGGTTTTTCCTGAGCCTCTGTACAGAAACACAGCCCCAAAGTCCAGAAGATTCATCCCTGAATGTGTCCAGGAAAAAGGTGGACAGGGCTTGGAACAACCTGGTCTAGTGGGAGATGTCTCTGCCCATGGCAGAGGGTTGGAATTGGGTGGTCTTTAAGAGACCTGGATGGGCTTTAAGGTCTCCTCCGACCCAAACCATTCCAGGACTCCATGAAGGCTCTTCCTGAGCCCCTGTACAGAAACACAGTCCCGAATTCCTGTAGACCCATCCCGGAATGTGTCCAAGACCAGGCTGGATGGGGCTTGGAACAACCTGGTTTAGTGGGGGGGGGCCCTGCCCCTGGCAGGGGGGTGGAATTGGATGGTCTTTAAGGTGTCTTCCAACCCAAACCATTCCAGGATTGTATGATTGGGTAAAACTGCAGATATGAAATGCTCAAGAATCCTGTGTATCATTCCTAGAGGGATGAGTTTTAAGGTATCTTCCAACCCAACGTATTCCAGGATTCCATGCTTCTTTTTCCTGAGCTTCTATACAGAAACACAGCCCCAAACTCCAGTGGAGAATCTTGGGTGGCACAGGAGGATAACAGGGAGCTCTGGTCAGGCTCTTAGGAACTAGGCTAGAACTTGGAACAGAGCTTAGCTAAGAAAACAAGCTGGAAAAACATCATTGTCCATCAGGAATGCCCCAAACAAACCTTCCGGCCCCGCAGAGAAGCGAAGGAAAAATTTCCAGCCGTGCCGGGAACAACCAAAAGAATTCCTGGGTGAATTCCAAGCATCCCTGTGCCCTTCTCACTTACCAGGTGGTGTGAAGGAGGAAGAGGAAGACGGCTGGCAGAACCAGGTCATCGCTGCCCACAGACCAGCGCCGGCGGAACACGACAATCCCTGGCATGGCTGGCGGGTCCCGGGAAGTTCAGCAGGCACAGCACTCACCTCCTGGAAAAGAATGGAAACAGAGCCACTGCTGAGCCTCTCCAGCCCCCTCTGGAGAGCCCCACAACCTGGGAGCCAAGCTGGTTTATCCCAGAGCTGCTTCCTTTCAGCACCAGGGGGCACGGCGTGCTCGGGAAGGAGGGCTGGGAGTTGAAGGAGTGAGGAGTATTAGGTGAAGCCAGTGTGTAACTCATCCAGCTCCACTTCATGGGATTACCTGGAATCCTGTTAGGCTGTGATGGTGGTGGGATTTGGGACAGGTCATACCGGCCTCAAATCTCTGGAAAACCCTGCTACTGTGTTTTTCCATGGACAAGCCTGCTGCCAGGCTCCTGTTGTCCAACAATTCCCCGCCCCCCCCTCCCCAACCACTTGGCTCAGGAAGCCAAAATATCCATTAACAGTCAGTGGCAGCATCTGGGGAACTATGGACTGGCTCCCAACAGCACTTCCAGTGAGGATATTGGCTCCTAGGAGATCTCCCCCTGGACCAGCATTCTGCCAGCTCCACATCTCCACTGCATCCGCACCGGCCCTGACAGGCACAAGCAGTTCCAAGGTGGAAGATTGAGGAGTTGCTGCTCCTCCCCGGGTTTTGTTTGTGCTCCTATTTTTAGGCCTTCCCAAACCCTTTGGAAAATAGAAACAGGAGCGGTGCAAAGTCACGAGACTGCACAGGGCGCTCCAGCCTCCTCCAGCACAGCCATCCCACTCCATTCCAGCTGGCCATGCTCCAAGCTGCTCCAGAGGGACTCTGGCAGCACACCTTAGTCCACTCCTGCCTTCCTGGCTCAACACATGACCCACAACCAGGAATTTTCCTTGGTTTTGCCAAATCTGGGATGGTGTCTTTGCAATCTGCCCACAGCCACCAGGAATTTCTCAGAGGACTCAGAATCACTGGGTTGGAAGAGACCTCCAAGATTATCAAGTCCAACCCAACCCTGACACCTCAACTCGACCCTGGCCCCGAGTGCCACATCCAGTCTTGTCTTAAACACCCCCAGAGATGGTGAATCCACCACCTCCCCAGGCAAACCATTCCAATACTTCATTACCTTTTCTGTAAAAAACTGGATTGTGGGATCAGTCCTGTCCCTCTTTCCATGCCCTAATCCCTGTGCTGCCAGGGAATGCCACACCTCACCTGTGCTTCTCTGCTCCAAGCTCTCCCAACTGATCCATCTCAATTCCCAACCACAGTGACCTCCCAATTCCCACATCCAGCACTGATGCTGGAGTGCTCCATCCATGGCCAGCAGTGGCCACGCTGTTCCAAAGCTGCACTTCCAAATCCGTAAGTGCTCTTGGATTTTTGCCTCTGTGAGCCCAACAGCAAATTGCCAAGTCAGGACAAAGTGTCCTCATCCTTTACTTACAACAGGATTTCCAGCAGCATTCCCGAGGGAATATCACCTGCAACACTTCCTGTACCAGGCAAAAAAGCCCACACTTGGATATGACACCCCTAATTTAATGCTGTGGGTAAAATTAATTTGAAAGGAAAGGACAGCCACAGAATTCCAGAATAGTTTGGATAGGAAAGGAGCTTGAAGATGATCCAGTTCCATCTCCCTGTCATGGACTGGAACACCTCCCACCAGCCCAGGTTGCTCATGATTTAAGCTAAGTTGAACCTTCCAGGTAACACAAATGTCTGGTTTGGGACAGCCCATGACACCAATTCCTGCCCTGTCCCACTAAATCCAACCCAGCAGTCAGGTGTGGTTGCCCCACCACATCCCAAATCTGGAGTCTCCCCTCCTGTGCCAACACCCACAGCCACTGAAATGGATCTTCCAACCCATTTCAGTCACCCATTACTGAAAACCTACAGAATCCCCTCAAATTCCAGGGAATCCCATCGCTAACAGGCCACTTCCAGCCCGTCACTCACTCGGCTGAAGGAAACGCTCCATTCCGCACACAAAGAAAACGCGAAATTCCAACGCCATTTGGATTCCCACTTCCTCAGCACAGAATAATCACAGCACTGGGTACATTCCAGCTCTACCTTCACTCCTCGGGCCATCTGGAGACTCCCTCCCAGCCCCATCGTGCCTGTCACTCACCACCCAGGATAGCTGGGATAGCACAAACCCTGGATACACCTCCAGCTGCCTTTGGACAGCACCTCCCAGCCCAGCTCCGTTCCCGTCATCCCTCGGCTGCATCCCGCCAACGCGCTTTCTGGAGCTCTCCCATCCCTCCAGTTGGGCTCTCCCAGTTTCCACCACCCTCTCCCAGTTTGAGAAGCAGGATATCGACGACGGCAACAAGCATCCAATGTGGATTCCTGATCCACGGCAACAGATGGGGACGGAGCGGAGCAGCCTGTCACTCGCTGTCACGTACAGTGAATACTCACTGTAGAACTGTCACTCTGCTTACCAGGCTCCCAGGGCAGCGACATTCCCAATAAATTCCCAAAGACTCCTGAATTTAAACCAGGAGGCTCGGGGCTTTGCCCCTGCTTTGGAGAGGAGGGAGACAACGGAAGGCCTGAGACTGGAAAACCCACCAAAAAAAAGCTCTCACTGTGAGAACTCTCCAGCTTCCTCCCAGCACAGCATATCCCAGGAATTGTGTTTTAAGATGCTGAAGATACAATTCCAGCAGAGGAAGTGGAAGGTTGGAGTGCCGACAGCCCCAAGACCACTGACCCCAGCTCTGCGACAGCAAGAACCCTCACACTACCCCTAAAACTGCTGGGAAGAGCCAAACATTCCCAGGATCCGGAAAGCTGAATCCCAGTACAAGCAGCCCTAAGCTCCCAACACTGAAACAAGGGAAGCACATGCACAAGGAGTCCCCTCGGAGCCAGGCAAGACCCAGGGAAGCAGCAATCTTACATGGCATGTGGTCCAGCCGCTGTGCATCCTCCTCTCCCAGAAGGGTATTTCAGGAAAAGTGCATATCCAGGGAGACAGGCATCACAAGCTCAGGAGGGAACAGCCAACTCTTCCTGCAGCCATTGAAAATCCCACTCGGCAAAGGGAAGCACGGCGTGGGAACCGGGATCTGCCTGCCGACAGAGCCGGGCATCATCCCCAGAGCGACTCCCTCCCTTGCACCTCATTTATCCACTGGGAATGCCGAGAGCCAGAGGTCGTGACTCCCCCCTTCCACACCCCCCAGCACCCTCTGGAAGGAAGTGACATCATCCCTATTCTGAGGAGATTGTACGTGGATTGTGGGAAGGAGGACTGGGAGCGAGAGCGGGCGATGCTGTCAGAGATGCGGAGCCGGCAGAGGAGGAAAACCCTCCAGCGGCACAAACCTCCTCCCTCTTCCCACCGGGAAACCGGGAGCCCTCGGACAGGGCCGTGGCATCGGGCTGGGAAAGGCTCCTGGCCATGGACTCTCCAGTGAATGGCCAGGGGGAGGGGACTTGGATGGGACACAAAAGGGACACACAGAGGGGGCCACCCCGGGCACAGAAAGGAGAGACTGTTCCAGAGGAGCCTCTCCCGGCCTTTCCAGCCGTTAATTCCTTGTGACATGCTCTGGGCTATGACAGGATGTGGGGGAAGGGGAGAATTAGCTGTCTGTAGGGAAAGGCTTAGGGAAAAGAGCAAGGGAGGAAAACGCTACAGTGAGACAACATTCCAGCTAAACCTCGGAGACTTAGGCTAATCCAACAGCCCATCCCAGCTGACACCAGCCTCCTTAGGGAGAACTACACAAGGAAATAAAGCTGAAGGAAAAGGGCTGTGCCTGGATCCTGCATGCCAGGAGCCCACCCACACCACAGCAACACCCCCGGAGTCACCCACTCCCTCCACCCAAATCCAGGCAGGATTTGCTCCAAGCTCCCAGCATCGCAGATTCCCGAGGCACCCACACAGACCAATGCTCCAACCCTCTGCAATCCTCATCCCTGCATCCACAGGCTCACAACCCCCTGCAATTTCCCATCCCTATATCCAAAGGTTGATAACGCGCTGTAATTCCCCATCCCTGCATCCACAGGTCCACAACTCCCTGAAAATCCATAATCCTGCATCCACAGGCTCACACTCCCCTTCAAATCCCCATCCCTGCAATTCCCCACCCCTGCATCCACAGGCTCACATCCCCCTTCAAATCCCCATCCCTGCATCCACAGACTCACTCAGCATTGCCACTTCCATCACCCCAAAATTTCCCCTGGTTCCCAACCTCCTGCTGTTCAGAGCAAAAAATGGGAGACCAAACCCAGGCTGAAATGGGATCTGCCAGGAGTTTTTTCTCCCTCTGCCAGATCCCTGGGGATATCTGCATGGAGGAAGCCCTGCTATCCCAATATTCCTTCCCTACCTTTTCCCTCAGGCACCTGCTGGCACTTTCACACGACCCAGGTATGACAAAGCAATCCCATCTCTGCCAGTACCCTCTTCCAGCTGGCCTCTGCAAATTCCAGAGTCCTCCAGTGTGACTCACCCAAGGAAATTCCCCTTAAACAAGCCAGATGTTTGCTTTCACTGCTCAGGGCTACAGAATTCCCCCCAAAAAAATGGGATTTGTAGGTCTCAGTGGCTGGTTGCAGGTGCTGCTAAAGGACAAAGCCCTTGCTGTTCCACAGAAATCCAGCACCGTGTCCCAGAATGCTGCCTCTCCCAGGATCCCTTTCCCTGGCTGGAATGCCACCACATTCCCTGGGAATGTCCCAGTCCCAACCTGCTGTCCTGCTGGGAAGTTCAAGCCCAGGCCTCCCAGTTCATCTTCTTGGGAAATGCAGCTGGAAAACTGAAACCAAAGGAGTTTTGTGCCCTGGCAGCAGCTCCCACAGCAGCTTTTCCTTGGGAATGATTCTCTGCTCTGGAGCAGAGGCGCCTCCCTTCTCCCTGAGAGCACATCCAGGTCACCTTGCCCAGGTGCTGGAGACCCCTGCCCTGAGGGCACAGCATGGATGCTGCATCCTGCTTTTTCATTCTGCAGGATAACAGACAGTTCACTTCCCCAATCAATGGTATTCCGGCCTCATCAAGTCCCTAAATTGTTCCTTCCCTCACCAACATGTCCCACATGGAATATGGGCTTCCCACTCCAGGCTGGATCATTCCCTTGCAGCTTCCAGAACCCTCCCATTCCCACCAAGCACTTACTGGACTTGACAGAAATCATCAGGTCCAGCTTGGATCCAACTCCATCAGGCCCCATCCAGCTGTTCTGAAGGGCTTTAAATGAGGCTCTTTCTGCTTCCCAGTTGGTTCCTCACAATCTGGGAATTGTTCTCGCCTTCCAGGGAGAAGGGGGATGGGGTTACATCCATACAGAATGTCCTGAAGCTGGCCAGAGGAATTTGCATGGGGCAGCTCTGCTCTGGAGCCAGGCTGGGAGAGCTGGGATGGCTCAGCCCAGAGAGGAGAAGGCTCTGGGGAGCCTTAGAGCCTCTTCCAGTGCCTAAGGGGGCTCCAAGAGAGCTGGAAAGAGCCTTTGGAATAGGGCATGGAGTGACAGGACAATGGGAATCGCTTCCCACTGACATGGTGTGGGTTTGGATTAGATATGGGGAAGAAATCTTTTCCTGGGAGGCCCTGGAATGGCTGTGGCTGCCCCATCCCGGGAAATGACAAGTCCAGGCTGGGCAAAGCTTGGAGCAAGCTGGGATAGTGGAAGGCATCCTCTGCCCATGACAGGGGGTGAAATGGGATGAGCATTCCAAGCCCTTTCCAACCCAAACCATTCCAGAATTGAATATCAAAAGGGGACAAATTCCACGGCACCAAAGGAAGGCGAGTCCTTTCCTTTCTGCCTTTTCCAAAGGGCAGGAAGTATCTGCTGCAAGCAGTGCCTGCAGGAATTGCAGGGAAAGCTCTTCCCAGGGGGAAGAGGGCACAGCAGCTGCCGGAATCACTGGATGTGATTACAGGAACAGATCCCTACTTTAAGGAATCTTCCATGGATTCACGGAACATTTAAGAGCCATATTTATAAACAAATCCCAGGCAGCAATCACTGGCAAAAATCAATGGGGATTTGGATTTTGGGATCTTTTCACAGCTACTTTGAAGATTCTCCTTGAAAATCTCCCATTTTCCAAGGAGAAGGGAATAAAATGAGTCAGTGGCAGGGCCAGGGAATGAAGCTTGGAGAAAGGAAAGGTTCAAACAGTCTCCTGTGGCTTGGCACACTTTGGATGCAGCTCCCTCGGGATAAGGCCATGGCACCACAATCACCTCAGCAATGTCATCGGGACAGGACTAATGGGATTGGCTTGGATCTGGAACTCCAGCACTGCCCACTGACACAAATTCCCAAAATAATCTCAGAGTATCAACTGACCTTCAAAACACAGGGAAGAAGAATCAGCCCACCAGCTTAACCCTGAAATCCCAGAAAAAATTCCTTGGAATTGCCATGGTGATGGACACAAGATTGGTGTAACCAATTCCCAGTTGCCCCAGCACTGATCCATCTCCATCCCAGCTCATTCCTCCCTCAAATTCCTTCCAAAAGCCCCTTTGCCATAAACACATCAAGGTGCACATGCTCCTTGAGTAAATCCATCCCCTTTATCCTTAACTCCAAAGTCTCCTGCCTTGGGTAGAAACAGGTCCCATGAATTCCACATTTCCCTCAAATATGCACAACATCCCCTTCCTGTTACATTGGTAATGGTTAATTATTAATAAGGAGACTCTGGAATGTATCTCCTTGGCACAGACTTGACCACAGCAGTGGTGTTTTCAGGAAAAATGGGATTATCTTGCAAACTTTAATGGTTTTAGTGCAAGAGGATGGACAAATCCCAAGGGTGCCACTCCCAGCACTTGTTCTCAGTTAAAAGCAGGATAAGGGATTCACTGAATCAAAGAGAAACAAGGAAATTCTCCTTTTTGGAATGCACCTCCTCTGAACAACTGGGACCTGCTCTGAGACTGTTCTCAGGAATCCCAGTCCTACAAACCAGTGACACTGCAGATCCCAGTGGTTCTCCCCACTGGATATCCACTGACATCCCTGCTACCCCCACGGGCCAGGATTTGTCCATAGCATCACCATTAAGGCTGGAAAGATAGATAGAGTCCAACCATTGCTCCAGCACTTCCAAGGCCACCACTATCCCATGCCCCCAAATGCCACATTCACACGGATTTTAAATCCCTCCAGGGATGGGCATTCCACTACTGGAGCCCAATCCAATGCTTTAAAACCTTTTCCATTGAGGAATTTTCCCTAATATCCAACCTAAACCTCCCCTCGTGCAAATTGAGGTTGTTTCCCCTCACCTTGCCACTTATTCCCTGGAAGCAGAGCTCGATCCCACCTGACTCCACCCTCCTGTCAGGGATTTGTGCAGAGTGAGAAGATCCCTCCTGATCCTCATTTTTTCCAGGTCGACTCCCCAAGCTCCCTCAGCTGCTCCTTGTGCTCCAAACCCTTCCCTGGACATGCTCCAGCAGTTCCATGTCCTCCCCGGGTGAAGGATCCATAGGGCTTTATTAATTCCAGACCTCAGCGACCATCCCTGGGCATAAAGGAAGAGGTTTGTAGGGATAAGTCCATAAAGGCAGGAATCTCCTTGAGACATTCCAGCCAACCAAATGAAAGGGAGGATAATGCTTGGAAAGGGATGGAAAAGCCTCACTCACAGCTCCAAGATTCCCAAGACTTTTCCCCTTGACCTTGGCAGGAGCACACCTTAACTCCAGAGCTCCAGACTCGTCAGCCTATGGAAAAACCAAAGCCTGCACAAATAACTGGCCGAGAAACAAGGGACGCCACCACTTTCTCGGGAATCTGGGAGTGGAGAAGCAGCACAACCCCAGTGTGCTTCCAGGAAGGGAGATAAAAACAACCCCCAGTCCTTGCGTCGATGCCGGCAGCTCCGCAATTCCACCCACAGTTTGTGCCAGCAGAGCCCACGGGCAGCTCCCCGACCGCTCCGAGCTCCGGCAAAAACAACAGCCAAGTTGCCAGGAGGGAAAAACGTATTAAATCCCGATTAATTTGGCATTTGAAATAGAATCCCATGTTCTACAGGGGAATAAAATCCCCCTACTACAAGGAAAGCTTGGCTGGAATGGGGTAGGGAATGAAAAGGGGATACTTGGGTGAGGTGATGGATAAATAATAATAATAATAATAATGCTCGCAGCATGCTGAATCTGCTCCCAGGTGTGGAACAGCAGCTCATTCTCCCTGGATATAATGTCTGGGAATCACCGATCCTTGGTTTTGTTGGAATATCCCACAGCTACAGACAGAATTTGGTAATTCCTGGCTGGAAACTACACGGCCTCTGAGTTATTTATAGCCAAAATTCCAAGGGCTGGATGAAGCCAGCCAGGGCAGATCCAAGAGGTGACCGCTACAGACAGAGCCTTATTTCTTTAGGAAAAGCTATTTTCCACTACAATCCTGACAAATTCCTGTCTGACAGCTTTACTCCACCCTGGAATGCTTATCAGCTCAGCCTCCTTTTACAAAAGGAGGAAGAAAAAGCAGGAGGAGCAAATTTCCAGGTGAGATACTGAATTCGGAGGCGCATCCCTGCTCCAGCATACCTGGAAGCGATGCCTTTGGGAAGAGAGAGGAGAATCCCAGCCATTCCCAAAAGGAATTGCCTCTCTTCCCTCCTGCAGGCAGCTCCTTGGCTCCCTAGTTTACGCTAGTGGGCAAACAGTTTTCCCAATAACTTGACTCATTGCTTCAGGAATTCCCTAAGGATGAGTCACATGCAGGGAAAGCCACCGGGAGCGGCGCCGGGACCACCGCTGCCAACACGAGGAGAGCGAAAGAAGTGGGAGAACACAAAATCCCTGCCAAACTCGGGAAAACTGTGTGGTCAACACCATTCCTTGGCACTCCTTCCCTGCTCCCCTCCCCATGAATGTGCTGGAGAGGAGAAGCGCATCCGGAGAGGCGGCTCCAGGCTCCGGAGCCACGGGAATCGCCGAGGAGAGGTTCCCTCCATGTGCAACTGCTGGGACAGGAGGGAATGCTGGCTCTGCTCATCTCCCGGGAATGATCCTAAGCAATTCCAAGTCGTGATTATTTCCCTCCCTCTTGGCACTGAGGGGGAAAGAGGGACACATGTGGAATTCCAGGGCCTCCAGCTTCTTACTCTACTCCCTGCTCCCAAATTGTGCTTTTTTCTGCATCACATCCCGCCACAACTTATCCCAGGAGTTCTCCTCTTCCCACACTCCATGGCTAAGTGGTTAGGCAGGTACATGCCCAGCTGCAAGCCAAAAATGCTGTGAATCAGGGCTATCTGGGAAGTTTTTTGGGAGACTAAACCCAAAGGCATCTTTTCTTAATACAATTTGTCCTCATTAAACATGGATCCTGGATTTGTGACACTTCCAGGCTCAAAAACCCTGGGAAGGCCTTCAAATATCCTAAACCTGACCTGGACGTGACCTATTCCCATTTTCCTGGTGCTGTCTGTTTATTTCCCTCCCAATGTCCCTGCTTGTTTACTTAGGCCAAGGATGTGCCTGTGTCGCACATTCCTAGAAATCAGCCTGGAAAGATGAGGTCAGGGAGGTCGTACTTCCCAAAGTCCAAGTGAAACTCCCAGTGGAAGCCACCAACAGCCTACTTGAGAACTTGATCCCATGGGAGTATGTCCAAGAGGGAATATTCCCAAATGCCATGTCTGTGTTTCACCTTTTCCCTTTATTCCCCAAACCATCCCAGATTCCCACTTTCCAATATCTTGGAAAGCATCAATCTTGCACCTTATTAGGCAGAATTGCTTCTTAGCCCCAGTTCCAGATTTTTCACAGCCTCCAGTGAAAATCAATCCAACATCAGGATATCCTGGAATCAGTTATTTTTGCAAGCTCGTTTGATAAACCAGAACCTACAGGAATATTTATGGATAAAAGAAACCAGCCCTGAATCCATGTTTTTCCAGCAAGATCCTGTGAGGTAATCACCAGCATCCAAAGGATTGCTGCTATCCAAGGGCTGCTTTCCACACTGAATCCAGGAGTGTGTCCACTTTCACTTCCATGTTTACCCTGGAAGTAAGGATCAAACACCAAAGTCCTGTCCGGGGAAGGGCCAGGACACAAACACCTGCACAGGTGGGAATTTTAAAAGCACAACAGCTTTTAAAGAGAAGAGGGAATTTCAGCCCAGAAATCTCCTTGGCTTGGATATGGATATGGACAACATCCTCTTTCACTTCTTCCTAAACTCAAAAGGAACATTTCAAGCCTAACTCTGGATTTCCAGCTGCAACTTCCCAAGAAATGTGGTTCTGCCCCTCCCATCCCGTGGCTTCCACCTCAATGCACAGGAATAGCCCTGGAAGTAAAAGAAATCATCAGGATGAGCATTCCCAGCAGAGGAATCCTGCTTTATTCCTACCTGGGGAACAGTTTTCTAAAGGAAGCTGCCAGCTCTACCCCAGCTTCCATAAAGCTGCTAATTACAGTGCAAATCCAAAGAAAGCAGGAGCAGGGAAGGAGGGAGGGAATGAGGAAGGGAGAGGCAGATTCCAGGTCTCCAGCTCACCCAAACAACAGCTTGGGAACAGCTTTTCCTGCCTCAGTGGTTGCTCCTTGGAATAAATCACCCCTTCCAGTGCTGCAGGAGCCCAAAATTCCAGCCCTCATGGCAACCCTGGGGAGCAGCTCCCTCCTTCCACACCCCAAGAGCTCCTCTCTCATCTCATCCCAAAAAGGCCCATTGTCCATTAGGAACATGGAGATCACCAAGGAAGAGCACATGGAAAACCACCTACAGTGCAGCACATGCAGCTCCAACTCTTTCCAAGTTTAAGGCATTAAGTCCCAAATTCCCACCCTGTGGAAATCAAATCCTAGGACTTACCAGCCTGCTTTTCCTCCAGCTGGTGCTTGGGATAAAGATGTTGGAATCATCACAGGGAACAAACAGCACTGGTCCCACACCTCTCCAAACCACCAGGACCAATGGACCAAACGCTTCCTTCTCCTCTTCCTAGGAATTTTTACCCATCCAACACTTCCCTAATGACAACTCAGCAACCTAGAACTGGAATCCTGGGCTGAATCCTAAGTCTCCAGACTCTTCCTGAATCTCAGATTTGTGATGGAAAGCAGGAATCCTCTTTTCCTTTTGTTTATGCAACCAAGGATGAATCAAGCCCAGGCCTCCCTGATCCTGTGTCATATTTAAGCCTTAAATATATTTCTTTTTCCACATTTCCTTCTCCTTGGACACTCCAGGAGCTGCATTTCCCAAACCCAGCATACACATCCCTCCTCCTCACCACCCACAGCCTGCACGTGGAGCTGATCCACAGTTTCTCCCGGCCCTCGGGATCTGTGCTCTCCTGGCAGCCACAACACCCATCCCTCCCCAGCAAGGATCCAGCCCTCCCTGCTGCTCCTCAGGGAGAGACAGGAGAAAGGGATTCAGTTTCAAGCTCGGGAATTATTTAATTCCATAAGGCAGTTTTACATCTCCTCCTTAAGTTCCACAGTCCTCTGGTTTTCCAGCTCTGACTCCTGGAATTACTCACACATATTTACTCCAACTTTTTCCTGCTGACACAGATTCCTTGTGCTGCTTTCTCCCTGTGGATTCATCACTACAGATCCTGGAGTTGGAGCTATTGATTCCCATCTCTACTCTCCAAACATCCTGCAAACTCAGTGAACACAGCCACACATTCCTGGCTGCAGCCATGGCATCAGGAATCTCCTCCTGTTCCCATGCTTATTCCCTAATTTACACTCCTGCTGTCTCCCTGATACACTTGCTCAGCCTGGAGAAGGGAGGGCTCCAGGGGGACCTTGGAGCTCCTTCCAGTGCCTAAAGAGACTCCAAGATTGCTGGAGAGGGACTTTGGATAAAGGCATAGAGTGACAGGACAATGGGAATGGCTTCTCACTGCCACAGCGTGGAATTACAGGATTTTGGCAAGAAATTCTTCCCTGTGAGGGTGGTGAGGCTCTGAAGTGAATTTCCCAGAGAAGCTGTGGCTGCCCCACCCCTGGAAGTGTCCAAGGCCAGCTTGGCTGGGGCTTGGAGCAACCTGGGATAGTGAAAGGTGCCCCTGCCCACGGCAGGGGATGGAACTGGATCACATTCCAGCTCCCTTCCAACCCAAACCATTCTGGGATTTCTCCCTGTTGCCACCACTCTCCGTGTTTCCATACCCTCCTCACTTTCCCTCATTAGGAGAAGTCCCTCAGCAGAGCTTGGAAAGCTGTCACTCCAGGGACACAGTCCCTGCCCTCTCAGCCACCAGCTCCAGAGCCAGAATTCATTTGGAAAAGCCAGGCAAGAGGGAGGGAGGTGAAAGGAGGTGAGGCAGAAGCAGAGACCCCACGTGACAAGAGCGGAGCTGCAGCCGAAGAAATCCCCTGGAAAAGCATTCCTTGGCTCCAAGCAGCTGTGCAGGCACCAACTGAAAGGCACAGATGGGAACTGACTGTTCCTTACAATTGGTTATACCACAGAAAACCAGGAACAATCCTTCCCAAGCAAACTGGGAGCAGGAAAGATGAACTGGTCACACGTGGGAATGCACCAGCTCTGGAGTTGGGGAATGCAGGACTGTGGCAGGAGGCCCCCAAGAGCAGCAGGAGATGATCCAGAACCTAAATCAACCACGTGATTCTTAAAATACAGACAGGAGGATCCTGAAAACGAGATGAATGTGCTCCTTCTAAAACTATCCCTGAATTCCAGATGGTTTGGGTAGGAAGGGACCTTAAGCTCATCCCATTCCAGCCACCCCCTGCCCCATGTTACTCCAAACCCCACCCAACCTGGCCTTGAACACTTCCACAGCTCCTCTGGGAAATCCATTCCAGGGCCTCACCATCCTCACCAGGAAGAATTTCTTCCCCAATATCCCATCTAACCCCACCCTCTGGCAGTTTGAAGCCATTCCCCCTTGTCCTGGCACTCCAGGCCCTTGTCCCAAGTCTCCAGCTCTCTTGGAAGCCCTTTAGGCACTGGAAGAGGCTCTAAGGTCTCCCTGGAGCCTTCTCTTGTCCAGGCTGAACATCCCCAGCAATCCCAGCCTGTCCTCAATCCATGTCTGAATTGAATAGGAAAAACATCACCTTTCCTGCAGCAAATCCCAGCAGGATCATCCTCAGGGCTGTACCTGGATTTGGCAGTGGCTGCTGGACATCCTGGATCACGGCCAGGTGATCCCAATCCCTCTCTACTGAACTCGAGAACTCCGCAGCTTTTGGAAAGCAAAGGAAAGCAATTCCATTTTCTCAAAGACAAACTGAGCCCAAATCTTGCCCAGGGAAGTTGGTAACCCTCAGAAAATGGGAAGGATCCCTGCTCCAACAACACAGGGATGCGTTTTGCAATTGATTTCTCCCAGAGGAGCCACCTTTCCCCTCCTCCAGCAGATACAAATTCCAAACAAATTGCACACTTGAATTTATAATCCTAACAGGATTATAAGAAAAAAAGCTGTTCATTGGGATCTACTTCAGGACAAGCCCCTGGCTCCCAGCCCAACCAGTTTGAGGCTGCTGGAAAATAAATTTCTTTTTCCTCTCATTCCCAAGGCAACGTGTGGCCACCCTGGTAATTAAATTCAGTGCCTTTGCAGCGATTCCTTCTGCAGGATTTGTCCAGGTGTGGATCTTCCCCCCTTTCCTTTAATTATCTTATAATTAACCATGAAGTATCCAATCATCCAGAGCTTTTTCAATTAAGCATCAAAAGGAAATGCCTGGAAGAGCTCTTGGTGGGAATGTTCTAATCAGCCAGGAAGAGATCACAGGCACCAGAGTTGGGGTTTGGTGACTCATTCCGTTATTGCCTGGGCAAGTGAACTTCCAAAGCTGGAGAAAATTCCTTTAGTCCACCTTTTTCAGTTCACATCCTCATCCCTGATCAGAGCTCAGAGGCCTGGGAGCAATATGATATTGTAATTAACACAGTTGATTAAGGAATAATAATCAAGCTCCAAAGGATGAGGAATGATCCCTGCCCAGGTCCGACTCTTCTCCATCCCAATCCTGGGCCTCTTTTTCCTTCAGCCTTAAATTCTGAGCACAGCACAAGCTGAGATCTCCTACAGTTCTTTTCTGGGCAGTAAGGGAAAATATTCCCAGTCTTTTTGATAAGAAATATCAGGAATTTTTGCCTGCATCCTTGCAGAGATGTTTTGGGATCCCACAGCCCACGGGAGAGGCAAATTGTCCTCAAATCCCAGGCTGAGACCTTCTGTGTGTCCAACAGCACAGACAAACAGATCATGGAACTGTTCAGGTTGGAAAAGCCCTCCAAGATCATCCAGTCCAACATTCCCCCACCAGCACCAAGGCCACATCCACATGGATTTTAAATCCTTCCAGGAATGGGGACTCCACCACTGGAGGCTGTTCCAATGCTTTACAACCCTTTCCATGAAGGGATTTTCCCTCATATCCAACCTAAAAGTCCCCCCGGCACAACTCAAGTGTCGTTTCTCACCTGGCCTGTCAGATGGCTTTGATTTTTTTTCCAAAATACCAAGAGAATTCCAAAGGTCTCCTGGAGAAGGGATCTCTTGAGCACTCCTAACAGCTCCCAGAACTCCAGGTGTTTCTCACACACCTTCCCAGCCATGTTCCTGACAGTCTCTCCCACATTCCACAGACAACACACCTTCTCCAGTGGGGAGAAAAGAAATCAATCGATGCCTCCAACTGCTGACATCCCCATTTTTGCAACCTCAAAATCTCATGGATATTTAAGGATTTTATTTCCACTGCAAAGAGGGAAACAGGAGCACACAGACCCAGGGAATATCCAGCTCCAGCATCCAGCTTGGAATTGTCCAGCACAGGGTGAACCCAAGCATTCCTTAAGCCAGAAAAAATGAATGTCCAAAGGTTTCTTCCTCCCTTGCTCCCAGCTGGGATCAGTATCCAGCAGAAGAGCTCAAATGATCCCTCTGGAGTAAGGGAACAGGATTATGGAATGACACTAGGAATAATTCCCTCCTCAGTTATATGATTTCCTGGCTGGAATTTTCAAGGTGTTTCTGCTGCCAGCCTGAAGTGAAGCTGGAAAGGGGGAAAAGGACACCAGGATGACCCCGTCCCTTTCCATGAGGAGGTTTTAAATTCCAGCACCAGCAGCCCACACATCCTTTTCTCCTCTCTCTCCCTCCTCCTCCTCTCCCTGATAAGCCAGGAAGGAGACAACACAGCAAAACGGGAAAATTCCCTGTTTCCACCCGGAAAACAGCAGGGGTGGGTGGGGCAGGGGGGCAATCCAGGCTCTGAAATGTGTTGGGATAAAATCTCACCTCCACCCTCATCCAGCTCTTCCCAAGTCCACCACACGATGTAGCATTACCAGGATGGGAGCCAAAGAATCCAGAGGTAAACATCCAAGAGAAAACAGGGAGGGGAAAGGGTTGGAATCACTGGAAGAGGCCGGCAGGAGCTGCCTCTTTAACACCCCTCCCTCAGCTGCCAGCACCCAGGAATCCCATTCCTGCTCCGGGCTGCCAGCGAGGAGTGACCTCTGGAGAACACGGATCCGTCCACCAGCAGCACACAACTCACCCCTTCTCCCTCCTACAACGTTCCAACACCCCCATCCTAGGGAAATCTGAGGCACAATTCCGTGATTTTCTGCAGGGAAGAACAGAAGCTCCGAGTCCCCCACGTTTCTGGGGTGGGCTTTTCCCCCGCTCCAGGAGGAAGATGAAATCATGTTCCCAAAATAGTTTCAAGGAAAAAGGCTCCAAGGAAGGCAGAGCTTCCCTTTAACCAAAGAGCTGGAACTTCCCTGCACTCCAAAAGGATGGATTAATTCTAATTCCATTCTACAGCATTGGAAACATGGAAAATTGAAGTATTAAAGTACCAAATCATAATTAATAACAGCCACTAATGAATGGAAAATCCGAATTTGGGGGGAAAAAAGACAATCCTATTATTATTAAATAAGAGGTGGCAACCTTCAGGCAGAAGTCCCAAATCCCAGATTTATGACAAATTAAGGGACTGGATCCCTCAAGGCAGGAGTCCTGGATGTGCTGACCACAACCCAGCCACGGTGCAGCGGCAGAAGAGCCCTTGGGAAGCTCCCACAGGGAAAAAAACTCCACAGCTGCTTCAGTCAGGATCCCAACACACCAAAATCCAGCCCCCTTCCCACAGCAGGTGCCTGTTTTCCTTTGGATTTGGCTGGAAATCTGTTAAAAACCCACAGCCCTTCCTTAACTGACCTCTCATCTTTTTCCCGTTTCAATTTTCCAAGCAAACTTTGGGACTGTAATTCCTCTTCCGTCACACAACAGAGCTATTTTCCCAAATTTTCCCCCTCCCAACCTTTCTGAACACATGTAGGGTGATATTCCCAGGAAGAGGCATGCAGACAGGACTGGGCAAAGTCCCATATTCCTTGGGAGCTACTTAAACAACAGCTGCACTGGGGGGGAAAAAAGTGGATTTCTGTGTCCTGAACAGCTTATCTACTTCCAAGGAGGTGGGAAAAGCAGATTCAGGAATAGCTTAGCCTGGAAAACTCAATCCAAAGAGGTTCCTAACCTTGCTCCACAAGCATCCAGAATCCAGGGTGGTCTTTTTGCTGCCCCTCTCCCCAAAAAAAGAGCTCTGAGCTGCTGAGTCAGGAAAACAACAGCAGGGCGGATTTGGGCATCTCCTTATCCAACGTGTAATTAACTGCAAGGCCACAGAGCAGCCTGGAATGGGAAAACTCGGGAGTCAGGAGCCAACTGGGAGAGAGAAGGAATCTTGGTTTCCCACTTAAACCAGAAATTAAATCCCTTTCCCACCTTTTTTGACAAATCTCCTTAAAAAAGGGAACTCCAAGCCTTGCAACTCCCTGTTCCCATAGGAACACCAGAACTTCCAAACTCATCCCCTTTTCCAAGAGCAGCAATGTCTAATGGAGCCTCAGCAGCAGGAATATTATAAATATTGGGAAAGGCAAAAGAACACTTCACTCATTTCTTCTCCAAAAAGGGAGCAGCAACCACAGTCTTGCAGGCCACCAAGTCTTGGATAATCCCAAATTCCTCCCTCTTCCTCTCTCCTAACTGGATTTGTCACTTTTTCTCCTCACAAAATCCAGAGTTTCAACAAAAACTCCAACGTGAAAGGCAAATTCCTTGGAAAACCCTTGCAGCCAGGCGTGAGGAGCTGAGCAAACACCAGGACAGTGTCTAAAGTACAGGGAAACAAACGGTCACGTTGCCTGGGAACAGGATCTCCCACTTCTCCAGGCCTGGACAACCAGGAATTCCAGTATCCCACCCTCCGGCACGACGCGGCAGAAGATCCATCTGCTTTCATCCCATCCACATAAAACTTCCAGGCCCTGACACACCGGAATGGTGAAAGCATTCCAGAAGGAAAAGGGGATTCGCTCCCACTCTCCACCCAACAAGCTTCCCTAAATATTCAGGTTTAACCAAACAGCACCTGCTGGAAGAACGGAAAGGCCAACTCACTGTTTTTTCGGGAGTGTTGAGCCCTCGTGCTCCAGAGCAGAGGCTCCAGGGCTGTGTTTCCCATGCCAGGCAGGAGGGAGTGTTTTGGCCCAGCCCCAGGGAACTTGAGAGCCAAGCGGTTCACCAAACAAATCCACGTTAACATTGGGATTTTGGTGTCATAAATCAGGTGCTTTCAGGTGAAAAGGTTCCGGATTGCTCCGGCCACGCCTTTCCACGCTTTTTGCACTCCAAAGGGCGGCATTTCCCTGCTCCGGTGTACACAATGCAAAATCCTGCAGCTACAGCAGCAGGAACCAGGATGAGTTCTTCCCATTCCATCTGGTTTTCCAAAACCCCCCTGGGTCTAGGCTTTCCTGGAGTGAGAGGCCTCATTCCTTAGCGGGAAATGCCTCCCGCTCTCCTCAATCCATATCCTGCTTCCAGGTGTTGATCAACTAAGAGTTAAGGAGGAAAGGAAAATGAGGAGAGCAGCTGGAAAACGACAGGATAAATACAATGGCAGCTGGGAACACCAAGGACAACAGGAGCTGGATTTTGATGATTCCTGCGAGTCCCTTCCCAACTGGGATATCCTAAGATTGACTCGTCTGTTGCGCAACACCCCGAGGTTTTAAGAGGATAATTGGCTGAGGACAGCCCAGGATCCTCCGTGTTGGAGAGATTCCCAGGTTCCCTTGGGCAACTCCGCCTTTTCCCCGGCCTGCCCAGGTGACACCTCCTCCCCAGCACCTCATCCACCCGGTTGGAGCTGGCACAGAACGCTGAACTAATCCGACCCTTGGGATGAGCATCCAGTGAACAAACACAGCGCATTCCCTTCCGCTCTCCTGAGCCAGAAGGATCTGGGTGAGCCCGGAGTCGTTAAAAGCCAACTCGGATCAGTTCCGCTGCCTGAACCCCCTCAGTGCATCCCAGAAATCTGGAACCGCGAGTCCTCACTGGTTTCACGGATCACATCATTCCAAAAGTTCACTTCCCTGTCTTGTTGCCCCACCAGGAGAAGGAAAATCTGGAGGGATCATCCGCCTTTCCAATCTAAACCTCGTGTGTCCCAAGGAATAAAGGCTAAATGTGAGAATCCTTGGAGTTCCTACCCAGCAATGGCTGGAAATCAGGGTTCCAGGCTATTCCAAGGAACAAACATCCAAGGAGACGGCAAATCCATGGACACAAAACAGGGGTTATGGTATGAAGGACATGGGAAGAGTTGGGAACATCAAACCCTTCAGGCCTGCCTATACAGAGACTCATGGCATTGTTAAGGCTGGAAAAGACTTTTAGGATCATCAAATCCAACAAACAACCCTCTAACCCATGTCCTCAAGAGTCACATCCACACAGATTTTAAATCCCTCCAGGAACGGGGAACTCCACCAGTGCCCTGGGCAGCATCTTCCACTGCTTTACAACCCCTTCCAGGAAGAAATATTCCCAATATCCAACCTAAGCCTCCCCTGGTGCAACTTGAGGCCGTTTCCCCTTGTCCTATCCCTGGCAGAAGAGCTTAGTTCCACCTGGTCATGGAGTTGTAGGGAATGAGCAGGTTCCCCACCCTCAACCCTCCTTTTCTCCAGGATAAAACACATCCTGCAAATTCACCCGGTTAGATAACAGAGAAACCTCCAACATCGGCACAATCCTGATTTCCCTCCCCAAATTCCTGCTCCCCACCGCGCGAGGGAATTTCACCGACTCTGCCAATATTCCCAGGAGGCTCCACACTTACTCAGCCGCCCCTTCCCAAGCGTTTTCTGCAGCTTCCCACGTGCTTCCCACCTCCCAAGCCGCCTCTCCCCATTCCTCCGCCCTCATCCAAGGGGAACACAAAGTCAGAGCGAGGCCCTAGAGAGAATCCCAAAATTCTCTTTGCCAGCTGGGATTCCCGTAAGGCAAAGAGTTCCGTGCAACAAAGCTCTCCACCTCTGGCTCTTCCAGGCCTTGGAACAACCAAGGATAATACTGGATTTGGGGATGTGCCCGTTTCCTGCTGAGTTAAATTCAGTTACGGCACTGGAAGTGTTCAAACAAGTTAGGGAATAAAACATGATCCCCCTTTTTTTTTTTTTAAGGGCCAAAAGACTCTTCTCCAAAAGCAACACATTGATCTAGGAATAGCCATGAAATTTAGGGGGAAAAGGGTTTTCCAGACAAAGCAGCCTGTGGCTTCCTGCAAAAGTTTTAACGCCACAATTCCACAAAGGGAAAGGGAATTTTGCCCCTGGATTTATCAGTGATTTTTGAGGAAAGCCCCAATCCTTCCAGTTTTGGAACATGGATGTCTCTTTCTCTGGTAGAAAATAAGGGAAAACTGACAAAGGTAGAGGGAAGAGCAATCCCACAGAGCACAGAATCTCTCCAGGAAATCTGCCCTTATTCCCTACTCTATCCAGGGAGGGAAATGAGCAGCACAAATCACAAATTTCTGCTTTTATGGGAAGTTTTTCTCCTTCCTCTGACAGGGCATCTGTTTTCCCTTCTCCAAGGAAAAATCCAGTTCATCCCTGAATGCTCTCATTTAGGGAAATGCTGGCTGTCATTAGCGGATGCTCTGGTGCCATGGAGACGGTGACAAACAACTGAATCAGCCGGAAAAAACCCGGAGTCACAAGAAGGGGAATGTGCTTCCAAAGGTTAAAAAATGTGGCCCAGAGGTAAATGAAGAACATTTATGGGATCTGGATATAGATTCCATAGGCAGCAAGGTGCCCAGGGAAGTTGTGGGTCCACGGAAGCGTCCAAGGCCAGGCTGGATGGGGCTTGGAGCAACCTGGGATAGTGGATGAACTTTAGGGCCCCTTCCAACCCAAACCATTCCAAGATTCCAATCACAGGATCCAAGCAGGGCAGGATCCACTTTTTTCAGGACAATCCCTGGCTGGATGAGATGCTGAAAACTCCCAAGCAGCACCTGCTTTGTTCTGATTTCCTGGGAGGTGAAACAGTTCATTTCCCACGGGAGAAAACAGCACCAATTTGCAGGATCATTTAGCAGATCCAATGGGAAAAGCCAAGCCTCCAGAGGCTCCCAGTTTGGAGCTGAAATCCATATTCCAAAAATACATCCAGACTGTGTCAACACCAGGGATCTGGGCTGCAAAGACAAGCCATGACAGAATATTAAATTTCATCCCAAAGGATGCAGAGCTGTGGAAATTTCAACTTCCAGCAGACATGGAGCAGCAGGACACATCCAAATGGGAACTTCCCAGGGAAGAAAGGGCTGAATTCCACCCCAACCTCCCCATTTTCTATTTACTGCACTGAACTATAATAGGAATGCCCTGAATTTCCCTGTTTCTTCCCATTAACTAGTTCAAATGTTTTAAGGTGGCCTGAGGGATTCAGCATTTTATTCCAAAAGAATAAGGATAAGGATTCTGTCCTGCAGCCTGCCTGGATCTAAACTCAGGATCACTCAGGCCTGTGGTGATAATTCAATCTCCAGGCCAAGAAATCCCAAGGAAACACGTTCCAGAGGAAAAAAAAGCCATGGAAAAAGCCCATTTAAGGTGGCATTCCCATACTTACTGATGGCTACGAGTGAGTTGCACTGGGATTTTTGCCACTGACTCCTGATGAAATGGCAAGTGAAAACCACCAGGAAAAACTTGGAATTGAAGGTTCTAAACCACATCTTGTATCTTCTTTTCAGGGAAAAAATCCTACTGAGCTCAAAGCCATCCCTGAGGAGCCCACTGGTTTCAATTCCACACCAAGGGAACATGCAGGAACCAAAATCTCAATCTAGAAGGGAAGGAAAAGCCAGGAATTTTCATGCAATTCCACAGATCTTTGCAGAGGAGATCAGAAGGCTCCTCAAAGAGGGGGAGAAATGTCAATGGATGGGGTGGGGTAGGGATTTTCAGGGATCTGCAGGAGCACAAGGAAAGTTAAGGAAGGATTTGAGTTAAAGAAGCAACTCCTGGATTAAGAACCTGGGACAGAATTCCTGACAGTCTCTGCCTGCCAAGCAGATTTCCAGCTCCTGCTGCAAGGAAGAGGAAAATAATCCAAAGCTTTTTTATTTAATCTTTTCAAAGAGATCCAGAGGTTAAAGATCCATGTGCCTTCCACTGGGGAGGAGGAGAGAAAAGAATACAAAGGAGGAAGGAGAAGGAGGAATGGCTGAAGGTACAGGGCACATTTTTCCTAAAGCTCTGTGGGAATTAATTCCTGTATCCAAAATCCCCACTAAGGTCCAGCAGCATTTTTGTCCACATTTTAGGGCAGGATATTTCTCAGCAGGGCAAACTTTCCAATTTCTTATCAAAACCTGGAAAACCATTTCAGTTTCTTCCATTTTCAAAGTTCCAAGCTGGGCAGGTGCTGCACCTGGTAAATTTTCCAGGTTTTTTTTTTTTCCCCCCCCGATTTCTCCTTAAAAAACCACAAAACAACATATAGGAACACACTTAAATGAACAATATCATGTACGAAATAATGAAAATATCAGCTCCAACTAGCCTGGAGTGAAGAGCCTGACTGACTCCCATCTATCCCAGCAGGAATAAACATCCCAGCACTCTCACAGATCCCACAAAAGTCCATTTGTCACACTCTCCATGGCACAAAGGCCACTTTCATCCACTCCCAGCTCCTGAAAAACTCCAGCCCTGCAGCTCCAAGAGCAGATTAAAATGGTTTCACTCACCCCATCTCAACTGCTGTGTCTTTAACTGGAAATTCCTCAAAATCCAGGGCTGAGTCCAGCTCGGGATGTTCTTGTTCATCAGCTGGATCTCTGTTGGGAGCAGAGGTGGAACCAAGGGTTATTTATTTGGGAAAGATGGAACAGGAGGGGAGGGAAAGCAGGGTGCAGGCTCCCCAAAATAAAACTGTGTGGTCTAGGGGAGGAGAAAAGGTTTAATTCCCCCCAAAAAAGAGCCTTCAGACAGCACTGGGATGTTTGGGACAGAAGGGAATTCCTGCTGCTTTAGTCCCCAAGGAAGTTTCATAAATGCCAGCCAGGCCTGGGAATGACTGGAAGCTTCTCCAAACTCTTCTCCATCCAAAGCTGAGCACCATCCTGAGCTTTACACCCTCCAATTTTAACACTTTTGCTCCCTACATCTTTCCAGCTGCCTGGAAAAGACCCCCAAAAACCAGGATTATGCCACTTTAAGGAAAATTTTCTAAGGCACAAAAGCCTTAAATCCTGATTTTGCAAATCCATACAATGATACGGGAGCTCTGAAATCCAAGTGACCTCGTTTGGAGCAGCCAGCTCCCAATTAATTAACTTCCAAGGGGAGGGAGAGCACAAAGAACCAGATTGAGATCCCCACCAAAAAAAAAAAAACCTCAAACGGGTGGGGGGGGTGGGGTGGAGGGGGCGGTTTGGATGCTGTAATTTTTTGCCCAGGGAATTTTAACAAAGTTTCCAAAACGTAGGATTTTTATTTCCCCCCCACACACACACACACATTTTCGGTCATTGGGAGGAGCATTTTCACCCTTCCCACTTTCCCTCCTGGCACAGCACTTCCCCTCAAATCCCATCATTGCACAACTGCTCCTTCCCTGCCCTCTGGAAAGGGAACGGGTGGACACAGCCCAGAGCAGTTTCCCTTTTCCCAGCAGCCACGGAGCTGCCAGGGATTTACAGCATTCCCTGCCTCCCCTCCGGGATCCAGATCCGGCTGTGCAGGTAGCAGGCAAAAAGTGCCCAGTGCCTCAATTTAAACTGGAATTCGGGTCAAATCCAGATTTTTTTTTTTTAGGTCAGCACTGACAAAATCAGTACCTGCAGTACATAGTGCCTATCCTAAAAGCCCTGATTTTGACCCTCTGGAGAAAAATTTTGGAAAGCAGAGCAGCCAACTCCCAAATTTCCGATTTAAACTCCCATTTAAAGGGGGAATTTTATCCTGCTCCTTGCTGAAGGATTTTGGCTGCAGAAATTCCAGGTTATTCCTGTCATTTACCACCTAACAGATGCTTTTCCAAGTCTCTTGTCCCTCTTGGCCATTCCCGACCCCCTCAACCATTCCCAGCCCAAGCTGGCACTGCTGGAATTTCACCAGCAGCTTTTAAGGCCCCCGTGCAACTTTTATGACCCCGAAAACCAACACCTGGCACAACAACCACCTTCCCCCACAGCTCAGGTTTCCCACCTGGAGCTCTTTTTCCAGCGGTATCCACAGGACGCACATTTCAGCCAAGCCAACGCCAGAATCACGGAGAGCCCGAAGCTTTCCAAGAGCCACTTCCCACAATTTCATTATCTCCCGTTTAAGAACACTCACACTGACCACAAAAAACTCGAGTGCTTCTCCCCGTCCAGCCAGGAGGATGCAGCAACTCACCCCCACTAAGTTTCACCCAGGGGGGAGATGAATATTCCCACCTTGGGATACTCCTTTCCTTTAAAACCATTCCCCAGAGTTTTGCTGCTTTCATGTCCCGGGGGTTACACATCCCAACCCTGGGAATCCCTGTGTGAATTCCCACCTGGAGCAGGCTCTAAGGACCCTGGCGTGCACCAGGCTGGGCAATCCCCATTCCCATATTCCCAGTGCCAACCGAAGCCTGTCCCAAACACACCATTCCCATATTCCCAGTGCCAACCGAAGCCTGTCCCAAACACACCAGCAGGTACTAATTCCCAGAATTGGGCACAGCGGGAATTCTGGCTGAGCAGCCTGGCAGCATCCCAGCTCCGAGACCTCGGAGTGACATCTCCCTTACTTTTATACGGATATACCACTTCTGCACCTGCCTGCCATCCCAAATTTGGGAAATTTTTTTTTTTTTTACGGCTCAGCATCCGCCCGCGTTGCTCAAGTCAGGTACCATTCCCTGCGGGAAGTAATAAAAGCTGGGAGCAAGAATCCCTGTGTCACACCCACACCCACACGGCAGCTCCTCCTCGCTGGACACCCAGCAGCACCGCTCCCGCCTCCCACTGCAGGATCCCCGAATCCCAAAAAGGCGGCATCACCTTCACGCCTCGCACCTGCCCGGGGCCAGGATGGAGCCTTTTCCAGGGGCGCAGGTGGAATCCCACCGGCTTCCCACGGGCCGCAGGCCACACGGAGCGGGGCCCTGCCGGCGGCCACGCCGCGCTCCCCGCGGGACC
>VZTR01032833.1:93534-109682 GCA_013400775.1 Chaetops frenatus
GGCGCCGCCTGGTGGCGGCCGGCGGGAGCGCCGCAGGGCGGGGCCATCCCGGGCCGGCCGCGGGGTCCAGCCGGGAATTGTCGCTGGAATCCGGGGAAACCGGGCCGGGATCCAGGGAAACCGGGCCGGGATCCACGGAGACCCCGCCTGCAGCGGGCAGAGGACTCCTCTGGGCTGATGGCACCTGCGCCACCGACATCAGCAAGGAAGGATCGCGCCAGGATCACGGGAGGATCCCACAGGAACCGATTCCCTTGGAAAAGACCTGCAGGAGCACCGAGTCCAACCTGTGACAAACCTTGTAACCCAGCACGGAGCGCCGAATGCCACATCCAGTCATTCCTGAGAACACCTCCGGGGATGGGGACCCCCAACCCCTCCCTGGGCAGAGCCCCCTGATGTCTCATCACCCTTTCCATGAAGGAATTCCACCTGGAATTCCACGTTGGGAGACACTCCAGCCCCTCAGCCACTGTCTCTCACTCTCTGGGGAATACCAACCTGAGCCTCCCTTGGCACAACTTCAGGACACTTCATCTTGGTCCCACATTTTGTCCCCTGGGAGCACAGCCCGACCCCAATCTGTCCCAAATCAGGGAATTCAGGGAGCAATAAAATCTCCCCTCAGCCACCAAATCAGGGAATTCAGTCAGCAATAAAATCTCCCCTCAGCCACCAAATCAAGGAATTCAGTCAGCAATAAAATCTACCCTCAGCCACCAAATCAGGGAATTCAGGGAGCAATAAAATCTCCCCTCAGCCACCAAATCAGGGAATTCAGAGAGCAATAAAATCTCCCCTCAGCCACATCTGGGGCTCTCCCAACACCTTTTCCCTCTGGAAAACTGCCCAGCATAGCACAGCAATCTCCCTCATGGACAGGCCCAGCATGGAAAAGCAGCTCTTTCCCAACAGGAAAAGTTCCCGAGACAGGAAAAGAGGGAATGTCTTCCCACTGGCAGAGAACAGGGTTAGCTGGGATGTTGGTTGGGCCCTGGAATGGATTTCCCAGAGAAGCTGTGGCTGCCCCATCCCTGGAAGTGTCCCAGGCCAGGCTGGATCAGCCTTGGAGAAATCTGGGATAGTGGAAGGTGTTCCTGCCCGTGGCAAGGCTGGAACTGGATGAGCTTTATAAAAATCCCTTCCAACCAATCTGCCTTTTCCCAAAAAAAAAACCAAAAAAACCCAAAAAACCCTGGCAAGGATGGGCACACAACAGCAACCATCCCATCTGAGAGGAGGGACAGTGATTCCCTTTGGACACAGCAGCTGCCATCACCCAAGGACACGACTTAGATGCTCCTGCTACAAAAAAAAAAAAAAAAAAAAAAAAAAAAAAAAACCAAAAAAAACAGGNAAAATCCTAGATAAACCGGAAAAAAAAAATTGGGGAAAAAAAAATTAAAAAAACATCCCTGTCCCAGAAAAGCTGATCCAGCAGGGAATAGCAGCACAACCCTCGCCTGCCCATTCCTCCTTAAAACAAGTGGAGCAGCCTTCAAATGGTCTGCTGGGTGATATCACCGTACCTGGGAAATAAAACAGCCTGACAGGGGCGGAAAAAACATTCAGGAGAGGCTTTGAAGCTCCGGAATTCATTTGTGCCGAGGCCTTTGTATCCCCGTTCAGGCAGAAAAATCCCACTCAACGCTCATTCCCGAGTCCCTTTATCTTCCCAGACAGGTGCAAAGTGGCTCCGGTTTGGATGAAAAGCTGCTGCCGAATTTAGCATCCCGACAAATCGTTTCATCCAGCCCCTGGCACTTGCAAAGTCTCCCTCAGGCACGATCCACACACCCAGGCAGGCACCCCTGGAAACCCCCAAACCCGGAGCAGACAGAGGGAAGAAGCTCAGGAAAACTGGAAGTGACTCTTTGATTCAGGGAAACGCAGTGGGGAAGCCACCCGAGGGCTTTCCAAGGAGTGGGACAGAGCAAATCCCAGCCTGGATCCTGCCAATTCATGGAACAGGAGGCAATTAATCAGATACAGCTCAGGATTGCTGTGTTCCAGCAGCTCCAGCTGCCCATCTCCACCAGACTGCCAGGGCCAGACCCCATTTACACCCCAGCTCCAGCCTTGGGATCCAGCCCAGGGATCCCCAGTGGTGCCTGAGGTGGCTCCCTAGGAGCAGAGCCCAGGCAGGAGGGAGGGAATAAAGGGGGAGATGGATTGGAAAGGCCTTCAAAGGCTCAGCCTGGGGAGCCAGAGGCTGCTCTCACAATGGAGCCCAAGATGGACCCCAAGCCACGAGTTCTTCACACTTTTAGAGCTTTGCTCCATTTGCAGATCAGCATCAATTCAACAATTAAAACTCCAGCTAATGATGGCATTTCCCCAAGCTCACCCCCCCTTCTCAAGATGTTGGGTTGCACATTTTGGGCGCAGGACAGGCTGGGTGTCCTTGGAGAGCAGCTGGGAGAGGCTTTGTTGTGTCCTTGTGAACATGAGAGAGCAGCAGCTCCCAGGCTGCAAAACCCTGCAGAGTCCCACCCTGAGCACTGCAGGGTTTGGGAAAATATGAAAGTTAAAATCCAAGGCATCACCAGGACTCCCTCCCCTGACTCCTGTGTGGCAGTGACACCATTTACAGGCAACTTGTGACTGTTTTGGATAAACTGGATGCCTTAACATTCCCCAGAGCATTAAGGGAAGGATTAATGCCCTCAGAAATCCCATCTTTTCCCCTCTGCCATGACACCGAGGGCGGGTGGTGAAGCATTTAAGGGAATTAAGGAATTAATCTGAGCCTGTCACAGGAGGACGGGGATGTTGGCAGGGATCCGTCCCCACCTCCAGCCTCCGGAGCAAATCCATTCATTTCAGAGCTTCCCAACCTGTGGGAAGGGGTTGAGACTGGGTTTAAATGCCTGGGGCAATGGCATGGAGGTGCACAGACATTGCTGGGAATCCTACACCTCCAGGGGGATAGAAAGGAAAATTAGAGCATCCCAGATATCCATCAGCCGGGTTATCCCTTGTGGATAACTCAGATGCAGCCTCTCCATCGGGGCATCACCATCCATTCCACAAGGAAACCTCCAGAGGCCCCAGCAGCTTCAGGAATTGCCATTCCCTCCTCACCTCTGGGTGGGTGTGTGCTCTTTGTGCAGGAATGAGCCGGGAATACGAGGCTGAGGGAATTCTGTGCTGTTCTTCCAGCTGGAGCATCGTTCCTGAGCACAGGGATGTGGCACGGGGCTGTCCCACACCACGGCCCTGGGATTCTCAGCATCAGCTCCCAGGAAAAGTCTGGACCACAGCAGGCAGCCTTGGAGTCCTGGAGATCCCTGGAATGTGCCAGGAAGGACTCCATCAACAAAGAACCCATCCAGCTCTGCTGATCCTGCTGTCCTGAAGGAAAAAAAAAAAAAAAAAAAAAAAAAGAAGAAGCCAACAGATTCCAGGGTTAAGGATTCTCCTAAACCAAAAAGCAAACCAACCCCTCATCCAGGAGATCTGGACAAGTAACAAGGCTCCAGGAATAGCTGGGAAGATGGGAAGCTTTTTTTTATTTTTGTTAATATTACTATTATTACTCAGTTTGTTGCCATTGCCACCGCCCCCAGGCACAGCACATCCAATCCCTCTGCTCCCAAATCCTGCTCCTGTTGGGCTCCCACAGTCGGAGCCAGCCACTCTGCTGCTCCCAGGGTAAGGAACCCCCCTTCTCCTCCTCCATCCCAACCCTGCCAATTCCCCTCAGCTGCTCCCTTGGGGTGGCAATAAATCACCGGGAAACAGCGTGAGCCAGGCTGGGGCTGCAGCAGGCTCAGGGATTCCAACATCCAGCTTTATCCAAACCACCCCCCAGGCTGGGCTCCATCCCCCCTGGAGCAGGCACAGGCTGTCCCAAGCTGGCTGAATTCCAATCCCAGGCAGGTGTTTTTGTGGTTCCCAGAGGGTTCAGGCCACCAGGGAAAGGTGGGCAACAGCGTTATCCCGAAAAGATTCCAGCACCTCACCCCACTGTGTCTCAACTCCCTAGGGAATATCAGTTATTGGAGAATGGAGGTTGGAAAAGCCCTCCAAGGTCACGGAGTCCAACAGTTCCAAGGCCACCGCTGACCCACGTCCCCAGGTGCCACATCCACACTTTGGGTGATTTAAACCCCTCCAGGGATGGGGACTCCACCCTCCAGAGCCTGTTCCAGTGCCTGACAACCCTTTCCACGGAGGAGTTTCCCTCCATATCCAATCCAAACACAACCCGAGGCTGCTCCCTCTGTGCAGCCAACCCTAATTCCACACAGAATTCCCACCAAGCCACAGGGTTGCCAAGCAGAATTTTGGGAAGCGCTTTTATAAGAAACCACACCAGCAGGGATCCCTGTCCCCCCCGTTCCCGTGTCACCAAGAGGGCAGTGCCTGTGTTTGCTTTCACCCTCGTGGTGGCTGTGCCTTCCCAGCCCTCCCTCCCTTCCCAGAGTGATTCCCACCCTCTCTTGGTTTGAAAAAAAGCCAGGTGTCTGCTGAGGAAGGCAGGGGCCTCTCTTGAAGTGGAAAATGTAAAACCCCCTCCCCTCTGAATTATTATAAATTTGAAATTAAGGGGGCTCTCGGGCAAAGAGATGAGAATGGGAATAACAGTTGTTTTAATGGGAAAATTAAAATGAAATGCAGTGGTACAAAGCAGTGCCAGAGTCAGGATCCAGGCTGGCCCCTGTCAGTCAGGGGGGGTTGGTAGCAGGGCCAGGAGATGGTGGCTGCAGCCCCGTGCAGGGACAGGGGTGGCTTTGGTGGAGCTTCAGGGATCCTGCAGAAGGGTGGAGTTTCCCTCTGCAGCTGCAGGGGCAGCGTGGAAGGGGCTGCTCTCCCTCTGGGAATGCAGTGGGAAAGGGCTGCCTGGGCTTCCCTGAGCCTCCCATTCCATCCAGGTGGGGATGCTCAGCTCCTCCCCCCTGGGTGCAGCATCTCCCCAGGGAAGGATGGAATTGGATCAGCCCTGCAGGGAGACCCAATGGCCCCTGGACAGCAGAGATCTCCCCAGAGGGAAGGGTGGGTGTGGGGGAGATAAAGAACCCTGGCCCAGCTGCTGTGAACAGATGGGGATGGAACACAGACAGTTTGTTACACCTTGCATTGACACCTAAGACAAACTCTCCGGAGCCACGAACCTCCGTCACCTCCTACCAAAGCACTGCTCACCCAGTGTCTCCAGACTGTTCCTGCCCCTCAAATCCCTGCTTATCCCACAAAGCTGCTCTTCCCTTCCTGCTTCCAGCACCTCCTGGCCCAACCCTCTGTGTCATTCACAGAATCCCTGGGTTGGAAGAGACCTCCAAGATCATCGAGTCCAACCCAACCCTGACACCTCAACTCAACCCTGGCCCCAAGTGCCACATCCAGTCTTGTCTCAAACACACCCAGAGATGGTGAATCCACCCCCTCCCCAGGCAAACCATTCCAATACTTTATCCCCCTTGCTGTGAAACACTTTTTCCCGATATCCAGCCTGGATTTCCCTTGGTGCAGCTCAAGGCTGTGTGCTCTGGTTCTGTCAGTGCTGCCTGGAGAAAGAGCCCAACCCCACCTGAGCACAGGCACCTTTCAGGGAGTTGTGGACAGTGACAAGGGCACCTCTGAGTCTCCTTTTCTCCAGGCTGAGCACCCCCAGCTCCCTCAGTGCTTCCTCACAGGGTTTGTGCTCCCAGCCCCTCTCCAGCCTCGCTGCCTCCTCTGGGCTCTCTCAAGAGTCTCAAACTCCTCCCTGAACTGAGGGGCCCAGAACTGGACCCAGCACTCGAGGAAGCTCCCAAGGCAGGGATGAGGGGCTGGCAGAGTCCCCCACAGCAGGAGCAGCTGCAGAGAAACAGCATCACTCAAACCTGAACTGAAAACCATTCCCTAATGGAGAGGCTTCTCCCACGCTCTGGATGTTCAGGAAAATCTCCCCCCTCCAGCTGCCTCAGCTTTCCCTGGTTCCTCCAGCACTAGGAAGGGATTTTTGGGGCCCAGGGTGCTGTCCCACCGCTGAACCTGAATCCCTAAAAACCAGTTAATTCAGAGGGGAGACCTCCCACTCGGAGCCAAACCTGGGGAGAGCTGGTGCAGGGATAAGCTGGAAGCCCAAATTCAGGCTCAGGCTGGCACACTGCAGAGGCTGGAATGCCACCCAAAGGCAGGGCAGGAATTGGGAAACCCCTGACAGGCACCTGAAGCGATCAGACATGGAATTCTGGAATGGTTTGGGCTGGAAAGGGCCCTAAAGGTCATCCCATTCCACACCCTGCCGTAGGCAGGGACAATTCCCACTGTCCCAGGGTGCTCCAAGCCCTGTCCAAGCTGGCCTTGGACACTTCCAGGGATGGGGCAGCCACAGCTTCTCTGGGAAAATCCACTCCGGTGCCTCACCACTCTCAGAGGGAAAAATCCCTTCCATGAATTCCCAAGGTGTGGGCAGCAGCAGGTCCCACTGCAGGTCAGAAGGGCAGAGCACGTTGCCAGCTCCTTCCCTCGGGCACAGCTCTAACCATTCCCACCTGCACAGGAGGCTGCTGACCTGTCCCTCCTTTAAGGAACCCCCTTTTCCAGCCTCAAAACCTCCTTCCTAACGGGATCTCTCCCTTTCCCAAGGGGTTCCCAGGCCGTGGGCTCACTCTTGGCCTGTAGCAAACACACCCGTGTGCACACGGGTGGCTTGGACTCCGCAGAAAAACCCTGGGAAGGATTTCTCCCACAGGTTGCACCCCAGAACCCAGCGCAGCCCTGGCTGCTCACGATTCCAAGCACAAACTCCTCTTTCCAGCTGCTTTGCTAAATTGGTGCCAGATCTAACTCTGGAAGCCAAGCCTCAGAGAGTTGCTGTCAATCCTGCCAGCACTTCCCCCTCCCAAGGACATTATCCAGCATTACCCAAGCTGTGACTCCTCAGCCCAGAAGTTTCTCCCTGGGAAGGAGCCATTGCCATGGAAAAGGACCATTAAATAACAGTTCCCTGGGGTTTCTCACCACTGCTCAGCAAAGCTCAGGGCATCTTCCTGCCTGGCAGCTCCAGGTGGCTTTTCCTTTGGGAGAAAGGAGTGGATAAAGCAGTGCTGCAGGCTCTCGGGATATTTGCCAGCGTCCTCCAAAGCTCCCCCTTGGACAAACCCTTCTTTCCAAAGCTTTCTCACCTCAGGTTGTAAAAGCCTCGTGGTTCTGCAGGGAATTAAAAACAAAACAAAACAAAAAACAAAGTGTGGAAACAAACCCTTAAAGGCTTCGAGGGGAGGGAAATGCAGAGCCCCGAGCTCGCCTGAGTCACAGGGCTGTGTTTGCAGCGCCGGAATTCCCGGCTCCATCCCGGCCCTGCCTAATCCAGGTGCAACAACAACGTCTCGCTTTCCCGATCTGCCTCACCCCCGCCGAAATTCCTGCGTGCCGTTCCTCCTCCTCCTCCTCCTCCTCCCCCCGCCCACCTTTCGAATGCCCTTGGCTCCATCCTCCTTCGGGAGGAGAGCTCCAGCCCAGGGATGAATCAGGATTTCAGCAGGAGCTGCAGGGATGTGGGATGCCTTCTCACCCCCACAAGCAGCAGCAGCAGCAGCAGCAGCGCCGGCCTTTTCCCAGGGCTCCGTGGCACAACTTCCCTGGCCGAGAGGCCAAAACGTCAGGAATTTGGCCGGAGGGTGAGCTGCTCCCCGATGTCCAGGAGCCTGCTCAGCCCCTCCTGCTGCTGGGAACGGCTGCGGCAGGGCAGGCGGGTTTAGGGATCAGCTGAGTTGTTCCTGTCAGCGCTCCAGGGAAGCGGTGTCGGAGAGCTCTCCCTCACCGGGCAGCACCTGCAGCCTTTCCCAGGCTCTCCAGGAAGAGTTCTCCTGGAACTCCGCTGTGGGATGCGGGCACAGCAGGGAGGGTGCGGCTGCTCCCCGGAGGATTCGATCCCTCCCCTCGGGCCGCGTCTCTGGGCATCGGTGGGATGGGACTGGAGAGCAGCAGCCGGAGAAAAGGCACTTGGATAATTTCCTTAGGTCAGATCCCTCCCTCCTCTGCTGCCCCAGGATCCTCTGGAGGCAGCTGGACTGAAGCAGGAGGTTTTTCCCATTAAGGATTCCTCCCTGGCTCCTTTCCCACTCCTCACGCCAGGCTGCAGAGCCATTCCCCACCTCTCCCGGACCTCAAAGCCTCCCTCTGACCCACTTGGCTTCATCCCAGCTCCAAACTGCCAGAGGGGGAAAGCTCAGCTCTCACCGGGAGGACACCGCTGCCTGTGGAGATGCCAAACCCTCAATCGTGGCACAGCTCCTCCAACAAAGTCCTGGCAGAGGCCTGGGGGTCACAGCCCAGCAGGCAGGATGCAGAGGGACCTCGGAGCAAAACAGAGGTTGGAGATCAGTGACTGGGAATAATCATCCTAAGGAGAACTTCCCGGCTCCCTTCTGCACCAGCCCGTGAAACACAGCAGGGAATTTTATCTGAGCCCGGAGAAAAGGAGGCTCAGGGGGGACTTTCTCCCTCTCCGTGAGTCCCTGATGGGAGGGTGGAGCCTGCTGGGGGTCAGGCTCTGCTCCCAAGGAACAAGCCTCAAGCTGACCCTCGGGGGAATTTCTCTTTGGATATTAGGGAAAAATTCCTTCATGGAAAGGGGTTGGACCAGGCTGCCCCGGGGCAGCGGTGGAGTCCCCATTCCTGGAGGGATTTAAAAGCTGAGTGGATGTGGCACTTGGGGACACGGATTAATGGTGGCCATGGCAGAGCTGCGTGGCTCAACTCCATCTTGGCTGCTCTTTTCCAGCCTGAACAATTCCTGAAGGAGAGGAACTGGAAAAGATCAGGCTGGAAAGAAAAAAGCAGCAGGCAGGAACACGAGCAATCAGCTCCTGTCCAAGCTTTCTCCAAGAATTCCTGGGAGAGGAGCGTGCTCTGATGTCGGGGCTCGGTGCCACAGTGACAGGAGATGGGAATGATCCAGGGAGGGAAGCGAGGCAGGGTCTGCCAGGCGGGATCCGCCCCAGCCACCCGGTGAAGGAGAAAAGGACGGGTGGTTGCTACGGGAAATGGGACAGATGGCTGGCACCGGCAACGTGCTGACTCTCGGAGACTCCAAACTCTTTTTTTGGGAAGTGGCAGGGGCCGAGCAGGCACAGACACTCAGAAAGAGAGGCCGAGGCCGGGTGACCACGTCCCCCTTCTCACCCCCCGGCTCCGGGTGTCAGGACGGATCGCGCCGCAGCGGAAAAGGTCACGGAGGCAGCGGGAGCCGAGGCGCATTTGTGTTTCTGCTCATCACCAGCGCTCCCCCCGTGCCAGCCCTTCATCCTCCCCTTCTCCAGAGGCCACCGGCTCCATCCCCACGGGCAAATCCCGGGACGCTGAGCGTGGATCCCGGCGAGGGCAAACCCGCAGGGTGCTGGCTGTGAAATCCCGTGGCTCCTGGACGTGCTGTCTCCCAGATCCGTTTACACCTCTCCCTGACATTTAAAACCATCTGAGCCTCTTGGCTTCTGCTGCTGTCATCCCCTGTGCCAGGGCCTTTCTGGCTCTTCAAAAAAAAAGGGAAAAAAAAAAAATAAAGAAAAAGAAAAAAAAAAAGGCTGGGAGTTGATTTCCCGGCAAAGGCAAAGCCCCTCCCAACAGGTCTCCAACAGCGGTGGCAGGGCAAGGGAAAAGGGGGAGAGGGTGGGAATTGCTGCTGCCGTGGGGGTGGGAGATGTGCCAAGAGTCTGTCAAATCCTGACGGCCACAAACAAGGCTCTGAAAGCAGGAGCTGGGAAGAAAAGAGGGGAAAGGATCCCTCGGCAGCCAAGGGGGTGGAGATCTGAAGTGGAGGCACGCAGCTCTGTGCGGCTCCAGGCTGGGATTTGGGGGGTCCAAAGGGAAAAGCAGGGGGGTTTGGGAACCTCTGCCCACCTCGGGCTGGCCCCAGGCACTGCCACATCCAGGGGTATAAAACAGAGGGATTTGGGAAGGAAGAACCTAAAAGGTCTCCAAGAGAGCTGGAGAGGGACTCTGGACAAAGGAATGAGTGACAGGACAACAGGAATGGCTTCCCAGTGCCACAGGGTGGAATTAGATGGGATACTGGGAAGAAATCCTTCCCTCTGAGGGGGGTCAGGCCCTGGAATGTGTTTCCCAGAGAAGCTGTGGCTGCCCCATCCCTGGAAGTGTCCAAGGCCAGGCTGGACAAGGCTTGGAGCAACCTGGGACAGTGGGAATTGCCCCTGCCCTTCCAACCCAACCTGTTCTGGGATTCTCTGAAGGGAAATCTCCAGAAACAACACTTACATCTTCCCCCATCCCAGCTAATCACAGGCACCCCTTGGGTTGAAATCACCCCCAAAAAAAAAAAACCCACGAGGAGCTGCAGATCCCAAAATTCAGCGAGCAACAGCCCACAAAGGACTTCCCCCAGGCACTCATTCCCAGCAATCCCACATGAGCTGGAGGAAGTCCTGAGCAGCAAGGACAGGCTCACCCACTCCCTGGGACTGCTCTGCTGCCGCTGCTGCCAAGTTGGAAGAAGAGGAGGAATTTGCTCCAGCCACACCTCAGCACTGCCCAGCTCCTGCCACAGAGCAGCTCTGCATCCCTGCCAGCACCATGGAAAACGTGGAAACCCCTGGATGCTACAGAATCCCAGGATCACAGAACGGTTTGGGTTGGAAGGGACCTTCAATGCCATGGGCAGGGACACCTTCCACTATCCCAGTTTGCTCCAAGCCCTGGCCTTGAGCACTTGCAGGGGTGGAGCATCCACAGCTTCTCTGGGAAAGGTGACAAGGCAGCCAACGCTCCTTGGAAGGATGGGAAGGGGGCAGGGGGGACACTGGGCGTGCCAGCATCACCCTCTGGATTTCCCTTGGGCCAGCAGAGAC
The DNA here is from genome assembly GCA_013400775.1 of Chaetops frenatus. Taxonomy (NCBI): domain Eukaryota; kingdom Metazoa; phylum Chordata; class Aves; order Passeriformes; family Picathartidae; genus Chaetops; species Chaetops frenatus. Next base: position 104,331 of record VZTR01032833.1, read on the forward strand.
TCCCAGGGAGGGGAGAGGATGAGGAGAGGTGCCAGTGCCAGCTGGGAGTTGCTCTCCCAGCCCGTTCCTCTGGCTGTGTGGGCAGCTCCACCTTGGAGCCACATTCCCAGGAGCTGCTGGGAGCAGCAGCTCCTGGATTCCCTGCCAAGCTGCCACTGGCTGCTGTCGAGATAAAGCCCACACAAACAAACAGATGATGGCTGGAGAAGCCAGGGAGATGTGGAATGCAGCAGCACGGATGGGCTGCCCCAAGGCTGGCTGATCTCCAGCTCCTCCCTCCCGGTGGTCCCAGCACTCGGAGGTGACACCAAGCACTGATTGTCCCCATCCCTCAGAGCCACAGGGAGTTTTCCAGGGGGTCACAGCCCCTCCAATTCAATTCCCACCGAGTGGGAATGCCCAGGGATTGGGTGGGAGGGGTTGGAGAGGAGCATCCACCTCCAGGTAAGGAGGGTTGTGGCTCTCCCACAGCCCTGGGGCCAAGGGAACAAACCCACGGACACATCCTTGAACCATCCCCACCTGACTGCTGGAATCTGTGGGAGCAAGGCCAGGTGCATCTGTGTCACCCAGGCCACTTCCAACCAGGACATAAAGCTCAAGTCCCTCATGCCAGGACACTGACATGGAACAAAATCCCCTTAAAATTCCAAGGAAATATTCCAGGAGAGCCTGATCCCACAGCCACAGACAAAACCAAACGCAGACCCTAAAAAAAACCCCGGGATGCTCTCCCAAACCCTTTGCTCCCTCTGCACCCACGAGGAATTCCACGTCCTCTGTCCCTCCTGCCAGGGGCTAATGAGGGTTCCCCTTCCCTTCAGGCAGCAAATCCCTGTTTTTGTGGGAAGAGGGCCAGGGATCTGTGGCATGTCCACCCCTGGCAGGCAGGGAGCCAGGGCCACGCTGACATTCCAGATGTCCAGCCACGCCAGGGCTGTCCTGCAAACGAGCCCTGCAAGGCACAAAGAGCCTGATTTTCCCCAATTAAGCTGCTGGAATTACTCATCCCAAAATCAGCGGCAGCAGCTGCCCGCGGTGGCAGCAATTAACCCACAGCCACTGCCTCCCACTCATCCCAGCACATCCCTGCTACAGGCATCAGGCATCCCCAAGGCCTGGGGCAGCAGAAAGTCAAGCAGGAATTGTTTTAAACCAAAAAAAAAAAAAAAAAAAGGTGGATTTAGATGGGATCTTGGGAAGGAATCCCCTCTCTGTGAGGTTGGGAAGGAATGGATTTTCCCAGATTTGCTGTGGCTGCCCCACCCCTGGAAGTGTCCAAGGCCAGCTTGGAGCAACCTGGGATAGTGGAAGGTGTCCCTGCCCATGGCAGGGGGTGGAAGGAGATGTTTCCCACCCAAACCATTCCAGGGGGGTGGAAGGAGATGCTCTTTAGGGTCCCTTCCCACCCAAACCATTCCAGGATTTGTCCAGCAGAGGTGCCACCAGCTTGGGACGTGGAATGGGCACGAGGTGACAGGAGGAGCTGGGAGAGCCCCAGCTCTGTGCGCTGCTGGACATGGTGAGGACCCACCCTGGAGACCCTCCCAGAACAGCCACGGATCAGGGGGAGGCTGGGCTGGAGCAGGCAGCTCCAGGGAATCCTGCCAGCAAGGGGAGCAGCTTTCCCAGAGGCTCTCCTTGGAATGTTTTCTGCTGGATCACCAGCCCGGCTTTCAGGGACACTGACTCATCCTCAGGAGAGCTCCTGTGCTCCGGCTCAGGCAGCAATTCCTGACACAGCTCTGGGGGCAGCATCCCTGGATCTGCCAGCTGGATTCTGCTCCTTGCCAGAGGCCAACTGGGACACCCCGAGCCAGGGAACCACGGAATGGGTTGGGTTGGAAGGGACCTGAGAGCCCATCCAGTGCCACCCCCTCTGCTCCCACTGTCCCAGGCTGCTCCCAGCCCTGTCCAAGCTGGCCTTGGGCACTGCCAGGGATGGGGCAGCCACAGCAAATCTGGGAAACCCATTCCAGGGCCTCAGCACCCTCACAGGGAAAAATTCCTTCCCAATATCCAACCCATACCAGTGCTCTGGCTGTGGGGAGACATTGCCCCTCGTCCTGTTGTCACTCCAAAGTCCCTCTCCAGCTCTTGGAGCCCCTTTGGGCTCTGGAAGGGCTTCTGTGGCCTCCCCTTCTCCAGGCTGGGCACCTCCAGCTCTCCCAGCCTGTGTCCATCCCTCTGGCACCTCCATGGCCTCCTCTGGACTCTCCCCAGCAGCTCCACACCCTTCTTCTAGTGAGACACCCAGAGCTGGACACAGCATTCCAATGGGATCTCACCAGAGCACAACAGAGGGGGGGAAAACCCCCTCCCTCAGCCTGCTGGATGTGCCAGGAAAAAATTGACATGGGATGAAAAACCCTGGTGCATTCCCAGGGCCTTTTCCCCTCCCCGTGTTCCAGACAGGATCTGGGAAGGAACTCACCTTTTCCCAAAGCACTTCCAGCAGCTCCAGAGCCCCAGCCTGCATCCATCCCACCGGCACAGCCAGGAGCCCACCGGGACTCCCAAAAAAGGAGGCAGCCTCTCCCTTAATTCCCCTTTTATCCCATCACTCCTCTGCTCCAGCTGTGAGGCCGATGGGCAGCACCTGGGACGAGGTGGGGAGGGGAGGGGGGAAAACAGGAAAAGCTTTTACCAAGGGCAGAACCCCAAAACGCCAGGAATTAAAAGCGATTTGGGAGGCTCCCACTGTTTTCCGGCCTGTCCCTCCCCACCCTGGCGGTGCCATGCCTTCCCCCTCCCCAGTTTCCTTGGGATAATGGGCCCACCCCTCTTCCCCTCCCACCCAGGGGTGCCCAAATCCCCTTTCCCGATTCCCGCACCCCGGCCCCACGCGGCTGCAGCTCCAGAGGCTCCAATGAGGGAGCTCATTTCCCGTGACCTAAATATTCCCTGTGTGCTCCCGGCCCCTCTGTAACCCACGGGACACCGGTGGGATTTCTGCAGGGGAGGAGGCTCAAGCACCTCCCCATCCCTGGGGGCTTTTTCCTGCCATCCCTCTCCCCCCCTGCTCCCTGTCTGGGGGGCGGCCCCACATTCTCCTCCTTCCCACATCCCTTTTTCCCCCCTCCCCCGCCACCTTGGGAAGGAATCCCAAGGGAAAGAGGGGCTGGGACTGCTGGCAGCCTGCCCATCCCACTGCCCAGCCCTGCTCCAGGGCAATCCCAGCAGGGAATTTCCTCCCCGCGGGGTGGAAACCGCGGCCAGCAAGGGACAATGGATGGGGGTGGCTGCGGGAGAATATTCCAGCACGACCAAGCTCCCCTGCCTGCTTTTTCCAAGGCTGTTTCCCTTCGGGAATCGGCAGCTAATTTAGCCAGAGGTCGGGCTCCCTGGGCCGGGGCTGAGGGAGGATGCAAATGGGACAGCTTGCTATAAAAAGCCACCGGCAGCTGCTTTTTTTGGAAGCCAGGTATTGATTTTTCCTTGTGGAGCTCTGACTGGAGGGCTCAGCCCGGAGGGAAGGGGAGGGGGCCGGGGACGGGACCCTTCCCCGGATTAACAGAGCTGGGAGTGACCCCAGTGGTGGCACATCCCTCTCTTGGATCAGGTGGGAAAGGGGATGAGTGAAGCACAACCCCACCACTGCCTCCCAAAACCAGCCCAGTCCCACTCCTGCTCCCTCCTTTCCAGACGTCCCCGTGACCCTGCCAGGCCCCTGCTCCCTGAGAGGGATTCCTGGACATTCCCACGGCTTCAGGGACTCTTCCCGTGGGGGAGCAGCGAGCTGCCGGGCTGGGGACACGGTGCAATCCATCCGAGCATCCACGGAAAGCTCTCTGGAAGCGCAGCTGCAGCTGCCCTGAGGGTCCTGGATGTTCCCATTCCTCCTCTCTCCCTCTCATTCTCAATACCTTTGCCAGCAAAAGGAGAAAAGAAAGGAATTGCTGCTCGCAGCAGAAGTGATTTTCCACTCCCGCCTCTCTCCCACACTCGGATCAGCCAGGACCGTGGCCTGAAATCACATTCGGTGCATTAAAATCCGGCCTTCCCGGAACCCCCCCATCCCGGCGGGTTTTTCCGGGACGGTCGGTGCCGGTGTTTCCCGTGGGAAGCGAGCCGGGATGCGGCCCCGTCCCGCCCCAGGTGGTGGCGGGGGCAGGGAGAGCCTGGTTCCACCCCGGAATTCCCACCGGCCCGTGTTTCCCGGGATGCTGGGACGCTCCGCGCCCCGGCCCGGCCCGTGCCCCGGGGGGCTGTCCCGTGTATCCCGGGCCTCTCCCGGTAGTTCTCCCCGGGAGCCACGAGGAGGAGCTTTCAGACCGCACCGCCGCATCCCGGGGCTCCCGGAGCATCCCGCTCCATCCCGGGGCATCCCGCTCCATCCCGGCGCATTCCGGGGCTCCCGGAGCATCCCGCTCCATCCCGGTGCATCCCGCTCCATCCCTGCCCATCCCACTCCATCCCNCCGCTCCATCCCTGCCCATCCCGCTCCATCCCGGGGCTCCCGGCGCATCCCACTCCATCCCTGCCCATCCCGCTCCATCCCTCTCGATCTCTCTCCGTCCCAGTGCTCCCTCTGTTCCCAGACTTCCCAGTGCTCCCGGAGCATCCCTGTGCCCCCAGGGATCCCGATGCTTCCAGAACTCCGGGTTATCCCGGTCTGTTCTCAGCGTTCCCGGTGTTCCTGGAGCATCCCGGTGCTCCAAAGGGACCGGGTTCCAGTGCATCCCGGTGCTCCCAGTGCATCCCAGTGCTCCCACTGCATTCCAGTGCTCCCCCCATTCCCAGTGCTCCGTGAATCCCAGTGCATCCCAGTGCTCACAGTGCATCCCAGTGCTCTTTCTGTTCCCAGAACTCCCAGTGCTCCTGCAGCATCCCTCTCATGGATCCTCCCAGTGCATCCCAGTGCTCCCAGTAAAGCCCTCTGTTCCCAGGGTTCTCCGTTGGATTGCTCCTGGTGCATCCCAGTGCTCCCCACATTCCCAGTGCTCCCAGTGCATCCCAGTGTATTCCAGTGTATCCCAGTGTATCCCAGTGCATTCCAGTGTTCCCAGGGCATTCCAGTGCATCCCAGTGCTCCCCCCGTTCCCAGTGCTCCCAGTGCATCCTGGTGCTCTTCCCAGGGATCCTGATGTTCCCAGTGCATCCCAATTCCGCTGTCTCTCGTGCTCCCATCACATCCCAGTGCCCCCGGTGCCACCGGTTCCCCTTGGCCCCTCACAGCCATTCCCAGGGCTGCATTCCAGGGATTCCATTCCCCGTGGAAAACCACCCAGGAAGGGCTGGGTTCAGAATTGGATTTTCCCAGGGTTCTCCAGAGGCTGCTGCAGGTTCTGCCTCATCCCACAGCCCCAGGGCTCCCACCTGGATGGCTCCAGTGGTGCCTGAGGTGGCTCC
>VZTR01032834.1:8452-40890 GCA_013400775.1 Chaetops frenatus
CAGATCGGCCCCAGGTGTGTCCGGGAAGGACAGAGCATCCCCAGGTGTGTCAGGGAAGCACAGAGCATCCCCAGGTGTGTCAGGGAAGCACCGAGCTTGGCTCAGGTAAGGGATCAGTGCCCGAGGGAGCTGCAGCAGCACTCCCAGCTCACACCCTGGGGGAAGAGGGAGAACACCTGCACGTACCAGCTGTGTGCCCCCAAAGCTGTGGGCAGGGCAGTGTGGGATGGCTCCCAGCAGGAACTGCCGGGCTGCAGAGATCAGCTCCAAGGGATCCTGCACGACACGGGAGAGACACGGCCATGGAGGCAAAACATCACCCTCAGCACAGCCCCTGCTTCACAAGAGAAGCAGGAGCCACAGCCCCAAACCTGGGGCTGTCACAGCTCAGAGGGCAGGGAGGTGTTTGGGAGCAGCCCTGGGATGAGGCACCTGCAGGAGCCCCCCCTGCTCTGCACAGGAAGGTGGGAACAAGAGGGATGCTGCAAGTGCTGCTGCAGGGGAAAAGCCAAAGAATAGGATCAGTTTCAAGAGGTTTTAAGCTGAAAAGGGGTGGATTTAGACTGGGTATTAGGAAGAAATTTTTCCCTGTGAGGATGGGGAGGCCACAGGATGTCCAGAGAAGCTGTGGCTGCCCCTGGATTTTGGAAATGTCCAAGGCCAGGCTGGATGGGGCTCGGAGCAAGCTGGGACAGTGGAAGGTGTCCCTGCCCATGGCAGGGGGTGGAACAGGATGAGCTTTAAAGTCATTTCCAACCACTCTGGGAGTCTGTGATAGGAGAAAAAAAGAGTCCAGGCTTTGCTTACGTGCTCTGAGGGGCCTTGATCAGACTGTGGCAGGACTTCCCCTTCCACAAAGAGCTGGAGCAGCTGGATGTACATCTGGAGTGCCACGCTGAGGAAGGTGGGCTCCCTCTGGAGCAGCTCCCGCTGGAAGCAGGGGGTGAGGCTGGAGGGGGTCACACATGGGCTGTGTGAGCTGCAGCTCCAGGGGACACACACAGGCACCAGGCAAACACAGCTGCTGCTCTGCCCTGTCTGACCTGAGCCCCAGGGTGTGCAGGGCCACCCCAGGAAGCAAAGGCAGCTCCAAACCCTTGTGTTTGGAGCACCAGGCTGAAGGGACACTTCCAGCAGGGTTCTTCAGCAAAAGGTACAGGGCTCCTTCGACAGCACCGTGCCCTGCTGGGCCCTTCTCTCCTGCACAGCTCAGGTGACAGGAAACTCTGCTCAGCCACAGGCCAGCAGGGCTGTTACCCCCATGGCAGCTGCTGTGGGTGCCAACCATCGCCCCCATCCCCCTGAGTCCTCCTGCCAGCCCAGCAGGGCCTTACCTGTAGAATGCCAGGGGCAGGAGCCGGGTGTGGCCGTGCGAGGCCGCCCTGTGCAGGACACGGCACCTCCCAGGGCCTGCAGGGACAGAGGGGAGCACTGAGCACCTTCAGAGGGCCTCACCTCACCTGTCACACTCCTGGAGCAGCACAGGGGCTGCACAGGTTCCCTCCAGCCCACAATAAATAGGGGTGCTTGGGGGTGGTGACCAGCAAGAGACACTAGTTGTCCCCTCAGGCTTTTTCTACCAGCAGGAACAAAAACTGAGTTCAGTCATTCCTGATCATCAGCTGGACCTGCCAGTCTCTGGGGTAGATGCAGGATGTTCTCAGCTTTCACACAAGTGGTTTTTGTGCTGCTTCCAAAGGCCCAGCAGCCCCTTCTCACAGGGACACTCCAGCCCAAGGGATGGGTCACCCGTCCCTCCACCCCTCGGGGACAGGACTCACCTGTCTCTGCTGAATGGAAGAGAAGTGGCCAGGATGTGCCCCTCTTTTCCAGGCACTGCAGGATCTCCAGGGACCATTCCAGAGACGTCTGAAAATCCACTCCTTCCTGGCTGGCAGAAAGGAGAGGTCTCGTTTCTCTCGGGCTGTGGTTGCATCAAAGCAGAAAGGAACCCCCACAGGAGACTGCACATGAGGTGCTCTGCTGAAGGACCTCAGGAATTCAGCCCAAGCCTTTCCCCACACCTGGCAGCCTGGACTCCCCCAGGGAATTGGGCACCAGAGCAAGGCAGTGTCTCCCTCACGAAACCAGGCCACCACCCAGGGCTCAAGCTGTACTGTGGAATGGTTTGGGTTGGAAGGGACCTTAAAGATCACCCAATTCCACCCCTCTGTCGTGGGCAGGGACAATTTCCACTATCCCAGGTTGCTCCAAGCCCCGCCCAACCTGGATTAATCAACAGAGCACTGCATGTCCTGCACCCACCCCACTGGAGCAGCTTTTGTCCCCTCTAACCTTTCTAGTGACAGCAGGTCCTGGGATTATTGTGGGGTTTCTTTTTCCATTACTCATCTCCCATGGATTCACCCCCCAGCTCTGTCTGCTCAAGATGTTTCTCTCCTCCCTGGCTCTTCCCCCAGACTCTCCCACGGGCAGACTGAGACCAAGTGGTTATTTTGGCCTTGAATCTGCTCCCTGGTCCCATCTGTGAGGTGACTCTCCAAAAGGCTGCACTTCAAAGCTGAGGTGACAGCAAAGGGACAGAAACAAGCCTTCACAGGCAGCAGGATGCTCAGGGCAGGCAGCTGCTGGAAGCAGCCTGTCATCTTTGCTCCTTCACTTAATAGCACTAAAGCATTTGGAAAGTTATGTTCCTCCTTCCTGGGCAGCCCTTCTCATGTGAAGTGCCACATTCCAGCCTGAGGAAAAACATCCTCTGACAGAGGTGAGATGCTACACAAAAGCTGAGCCAGATACCAGGTTCCTGCACTACCTGGGAGGTGCAAAGTCTGAACAGGAAACTGAGAATAGTAAATCATCCAGGAGGAGAAATCAAAGCAGTGAAAGGGGAGATAACGTCAGTGAGAGGAAAACACAGGTTTAATCTGATGGGAACAGAAGGGCTTTCAGCAGGCTTGTCTGGGGTGTTGCTGATCCCTTCCTCCTGGCAGAACAAGCTCCCAGCCTTCCCAGTGCTGCTACAAAGCCATTTTGGGCAGCACACCAAGCTGATCAGACACATCCCAGTGCCATGGGCTGAGCTCACCTTGGGTGCTATTCTGGCTGAGATGAGATCCAGGAGTGAGAAGAACAGCAGAGCAACAAGGAGCTGCAAGGAAAAGAGGCTGCCTGTTAGTTGTGCCTGTAGTGGTGGATTGGAATTTGGCCTTTCCAGTCAGGGTGATGCCTTAAGTTTTAAGGGGGTTTTTTTTCTGTTCTGCTTTAGTGTGCAGCTCTCAGCTGCATATTCAGTGTCACTGAGTTCTCTTCACAGGGCACTCAGACACAACAATTCTCTCCAGCCCAGGATTCAAGGACAATCCTTCCCAACCTCAGCCCCAAAAGCACCAACAACGTCAAAAAGAGGAGGCCGAGCAAGGAGGGTGGAACTTCATCATTCCAAGGGATTCATTGGGCACTTCCCCTCAATCTGCAAATGGAGCAGAACTGATCAAAGTGTGGAACCCCGTGGGCAAAGCCCCTTTTCTGTGTCCATGCTGAGGCCCATCCTGGCAGGGGCTGCACTGGGCTCTGCCATTGCCAGGGTGGGGCCTTGGGAGGCCTTGCAATAAATAAAATCCCTGCTTTATTCCTCTCCTTGTGTCTGCCCTCTGCTCCAGCTCACTCTGAGCAGGCATCAAGGGAGTACAAACATTCCACCAGGTACATTCCCAGACTGGACCTGGCTGAACTGCAGAGGGTTTCACCCTCCAGCCCTCCCATGGGTCTCACTGCCCCTGGCACCCCCCAGGGCTGTGGAGGTGAAAGCTGCAGTTACTGCCCCTGTGCCAGGTGTGCTCACTGGCACCAGTTCCTGACTGGCACCTTCTGGCTCCAGACCAGCACAAACAGTGGAGGAGTCAATGCCACAGGAAGAGGAGCTGCTGCCTGGAGCAACAAAACCCCCAGAGCAAACACGAGGCCCAGGTTCTGCTCCAGCTCTGTCACCTGGGAGCCTCTGGCACAGGGACACTCCCCGTGCTGGGCTCTGACCCTGGCTCTTCCCTGGAAAATCAACAGCCAGAGCTGCCAGGCAGCAGCACAGCTTCCTCCTCAGCAGAGCCCTCCAGAGAATTCCCCTTGCACTGAGGTGACAGGCACAGCCATTTCCTGGACCAGATCTGGGAAAACCCTCAGGAAATCTGTCTCTGGGAATCCCAGTACAACTTTTCAGTGCCCTTAAGATGCCTGCACTGCTGTCTCACAAACTTCCTGCAGCTCCTTAACTTTCCAGCCAAGTTGCCCCAGCTAAAATCCACAAGGGATTTTTTTTTTTGCTGTTGTTGGAGGGGGAGGGAATCCTGGCCTGCCATGGATCAAACTCCCCATCTCTGCAGGGCTCTCTCCAGCTTCAGTTTTCAAAGCAGCTGTTGAATTGCCCTCCCAGACTTCACAGGAGCCACAGTCTGAGGTAAAAGTTTAAGCCTGGAACAACTTTGCCTTTAGGATAAGAATTCAGCAAGTGGCAATTTCCAGCCACCTTTTATCAGCTATCCAGCAGCAAGATTTCCCAACAGGGATTACCAGGGATGCTGCACTATCTCAGGACAGCTCCTCTCAGTTAAACACCTCCTGTTTCTGGTTTGCAGGTGTAGAGAAGACAAAATGCAGCCGGCCTTGCCTGCTCTGAGTCAGTCCCCAGCCTGTCCAGTGCCTCTGTCCCTCGGGCTCGTGGTGATTGCTGCAGGATGGCACCATGGAGGAAGGCAGCCAAGAGCCAAGGGGGGTCAGAGAGAGGGAAAGCTCCTCCTGAGCAAAGGAACCTGGGAAACAGAACAAACATGTCATGGGTTTGGACAGAAAAAACGGGGAAAAGCACTGCTGTGGATGAGGAGGAAAGGTGGGACTTGGGCAAAGGTGCAAGTTTGTGAAAGGGACAAAAAAAACCCCAAAACTTTCTCTCCATTTTGTTTTTCCCTGTGTAGTTGGATGCTATGTGGAGACAGCTGTAAAAAAGCCAAAGTCTAGAAGCAGGCAGAGGCATTCCCAAATCTCTTTTATCAGCAGTTGGACAGGCAGTAACTCTACACTCCAGAGGCATGTGATCATCACCTGCCATTACCTGCAAGGAGATCCTTACATGAATTCCCAGCTTTTGGAGAAAAGCTGCAGGGCACTGGCAGGCAGTGTAAGGAGGGGTGAAGAAGGAAGCAAGCAGCCAGTGAGCAGCTGCAGGAGCCCACATTCCCCAAATCCAGGGAGCAGCAGCTCCCAGCAATGACTCAACCCCGTGCTAAGGCTTTGCCTAAGCAGGACTCTGCCTTCCAGCCTGCTCTGCAGAGGTTCCCTTTCCCTTAGGGGGAAGCACCCTGACCCACATTGCACACAGGGAAAGACTGAATAATCATAACGACCCATTTTGAGTTTGAGCCCTACAAAAGAGTCTGTCTAGGGCTGTCCTGCAAGCCCCAGCCCACGGGGGCATCCCATCCTCCAGGACAGCAGCTCCCCACCCCACCCCTCACACACACCTGGTGCTGGAGCCATGCCAGCCCCTCAGTCTGTCCAGTTCTTCTGCAAGTGGAGCCCCAAAGAGTCTCTTCCACTGAGAGCAAAGTACAGGCTCCAGCCTTGGCCACCACAGCTGGGGACAAAGATGGGAACCAGCAGCATTAGTGGTGGGGGGGCTCAGTGGTTGGTTGCAGTCAGGTACAGCCAGGTACTCAGAGAAAGGGGGTTTTTTCCCCTCTGTTTTTAGTGAAAAAAGCCCAAGTTGTACATGCACACATCAGAAATGGGAGAAATTTCATTGTCCTGGAAATGCAGAGGGTCAGCTGTGGCCGTGCTCACACCCTGGTGCCCTGGGACTCCTCTGGCAGGAGCAGTCAGAAGGAAAGGACTGTTCCACACAGGGGATGGCCACACTCAGCACATGCACCAAAACACTCTGTAAAACTGTGTAAAACTGCACACGAGGAGTCACACACAGCAGACAGAAAAAAACCTGGGATTTTGGAGCATTTTGGTTGCTTGTGATGTAACAACCAGCCCACACAGTGCACCAGAGACCAGGACAAGGCTCCCAGCTCCCCTCTCTGACACAGCCCCTGTGGCAACAACACCCCAAGGAGCCCAGAGCTGGCATCACTGACACCAAGGGCTCAAGAACAAACACCCTGCAAACTCCCCAAGGCTTTAAGAGCTTCTGCTGAACGTTACACACTTGGACAGGGTTTAACACAAGCTCTCTGAACTGCTGCTGGATCTCTCCCCAAACCAGAGACCCAAAAATGAGATCAGTCACCGCTGCAGAGAGGAGCACCACGGGACACTTGGCTTGACAAGTTCTCAGAGCCTCGTTGACCCCTTCTGCTGCATCCTCACAGTCCAGGCTGGCACTAAGCAGCCCCTGCAAGAGGACAAACGACAGGCAGGCTCCACACACCCATCTCTGCTGCTGAGAGTGTGTGAATTAATCAGAGATAACTGTAGGGGTCAGCACAGCTCAGCAAAAGAAACGTGCACCAACAGCTCCTTCCCCCAGCAGCTTTGCTGCATTGTATTAAAATTCACCTCCACCACTTCCTGCTGCTGCTCCCCCTCATCTTCCTGGTTACTGCTCTTCTCAGAATTACATCAAGAGGTCTCAAAAGCAGGGCACAGAGGGGACACCTCGTGTGTCAGGAGGAAAGCTCTGAGCAGGGGCAGGGAGGCAGGGTGACAAAAGCAGAATTACCCTGAAGAAGTGAGCTGTGATGTCATGGGACAGGGCATACCCTCTGGAACAGACGTTCTTCTGCAGGGAGACATGGAGAGGGAAACAAAACCAATCACTCCTTCCCTTTGGAATACGATTGCCTTGGAGCATTTGGGGTGCCTGGCACAACAGGGCTCAGACAGCACAGAACCACCCTGTGAATCCTCAACAGCAGCTCAGGAACTTGGTTTTTGTGTAAAGCACTCCCACAGACCTGAGCTGCAGAGCCCCTGCAGCCCTGCCCACCACGAGTCCAGGATGGCAGCAGCATCCTGATCACCAGCCTTGGGGTGAGCAGAGCTTTCTGGCTGGGCCCAATGTGACAATGCAGAAGGGCCTGGAAAGGCCAGCCAGGGTGAATAAATAGAAATCAGCTCTCCACAGAGCACAAAGCAGTGTTCTGCAGGTCAAATGGCCTCTCCCAGAAAGCTGCAGGGATGTCCCTGGGTGTTCCTCAGGAGGACGAGGAGGATCTCACTCTACAGCAAAACAGTTCAAGGCCCTGGCATGACAGAGGGATTGGGGAACCTCCCTTCCAGGAGGTTTGTCTGTAACCCACTTCACCAAAGTGACTCACAAGGATTTGCTCAAATGCCACCACAATTCCAAATGAATGGACCCAAAATTCATAGAATCATGGGATGATTTGCGTTGGAAGGGACCATGGGCAGGAACACCTCCCATAGAGCAGGTTGCTCCAACCTGGCCTTGAACACTTCCAGGGATGGGGCAGCCACAGCTTTTCTGGGTAGTTTGGATGTGACCTCCTTCCCTAAATTCAAATTTGAGGTCTTTACCAAGAGCATTTACCAATGAGCAATCACCATTTGGCTCATGACACCTTACCAGCTCCGAGTTCACAAAACAGAAGAAGCTGTCACAGTCCAGCACTGTTTTGTTCCCCTTCCAGCACGTGGTGATCAGGGTGGATGCAGGGAGCCCGACCAGAATCCTTGGGCAGGGAGGAATGAAGAAAAGCTGAGGTCATTGTCAGGGAGAGAATCAGCCTCCCCCTGGAGCTGTGTGACATCCAGCCTGGCAGGGGTGACAGGAGCCCGAGATGGCACAGGGAGACAGAGCTAACTGCAGAGGGTGCCAGGGAATGGAAGGAGTGTCCCTTGCACAGCTGTCCCCGTGGCACACAGTGCCACTGTCACTCGCTGTGCCATCAGAGGGGAGGACACTGCACACACCAGCCTGCCCTGAGCAGCAGCAGTGCTGCTGGGGGCATTCCCAGCTGCTCAGGGCTGCACTCACCTCCTGTGCAGCAGCAGCTCCTGCTGCCTCCAGAGCTGCTCTCCCAGAGCAGATCCCTGCTGGCTGCCTCTCAGTCTGCCCTGCAGAATCTCCAGCAGGAAATGTCTCCGTGCACCCGAGCAGCCTGGAAGGAGCTTGGGCCTGCTCCTCAGCTCCAGCACCAGCTCCTGGACAGGGTGGTGGGGAGACCAGTGAGGGCTCTCTCACACACCAGCCTGCTCTCAGGCCCTTGTTGTTTCTCTGGAGCCACCAGAGACCAACAAGGAATCCTCTCTCAGCCCCCACACCCCTGCTGACACGTGAGGGCCAAAGGGAGCCCTGCCAGCAGCCAGGGACGAGGGAAGGCTTGGGTCAAGCTCAAGGACTGAACACCCAGGTAACACCTCCCAGTCTGAAATCACCTGCAGCCTGCAGAGAATCTCGGGGCTGACTGATGTCTTCGACTGGCCACAGCCACCCAGCTCCAGCCTGAAATTAGGGGACACACAGGGTAAGTCCCCCTGCTAGCCCAGGGGAAAGCACAGCTCAAACACAGTCGGATGCTTCAGAGGCACACAGAGCTCAAACACTGTGCCTTCAATAAGCTGTAGCTGAGACAGCAGCTCTCCTCTAACCTCCCTCCTCATTTCCCAGCTCCAGCCACTCCCCCGGGGCACTGCTGCTTGTCTGGCCACACAAATCTGAGTACAAAGGCAGCTTAGAGGAGACAGCCAGCCAGCCAAGGGCCTCTGTGGGGCTGCAGCCCCAGACCTCTGCCCCCTAAAGCAAGCTGTGTATGCACAGACTGGTGAATCACACAGGGCCAGCTCCCAGCTCCCACTTCCAGCCACACCAGAAGGGAATGGCTTCCCCAGCCCCACAGCAGGGACAAGCTCCCAGTGCACAGCCCCAGGGCCACCACCAGAATCACAGAGCCACTAGCTTGGAAAAGACCTTCAAGATCATCCAGTGCAAGAAAGGGAAGCCATGGCCCAGAATACCTCTGTGAGGAGTCCAGGATGGCATTGATGATGACTCCACACGCCTCCTCCAGGTCTCCATCACAGCCACCAGCAGCAGAAGGTGCAGGAAGGTACTGCTGGTAGATGGCCCAGGAATGGAAATCCTGTCTGCAGCATGGAAAAGGAGGAGATGGGAAATCTGTTGGAATGGTGCCCTTCCCTTGATGTAGGAGGAAGCTCCCACATCAAGAGAGATGAGTGATGTGTGCTCAGATAAAAGCACCATCTAAGTACAGACACGAGGAGTCCTCCAGCAGACCCCACCCAGCTCTGGCTTCCACAAACAGCGGGGGGTTTGTGACAAATTATTTGGAAGGGCTGCACATGCAGGGTGAGCCTCAGAGAACCATGGGATGGTTTGGGTGGGAAAGGACCTTAAAGGCCATCCAGTCCCACCCCCTGCCATGGGCAGGGACACCTCCCACCAGACCAGGCTGCTCCCAGCCCTGTCCAACCTGGCCTTTCTCAAGTGAAAACACACTCACACCTCATCCCAGCAGTGCCTGCACTCAGGACAAACCACAGCAGGCAACAGGCATTTGTATCCTGCAGCAACTCTTTATTTACTTACTGATCTTCAGTGCTTTTCCCTAATTTTGTTGGGAAACTCTTGGACTATTCCCTTTCCTGCAGAGCCCCTTGGCCCTTACCTCTCTGAAGCAGTGAGAATGTCCTTTTCAGGGCACACTTGCAGCTCCATCAGCAGCCACTCCCTGAAAGACAGCTGGGAAAAAGCAAGGATTTAGGAGCAGGGAAGAACAGCAAGGGAAATAACTCATGCAGAGCAGCCACCTCCTGCCCACAGAATAAAACCCACCTCCACTTCATCTCCAGACACAAATCCATGTGGATTAAGAGACACAAAACAAGAGACCTCAACCAGAGGAAATTCCTATGCTGTTTCTCTTACTAAAAAGTTCAAGCTGAAACCCCACTGGGCTTCAAAAATTCATGGAAATCCCATCAAGCCTGTCACACCCACCCACCCCTCTGACATTTCCAAACCCACTCATCACCTCCAGATACCAGGATGAGGGTGTGTTATTAGAAACAGAGGAAAAATGAGCAAGGCCCCTCAGTCAGGCAGGCTGTGTGAGCATCAGAGAGAGGTTATAACACAGGGGTGTCCCAGTCTGGACACTGAGCCAGCCAAGCACAAGGAGTCATTCTAGGAACACCACAAACTCCTCTGCACAAAGACAAACTGGTTTTAGAGGAAGTAGGTTAAACAAAAAAAGGAGAGTCTGTCAAACCAGAGACTTTGCAAGGCTGGCACAAAGGGAAAAGCTGAGGTGGTTTGAGTGAGGCTGAGCCAGGCAACCCAAGGTGGCTCGGAGGAACATTGGCATTTAGACAAAGCACCAGAAAAGCAAGGATTTCCAGTTATTTGCCTCTCCATCACTTCAGAGAGAGCACAGCAGGGAGCCTGGGTGATGGACAGGCCTTTGCTCTGCAGTTCCTGAGCTTCTGTAGCTTGCCAAGCTTCCTGCTTTTCCAAGAAGTAGGACACAAAAGTTTTACCTCTGGTTTTCTCTTTCTACTTTATCACCCCCATCAGATAACACTAAGCACCCATCCCAGCCCACATGACTCAGCTGTCAGACAACTTTTCAGGTATTTAGTTCTTATTTTCATTCATTTCTTTCAGGCATTAAGTTCTTACAAGAAGCTTTTGAACACCAATAAGGAAACTGCAAAGGGCAGATCTAAAAAAGTGAGAATTAGAGGGTGGATTTGGGTGATGGAAAAGATTTACACCTGGAATTCCTTTTCCTTCAAGAGCTCTTGGAAGTGTGCTTGCTTCCACAAACACAGGCTGGCTCTCCTGTAGTTCAGAGAGGGGCAGGACAGGGAGCTCCAGCTCAGGGCAGATTTGGCCTCCTCACACAGGACTCCCCGAGCTTCCAAGCTCAGCCGAGGCACGAGGTACTGCAGCTGGAATGAAAACACCACATCTGCAGGTGGCAGGCCCAGAGCCTCCTCTGCTTCTGTGGAACTGCCAAACAAACACCAACAGCTGAGAGGGGAGGGCACAGAGATGTATTTTTATATTGTTTTCTGGGTCTGAAGTGATACTTGCACAGGGACCTGCAGCAGGAAGTTAAGCTGAGACTGAGCTTTCTCATAAGTTATAGCAAAAAAAAAAACATTTCCCATAAGTTAGAGCAAAACTTTCTCATAAGTTAGAGGAAAACTTTCTCATAAATTACAGCAAAACTTTCTCATAAATTCTAGCAAACCTTTCTCATAACTTATACCAACACTTGTTTCCCCTTTACCTTTTTAATCAGGCCAGGGGGAACCAAGGCATGAAAATCTTCACGAGAGCAGGATGAAAACTTGCACATCAGATAAGCAGCAGCTGCAGTGCAAAACCTGAGAGAGGAAAGGAAAGAACTCCATTGTCTGGTTGGACCAACCACCTCCACAAGCTCTGGAAATCCTCCATGGGAGCCTTTCCAGCATCCCAAAAGCCCGGGGGAGCAGGGAGGGGGTGGATGCCCCGTCTCACCTCAAGCAGAAGGCAAAGGACTCCTCTGTCCTGCACACGAGCAGGGAGCTCCAGTACTCTGAAACAGAAAGGGCCTTTCCAGGAACAGCCTGAGAACCCCCAAAATTGGCTTCCACTCCAGGAATTAAAGCTCTGCATTCACTCAAGTGGATCACAAAAGCTGCCAGTCCTAAAATATGAGCAGCACTGAGGGAAGGACCCTGGAAGGTAAAATAAGTAAAGAACAGGAGAGATGTTTTTGGTAACTCTGTAGCATTTCACTGGTAATGTGTTGGTGGTGGTTTTTTTGTTTGTTTGGGGTTTTTTGTTTGTTTGTTTGTTTTTTCTTTCTTTTTGTCTCATTGTAACATTTTGGTATTTCTGTGTTGATACTGTAATACTTCACTTGCATGATTGTAACAGTTTGTACCAAAACAACCATTCTCAGGGAAAAAAACCTCAAACTTGGTGAAGCAGCAGAAGGTTGTTTCTGCTCACCCGTAGTGCAGCAATAACCGAGCAGATGAGAGAAAACCCACAGCAGAACTGGAGCTTTCTGTAATACAGCAACTTGAAATAACTCACTGTAAATTCAGATTTTGGGATTCTCAAGGCTTTTTAGCTTCTCTGACAGATAATTCAGTCTATCAGCCTGTTATTTTCACCCTTGCAAAATCACGGGGTAAAGGAAATAAACCAAGGAATTCTTTAATAACATGCACTGCTGCAGCCCAGACAGGAGCACCCTAATTTTATTTTTAAGTTTTTACAACTGAATTATTCAACGTGGAACCTTAGGAACGAAGCATTCTACCATTTTTCTTTTGTCTCCTTCCTAAACTTGCCTATTTTAGCTTCTGTTAAAATGTCTCAGAATGCATTAGCCTTCCACGAGCAGTATTTCTCTGGGGTAAAATTCTCCTCGCATTCCCGAGGGCACCTTCATACTCTTTGACCAAAACAGGGCATTTTTTTGGGGGAAGGCTGGAGGGCAGTGAAGTCCCTCCACAGTGCAGCACCAGACAGCTCAGGAAATGGGGTAGGATGGCCTTTAGCACCACGGGATTCCTGGCTGGAAAACTGACCTGGTGATAGAGAAGCTGGCAGAGCCTGCCCAGGAGTGCAGGCAGGAGATTCCTGAGTCCACACATCATCCTCACCACCGAGGACAGGCACGGGCCCTGCCTGCAGAAGGTGAAACCACAGGCTCATTAAATTCATCCCCAGCACAGGAACAGGCCATTAAAAGTGCTTGAACACCCTGGAGCTGATCCGTGCTTGTCTGTAAACACAGCACCATCATCATTCCTTCCACAGGCTCAAAGGAAGGGGCATTTTTGGGGTACCTGAGCAGAGAACCCCTGCAGACCTGCCCCCCAGCAGAGCCCTGCCTCACACAATGGATGGCATCTCAAAGACTTGTTGTCACCTCAGAAGGACAAAGTGGTCCCTGAGGGGACAATAAGGACAGGAGGATCTGCCTGGGGCACAGTCAGAGCACGGGGGTAAACAGAGGCAGAGCAATAAATGAGATTAAAAAACAAAGCAAGAAGGAATTGCTACAACCAGGCCCTGCTGCAAAGCAGGGGCAGGGAGGGATTTTCCCACCCAGACAACAGAAAAACCCATCCTCAGAGGAGATCAGGTGGGAGCTGCGTTTAGACACCATTTCCTGGGACTCCTGTTCTTCACAGCGACTTCTCAGTGAGGTTTTTAGCAGTGATTCATCTGCTGCAGGGCAGAGCAGTGCAAGAGAGGGAAGGATGCCCTGGCTGCCAGGGCACGCTGCCCTCGGGAGCCCTGCCAGCTCCTCAGCACGGCCTTGTTGCCCAACAAAGTGATTTTTCCCACTGACACGGTGCCCGAGGTGTTTACAGGCTCTGCTACATCAAGGAGGAGCTGGGTACCAGCAGAGCTTCCAGGGGCTGCCTCTCCTGCTCCCAGCCTCAGTCCCTGCCAGGGGAAGCAATTCCAGGACAAAAGGGGTTGGCTTCCCTGCCATCCCCCATGCCCTGGGCTGAAACAGCTGGGCACTGTTTGGGGGGGGTGTTTAACCCTTCTCACAGAGCACAAAGCAGAGCCAAAGGCCACTTTGCTGAAGGGATCTGTAACAACAGAAGAGAAGCGTGTTTTGCTTACTCATGTACCTCAGAGTGCATTGGTTTTTGGAGTGCAGACACTCCTGGTGAAGCAGCCCGCAGCTGCCAGCCTGGCACGGAGGGTGTGAGCACCCAAAGCCCCTCCCCAGCCCTACACAGGGGCTGGAATTCTGGTTGTCACCCCAGTTTTGGTTCTCCTGCTCTCTGACTCACATCTCACCTGTCAGGAGGGTTAAAGGAGGAAGCAGCCAGGAGGGTTTGGCAGAATGATGTCAGCAGAAGATCAACAACCTGAAATGAAACACACCAGGAATAAACCTGGAATAAAACCCACACTGCTAATTCCTGCTGGATACCCAAGCCTAGTTTTCTGCTTTGTGTTTATTACATTTCCTGACATTAAAACAAGGAGACACATTGGTTAAGGATATTCACTATAACTTGTACAGATCCACTGCCACTCGGAATGGGAAATAAAGCCCACAACAGCCCAGGAATGACCCCAAACGCATAAAAAAACCCCTTGACTAGTCTGTTGGGGAAAGCCTTGCTCATCACAGGACTGCTCTGGTAGAAAATATCTCCAGATCCCATCACCCAGGTGGTTAAAGCACAGGAATAGCCTGTGCAGGGCAGGATGAGGGAGACAAAAGCAGAAGTGCATTTCCTGCTCTGGCAGACAAAGCAGCCTCTCCCACCTCCCATCCAGCTGCTGTTTTCCCCTGCCCAGCCCCAGGGTCCCCCAGCCCAGGGCAGATGGCACTCACGCTCTGGTGGCCAGGTGCCAGCCTGGGGGCAGGGACGGCCACCTGGAGTGGGGAATTCCGAGGAGGAGCAGCTCCATTCTCCTCACTGCTGTCAGCCAGGAGGCCCCGGAGCCTGCCCGAAATCACCGCAAGCTGAGCCGCCACATCTGCAGGGAGGGGACAGGAGGGCAGGGGGGCCTGGACAGCGGGTCTGAAACACTGACAAACCCCCCCCCCCCCCCCACAGCAGCAAGGACCAGCAACATTTAAACTTTAATCAGTCAGAGTCAAAAGTATGTTAGGAAAAGCTCTAGTAAGCAATAAATGTTGGCTGGGACACAGTGGATCAGCACACCCAGCTTTATTTGTTCCCAGTATTATTATCAACACAGCTCAGGAAGAGTTTTCACTCCAGAGAGGAAAATGCTTTCCCAAAGGGGGCCCCCGAGTCAGCAGGTGAGCCCCAGGAGTGGGGCAGCAGAGTTTGGTGTGATTATCACAAAGATAAGCCCCAAATCAGGCATGAGAATACATCAGACATTAAAATGTACATATTCATAGCTGGAAGGATTATCAGCTCTGAAGGATTACCAGCTCCAGGTAGCAGTGGCAGTAACTCCTGCTGTGCCTTTGGCCAGCACCAGCCACACTTTATTTTGGGACAGCCAGTGAGAAGCAGCTCCCTCATACCTTCCCACTGAGCCTGGTCCACAACCAGAGTCCTGAGCTCAGCCAGCTCAGCCTTCAGCTGCTCAAAAGGCTCTTTGGAATGGCTGGGCTCTGCTTTGGAGTCATCTAGACCAGGAAGAGAGGAAATGCATTCAGCAATCTCTGCTTGCACTTTCTGTAGAAGCAGAATTTACTTTTTCTGAAGCTCTAACAAAACCCCAAACTGTCACTCTGCCACACACAGAGCTTTGTTTCTACACTCAGAGTGTGCTATTTAATTAATATTTTATGGGTTTATGCCTAGTTGCAAAAAGGGATTCAGTTTTTGGAGGCAAGAGGCAAAAAAAAGTTCTCTTTTCAGAGTTTTCTTCCCACTTCCTTTAGCTCTGCCCCTCACAGAAACATTTGCTGTCCTCAAAAGACTGGAGTCAGGCTCAGAATGCAGAGGCAGACATTACAGCATGGATACATCACCAGCTTCTCCAGACGTCCCATGTTACTCTGGCTTTTTGTTTCAAAGAAGGAATAAAAGGAAATTCCTTTCACCACTAGAAAGAGATGCCACCAGCGACTGCCAGAGCCCCAAAACCGCCCCCCGAGTTCGTGAGAGAGGAGCAGCCTCTTGTACCAGGGCCAGGAATTAATCACCCCGGAGCAAGAACAGCAAACAATAAACCCTGTAGTTAACGCTGGTTGTAAACAGGCTGCAGAACCAGGTGTTGGGAGCCCTCTGAGCCACCTGGCTGTGCAGGAGTGAGCGCTGCCAAGCGGGGTTTGGGGCTGCCCGGTGCTCAGCCCTGCCCCAAACGCCGGCTCCGTGCCCAGCCCAGGGGTGGGGCAGGGAGCAGGGACGGGATCAGAGCGCGGGGGACAGGAGGGGACAGGGCTGAGGGTGGCACTCGGGCCGGCCGGTGCCACTAGAGGTCAGTGAGAGCGCGGGGAGCCCCGCGGAGCTGCGGGGACCCTGCACATCCCCCCCACAGTCAGAGCACCAATCTGCAACTCATCCCCACCACGCTCTGGGAGCCACCTCAGCTCCCCAGCCTGACCTTTTCACGGTGTGCAAACCACTGGAAGGGGTCTTTGCAACACCCACCTGCCGACAGAGACGGCAGAGCTCATTAAATACCCTCGGTAAATATCCATGATCCTGCCCCAGTAAAGCTGCAGCAGTGGCACCCAGAATGGCCTCCCACCCCAACACCCAAAAACCAGGAGCTGCAGTCCCTTCCCCAGCCCCTCCTGCTCCCCACCCAGAGCTCCCTAATCCGCTCTGAAAAGAGGAGTTTGGGCAGCACAAGTGTCACTGCACACGGGATCAGCACAGCAGGCTCCCAGCACAGCAGATTCCCAGCTCAGGCTGCAAACGCTGATTCATGGAAAGGTCTTGGAGGTGGAATTCAGCCAGCTCAGGCTCAGGCATCCTCTGCAGCCTCAGCACAGCACAGGGACTGCAAAAATCCCACCCGAGCAGGGCTGGCAGAAAAAGCCATTACAGGAGTAAGTATTTAACACCTCAATACAACATAAGGGACATAGCACTTATTTATATGGATTAAATACCTATTCAGCCATGAATCTTTGGAAAAGTTTCAATTCAGGAGGGCATCAGTGGAAAAACTAACATTTCCCTATTGATCCATAAGTAAATGTTGTATTTTTTTACCTTGTAACACCTTTTCTTTCATAGCATGACAGGCTTGCAGGTATGTGGAGTACAAGTTTGAAGGTATTTTATCAGCTCTGTGAAAAAGAAGAGATTTATTATCCTGCATAACCACAGGCTGCAGCTTTATTAAATAAGCACAAACAGCAGCCCTTCTCTGAAATGTAATTAGAGGGACTATGAAGCATAAAAAGCATCTGAAGCATTTTTTAATCATCTGACAAGAGGGGCAGAGATTTCTACCCAAGGCTTTCAGAGCAGAGCATTGCACACACGGAGCACACACAAACCCAATAGTATACATGTTATTAATTAGTGTTTTCATGCCTATTTCATACGGAGTTGGTGTCTAAGGCCTCATAAGAGTGTGAGCTGTGAGATGCAGCTTTCACACGTGTAAAACATGAACCTGCTGAGACCAAGGTGTGACCTCCTCTCTGCAGGGCAGGCACCCACTGCTGAAAACACGTCCCACGAGGCTCCCCAGAGCTCAGCTGCTTCTCTCACAGCTGTCATTTCACTAAATGACCCAGCCTTTAATTTTAGAGCCAGACTGGAATGACAAGGCAGGACCAAGCACCTCATTTGCAGGCAGTGTTGCCAACATTCTTCCTTCATGAGAGGTTACAGAGGAGCTACTGGATGTAAACTAGAGCTGTTCCTGCAGTGCAGAAAAGCACTTTTAAACACGCAAGCTCGAGTCCTGAGAGGGGCTGTGTCCTCCTGGGGCATCATCCTGGTGTTCCTTGAGCATCAACAGACACTTGAGGCTCATCTTTCACTCCCCTTTTATCCCCCCCCCCACAGAGCCTTTCACAGGGGGGGCTGATATTCCTGGGGAAATTTCATATTCAGCTGCATCCTCCAAGATTTGCATAAAAACATAGCTGGCCTGAAGCCAGAGGGACTCCTAAATAATGATTTCACAGTGGCCAGAGGACTAATTACAGACCTGAAGACTCCACATTTAAGCTCCTCCATGCACAACCTGCAAGCCACAGACCTGGCCCACCAAGGCCTGCCAGGAGGTTGGCTGGTTCCAAGGTGTCAAAGCCCCTGGTTATCTGATATCAAATGTCCCAAAAAGAAAGCCCCAGCAGCACAGAAAGCAACACTGGGGAGCCTGAATACCTCTTCAAGGAGTCTATAAAAGCCATGAGTCCATCTGGGGTTTTAGGGAGCTGCAAGAGAGGAAAAGGCAGGTCAGGGGCAAATTATCTGTGTACAAACACACAGCTAATGGGAGGGGCAAGGAGAAAAGGCAAATACTGACCACACGGGGCCTGAGCAAAGCTGGAAGGAACCAGGAAGTGTAATATGGCCGCCTGAAAATGCTGAGAAAATAAACAGAGCAAAGTATTAACAATGCCAAAGGTCCAAAGTGCCATCTCCACACCTCAGGAGCTAATTTGGCTCCTGCAAACACGAGATGT
Source organism: Chaetops frenatus (assembly GCA_013400775.1). Classification (NCBI taxonomy): domain Eukaryota; kingdom Metazoa; phylum Chordata; class Aves; order Passeriformes; family Picathartidae; genus Chaetops; species Chaetops frenatus. The sequence continues at coordinate 26,512 of VZTR01032834.1, forward strand.
TCATGGTAGCATGAATAACCACAGACAAACCAGGTTCAGATTAGCCAGTGGTTTTTAATTTCTTTAATTTTTCTTTTTACTGTAATGATTCTGAACTTCTTCTGCACAGGGGAATGTGCCTTTTCACTCTCTCCACAAATATCCTCTATTAAGATGACTCCTCAGGAAGTGGGAACAAACTTCCCCAAACCTCCCTTGCTCACATCCTCAATTTTTCTTGTTTCCTTATTTCGATTCAGACTTGGCTTCTACAATTATTATTATTATTATTATTATTATTATTATTATTATTATTATTATTATTATTATTATTATTCTAGCTAAGCCCAGGAGGAGTTGAAAAGCACACAGTACCTGGCTTCTATCACAGAGGTTGGGATCTTCCTTGTGTTTTCAAATATCTGAAGGGCCTTTTCAACATCTCTGAGTGCCTGGGCCTGGGGCTGCCTCACACCAGGGACAAGAGAAAGATGTGAGAAGTAGAGGGTGATGACAAACTTACCTTTTCTGTTCTGAATTTGGTTTATTTCATTCTGTTTTAGTTGTACCTGTGGAATTAAGACACAGCATCTCCCCTTCCAGCCCGTGCCTGCAGGCAGAGGCACTGACACCCTGGGTTTTCCTTGCTTGAGTTGTAAGACACCTCAAACTGCAACAAGTTTCTCAACTGACAGCCAGATCAGACTTGGAAAAAACTAAATTAAATCCTCACTTATGCCTGTGAGTTCATCCCAGGACTGGGTTTCTTGTGGTATATTCAGCTACCCTGCCTCCAGCCTGCATCTCATGTTATCATGGGCTGTGTAAGTGAGGCCTCTTCCTCTGATCAAAACGTAGCAAGGAATAATAAAGCCAAACACTTCCTTATAAATCACTGTTGCTACCCAAAATTTATCATGAACCACAGTGTGAAACTGCAGAGTGTAGATTCCATCCCCAAATCTCCTTTGAATATCCACACTTTGGTCCCACACCACAGGGATGAAGTGCTCCAGTGAAAAGAATCAAGATACCTGTGAAACGTGACTCCAGTTTTCATGAAAACTGGGCAGATCCTGTATTTATGGCCACTAAAACCCTCTGGCTTAAAGCTGGAGACTTGGCAGCACACTCAGCTTGGGAATGGCAGGGAGTTTGACAACCTAAGTGCTTTTCCAGAGGAAAATGGGACGTGGCTGAAGGGAAAGCTGGGAGACAGAGCAGCAGTACCTGCACAGCCTCGTCGGTGGCAGAGAGGTCTTCATAGAGCCCCATGTCTTCTATGGCCACCTGTGTGAGGTCAGAGGTGCAGGTGGGTCACACACAGCAGGGTTTGGCAGACCCAGAAAGAATTCTCCTCAAAAGAGACCATTTTTGCTGACCTTGAGGTCGGCCAGCCGGGTTTTAGCCAGAGTGATGTACTCCAGGAGCAGGGAGCGGTGCTTCGTGGGCACAAAAGGAGGGTACATGATGTGCACCTGAAACGTCAGAACCACTGAGGGATTTGCCATCTCTTACAGGAAATCCGTGTGAAATTCTAGCTAACTAATTCTGGCTTGTGTTTACAGGCATTTACCTCTAATATTCCCCAAACAAGCTGTTATTGCTTGGTTAAGGATCAATCGTTTTCATGGCAACTGACACAATTTATCCCAACAAACAAACAAACAAACAAAATCAGTGAAGTGCTTAAGCTTAACTCCACGAAAGGAATTCTCCTCATCAATAAATGAATCTTATCCTTCCTTATTTCAGAAAGAAAAGGGTTGGAATAATGAACCATAAGTAATGCAAGTACTGTAACAGTATTTATAATGAGCTGAACCTAATGAAAGGAACAGGGACAGTCACTTTGGGGCAGTTCTGGACCTGAAAACCACCTCTGTCAGCACCTTCTCACCTTCAGGTACAGTGCAGCTTCAAAGGGCACCAGCTCTGACAGGAACTCGAAGAGGAAAACCAGAGTTTTCTTACTGCTCCCATGGTGGCCACCAGCATTCCCAAAGGAAGCCTGAAACAGGGAAAAATGGCAGGACAGCCTTTCAGAGTAGAGAGAATCCTCATCCCAGCAGTGCCACAAGTGAGCACACCAATCCCAAACATCCCATTCCTGTCAGGAGAATCCCTCCTGGAGAAAAGCCTCCAGAGAAAGTTTACTGAATCATGGAATGGTTTGGGTGGGGGGGACCCTAAAGACCACCTAGATCCAGCCTCCTGCCATGGGCAGGGACACCTCCCACTGTCCCAGGCTGCTCCCAGCCCTGTCCAGCCTGGCCTTGGGCACTGCCAGGGATCCAGGGCAGCCACAGCTTCTCTGGGCACCCTGTGCCAGGGCCTCCCCACCCTCACAATTCCAATATTCCTTCCCAGTATCCCATCCAGCCCTGCCCTCTGGCAGTGGGGAGCTCCCTGGCTCCTGTCCCTCCATCCCTTGTCCCCAGTCCCTCTCCAGCTCTCCTGGAGCTCCTTTATGCCCTGGAAGGGGCTCTGAGCTCTCCCTGGAGCCTTCTCCTCTCCAAGAGAGCACCCCCAGCTCTCCCAGCCTGGTTTCAGGGCAGAGGGGCTCCCTCAGATGATGGTGACCTCCAGAAGTCTCTACGGAAGGTCACTGCCATGAGAACACTGAAACAAGGCAACTTTGAGATGCAACAAAAGATTGAGATTCATGAGGGAATCACAAATCTGCAGGTTTCTACACAGGTTTATCTGGGCGTTCCAAGGAAAATAACCAGTGTGAGACTACAGAGAACACAACCAGTTTGCCTCCTGATACCTCCTGGACACTCTATCAGCCCAAGCTGAGCTTAGATTTGCAAAATCATACAAAGGAATTTCCAGGTTGAATTTACCTGGAGATTTGCATCCTTAAAATACCCACCTGTTTACAGTTAAAAGCAACAACCAATTACCTGTAAGGTCAAACACAGCAATTACAGCTGCATGCAAACCTCCAGGAAACAGGAATGCTTCCCCTGCCATAACCCCCAATTTATGCAATAACAACAGTGCTGCTTATCAAGACACTGAAACCCATCCAAGATGATGATTACAACAGGAATTACATGTCTGCATTCCTAGCAAATAACTAGAACAGGCAAGGTGGACCTAAAAGATGAAAGGAGGGAAAACTGGGCAAAGCCAAAGAAATTTAATCTTTGCAGACACAAAGGCAGTAATAAACATTCAATCATTCCTATTATCAATACAGCCACTTGTACTTTTATTTTTATTTTGATTCCCTGTTCTCATTCCTGGTTATCCTGTCTGGAACAAAGCTTTCCCCACACAGCAGAATATTTCCTTTGCACAGGTTTCCTCACTCAATTAAAACAAAGCTCACCAGTCAGGCCTCACTAAGCCTCACCTTAAACCACTCAGAGTAAGGCATGAAGACAGCAGGGCCCTCCAGAGCAGCCTGACGAGCAATCAGGAATGCAGTGATCATATTTTCCATGTCATAATTCCCAAAGGCCTTCAGCAGGAGATGGCTCAGTAGATCTAGGGACATAAAACAATAACCTCACACTTTGCTCCAGACAACAGTGCAGTATTTCCTGCAGTAAATGAAGACAAATATCTGTGATAAAACATAAGGCAGGATGTGTATTGCAGCCTGGAGAACCTCTGGGGTCTGATTTTTTTTTTTTTTTTTGGTGCACTTTCAACTGTCAAACACACTTGGATTCCCTGCAGGGAGTCCAGCAGTGGGATAATTAGTGAGGAATTCTCACAAAGAAGCTCTGCTAGCAAAGGTGAGCTAGAAGTAAGCTTCACTAATCACCACGCCAGTTAATAATGAAGGTAGTTACCCAACAACCACCCCTGGGCTGTACACAAAGCTTGAGAAGTGGCAGGCACGAGGCCCTGGCGTTCACATCACCAGGGACACGGAATGCCTGAGTGGAAAAGCAGATGTTCTGCTGCTCCTTTCCATGCAGGAGCCCCAGAGAGCCCCCCTGGGTGAGCCCCCTGCTCCCCTCCCGGGCAGCTCGGGCACTCACCAGGCTGGCAGTGCCCACCTACCCTTGAAGAGCTGCTCAGCCTCAGCCTGGCACACCACCAGCGTGGACACACAGGACAGGACGTGCTGCCAGTTCACCTCGTGGGTCTCCAGGACCTGCTGCAGCTGGCAGATGGATTCCTTCACACTGAATGCCACCAGCAGCTGCAGGAGTGATGGCAGTTCCTGTTAGCTGGGACACACAGCCACAAGGAGGAGGGGAGTGCAGACAAGACTGACAGGCACATGGATTTTCTGTGACTTTTTCAAGCTATCCTGCAGCTTTTGGATGAGCTTCCCAAAAATCGGCCTGAATTGGAACCAGCACCAGCTGCAATGAATAGTAAAACTCCCCCTTTTTCAGAACTCGTGTCTTATTCCATACCAGTGAAAATTCCCATCTCCAATCAGCACCTTTATTCTCATTAAGAGCTTTGCACTAGCAAAAACCACTCTAATTCTTTTCCTTCATGCTTCTTCCCCCCAGAGTTTCTGGCAATTGGTTTGGATTCTGCAACTGGATAATGCTGCACTGATTTCCAATAATCTGATTTCAGGTGTTTCAGTGGATCTAAACCCAACATAATGAAGCTCTGTGTGTGACCCCAGGCAGACATACTTTGTGATACAGAGCCCTGAGCAGGGGAGAAGTCCTGGTAAAGCTCCACTCCTTCTGCATCTGGATGGCATCAGACACTGCACCCAGAGAAAGAAAACTTCAGCAGCAGGTTTTAAAATACACCCAAAACACGTAAATTTCCCTTGTGCAGGGAAAACCCAGACACACTAAAAACTGCCCAGCGGAATCCTGTCTCCCATTTGCCTTTGGGCCATGGGCTGTGGCACAAGGACTGGGCCATTCCATTGTGGCACTGTCACCCCAGAGCTGTTTTAGTGATCACACACGTGTAGGCTGACACGGCACACGCTCAGAGAATCAGCAAGGAATCAGCTTCTCCCTCATTAACCTCGCTCATCTGGAAGCCAGCAATGACACAGCTCTCCCACACAGCAGGCAAGCAGCTCATGGGGATTTTAGCAGAGATTTTATAGCTCAGACATATTTCCTCCTAAAAACATCAAGCTTCGCAATTACTGATCTGGGATTAGAACCTTCCTGCCCAAAATTTTCTCCTATGACCCTCATATGACTTTTTTTTTTTGCCTGATTTGGCACTCTGCTTACACAGACTCCAGGAAGGAGCTGAGAAGTTTGGAGGCTGCTCTGGCTCTGGGTTCTCCAGGGTGGGTCCCACTCAGTGTGGGACAGAGCTCTGGACACACCAGGAGACACCTGGAGACCCCTGTCCCTGCCCATTCCCACCTTTCAGCACTGGGTTGTAGGTGAGAACCTCGGTCAGGGTGTGCCTGAAAAACTGCCTCAAGGAATCCGGGTGAGCCACACTTCCATAAAGTGACACATTGAACACATTCAGCCTGCAAACGACAAGGAAATACCAGAAACAATGTCAGCCAGGTGATCAACCAGGTATGATTAAATAGCATCAGCCACATCCTAATTAATTATGATCAGCCAGGTACTGATAATATATGATCCACCAGCTGCTGATGAAATAGGAACAACCAGGTGCAGCTTAGGGTGAATGACTTATTTTTATTCTACATCCATCTTCTCAAATTGCCACAAATACATACTTTTCTGTATGTATTTAAAAAAACCAAACAACTGATGGTTACCCAACACTATGTAGCCATCAGATTTACAAATGTGAGTCTAAGGGGTACCTCTGCACGGGGCTGAAGGTGACATGTACAAAGTAGTTAAATAAAACAAGTTTGGAAGCAGGAACTGGAGATGATTGCACCTTTCCCATGTTTCTGCTCGGAAGTAGTGAGAAAAGTTGATGGGGAATTTTTGGCATGGCAAGAGGGAGGTGCAGGGTTGGTTGCAGCACTGCCAAGACCCATTTTCCTACCTGGCCATTATCTTTTTTACAAGCACTTTTGTCTGCACATATTTTATTAGAGGAGAATACCAAGCACAAGTAGCACTGAGAGCACGGGTCAGGGGGAGGTGTGTAAATAAGTAAAAAACACCCCAGAACATTCCCCCTATATCAGTAAGAAGAGCAACAGTGGATAAAACCCTCCTCCTGACACTGTTTGGAGCGTTTCTTACCAGAACCTCACAGCCTGCACCATGGAAACATCTTCCTGCTTCTCTTTACCAACAGCATCAAGCACCCCTGTGCCCCAAAACACAGAAAAACCCAATGAGAAAAGAACTGTGACACTAAACCCCACACGGGAACTAACAGGAATGAGCAATTGGTGCCCCTTTACAAAGGTGGCCCCACTAGGGAAATGTGCAGCAGCCCTAAATTCTTACCAGATTTTTCTCCAAAGTGACACAGAGACTCAGAAACCATTACCACTGACCTTGAACCAATTTAAAAGCATTCCCAAGAACATGCTAGTAATGAAGCCATCTAAAAACGCATATAAATTAGTATTTCATTTCCAAACCCAGCCCTAATGGTGCCGAGCATCCGTGAGTGTGAGCACCGCGAAGCCTCTCTGGAGGCAGGGACTTGCACCAGCTGAAACAACCACCCTGCAAACCGCGGTCCGAACAAAGAGCAGGCTGGGGGAGGGCCACGCGCTTGTAATGTGCCATTTGCATAGCGGGGATTCCTTTAAAAGCTCGATCTGCCCCAAAACGAGAGATCAAACAGGTTGGCAGCTTGCGCAGCGCGTTGTCTTGACGATCAGCCCACACCGCTCCCAGCCCACGGAATGGGAGACCCTCTGCTTTGCAGTCTGCTGCAGCAGCACTTCTGCTTTGTGGCATCCTGCCTCGAAAACCCTCCTCTTTCAACTGTTAAGGGAGCTTGGTTTGTGGATTCAAATCATTTCGTTAAGAGAAAAACGCTGAAAAGAAAATCTACTGAGCAAGGGCAGAGAACCAGAGTGCCTCACATGCCAGCACAGCATCAGGGTGTAACACTCCCCTCTCCTGCTGAGGAATACTTTAAGGTTAAGTAGGGGAGAATAAAGCAAAGGAGATAAACTCAGCTTATCTTCAGGCACAGCAGTTCAACACTGCCAGGCCATCACAGTGAACACATTGCTCCCATGCTACTCCCAGCCTGTCCTTCTCCTCCTGTGAAGGTCTTCAGTAATAGGGAATTATTTTACATTAAAAATCCTAATGTTCTCCGAAGAGTAATGAAGTGAGACCCCCTCAAAGGTGACCCAAAAGCATGGGCTAATAAAACATCTTACATAAACCTCATGTAGTGCATTTTGCAGGCTGCGAGTGTGGCAGTGCAGGCTGCGCAAACGGGAAGGGCAAATGAAGAGCAGGATGCAGACTCCTGTCTGCCTGCCAACAGCCTGCTCCTCCTCCTCCTCCTCCTCCTCCAAAATCCCTGCTCCTCTCCTGAGAAGGGTTTGTTTTCCACCGTTAAAGGGCCACCTGAGATGGGATTCATACATATTAAATAATAACACACTTCTGTTGCAGCTTTCCCTTTTTAGAAGAACTCGCAAGGTCTGTGAGGCACCTCTGTGTCCAGACAGCGCTGCCTGTGAGACCCGGGGCAAGGGCTGGGGCTGGCAGTGCCCACGGGCACGGAGGGGAGGTGGCACAGCCCGGGGTGGGGTCACCTCACAGCAGAGAGGAAGCAGCAGGAAAGGTGGCAGCAAGGAAAGCGGGGAAGAGCTGTCACTAAGGAGACAGGAGTGACAGCACCTGCACAGTCAGGTGACGCCAGCCAGGGGTGTAAGGAAGGTGTCAACAGCAGGTACAGCATCTCCCTGTGAGGGTCAGCTGTGATACAGGACAGAAATAACCCCCGTGTGAGTGTGTTCAGTCTTTCTGCGTCAGGATTTGCTGGTAAATCAGGCACTGCTGCGCTGAGCCCCCAGCAGGGGCACCGGGGCAGCTCAGGCCAAGGCAGGCACGTTGCAGTCGATGAACACTGCTGTTTAGAGACTACACACCTACATTAGATGCCTTTGCTCAGCACAAAAATAGAGGTTTCAGAAAACATTAGCCTGCAAATCCAAACGGTGAGTCAGCAAAATCGCTCATAACGCTGTAAATCCCAAGTTTAACTTATTAGGCAGCAAAAACAAATCTAAGCAGCAAAAGTGATCCTGGCCTAACCTCTGTGCTCCACCTGCTTCCAAGCAAACCTGATAGAAATCAGGAAATCAGGTCAGGTATTTATATGATGTTACAGCTTGGAGCAGGAAAACAAAGTAGCATAAAAGGCAAGAAATTATCTGCAGTGTCTGGAGACACTTTAGGAGAACGACAGGGAAAGCAGAGGCAAATAAAATCAGTGACATAAATATTATACACAACAGCACAGACAAAGCAGCCAGGCAAAGGATTTCTCCTGAGGGATTCAGCAGTGAGCACGGAACAGAAGTCTTGGAAGCAGCAGTGGCTGCACAAAGCTGAGATCACAGCAATACTTACATGCCAGCATTCTCTGTAAGGCAGCACGGCAGATCTGTTCAAAATTGACAAATCAAGAGTTTTAAGAGCTGCAGTTCAATGCAGAAAAAGCAAATTGATTCAAAGAGTTTTGTCCCTCTTAAAGCTTCACTTTGACCTCAGGCTCTGCAGTAGAACAGATAAAATAGACAGAAGGGCAGCACTTTCCAACCTCACCAGCATTCCATGTCTCATATTCAAATGGAACAGCCAAGCAATCCAGGTGAAAGGAAGGTTTAAAACCCCTTGATGTGCCACCTTGGAGCAATTCTCCATACAAGAACTCTCAGTTCTGGTTTCCCCATTTCCCCTGCTCCAGCACCCTGTACCACCACCCTCTCCTTGCTGCTCCAAGCTCTGAATTATTTGTACTCAGCAAGAGCCAGAGATTAATGGAATTACTTTATTAAAGCACCATTTTTAACCAGGTTCATTCTGTCCTTACGTAGGCGACCTTCTGGAATTCCACCTTCCTTCCCTGAAGTTCTGAAGCCTGCTCAAAGCCATTCTGAAGAAACACGATGGCAAAGTCTGCAAATCAAGAAGGGATTGGTGTTCCAGCACCCCCCTTGCACCCAGCTCACCTGCTCCTTCCCCTCCCACCTGTCCCAACAGGCTCTGGAAAGCCTCCACTCAGCAAGAATAATTCACTGTCCTGGAGTAAAATTATTCCCAGCAAAAAGAATCCAGAATTTCAAGGGTTGTGATGTCTAAAGAATGTGCAGTTATGCTCCATGACCTCTGCAGAACCCAGAGGGGCTGTACTAGATCAGCTGCACTCGTGTCCACAGTCAAGACACTGGAGGGATTTTTTTCCCAAAATAAGTAATAGAAATTGACAGGGGGGAAATGGAACTGTGAAACATTTCTGGCCCAAAATCTCCCTGAGAGTTTGCAGAGTGCCACAGTGCCCGTGTGTCATCCCTGAACCACGCCCCTCACAACTGCACTTCCTTGAGTTAAACTCCCAAGGGATGGAAAAATTCAAACCAATTATTTTTTTAAAGGGAGAAAAATTGCTAAATTTGCCACATTTATCAAAAATATATATTCCCCAGAGAAATGAGGTAAGGAAACACCAAGTGAGGCCTGTGCTGTTACAGCTCTGAGGTTGTGCCCTGCACCCAGCCCAGGGCCTTGCCTGAGAGAATTCGCTGTGCCAGCTCTGTGTCCCCACAGGAGATGTCCCCAGCCTGCTCACAGAGGCCACAGAGGCTGCTGCAGAGCCACTCCACCGCTGCTGGGCCTGCTGGGCTCCTGCAACACACAAAAGCACCTTCAGTTCAGCCCCTCCTGCTTTCTGTAAGGCTTGGCTGTCTCCACCACCATCCTCTGGGCCCAGGGAAGAGCCACCTGTGCACTCTGCCCTGAATGTGCCACTTCGTTTATTTAATTTGGACCAGCACGTTTGCTTTACAAATATTTTATACTTTTATATATTTGCTTTTTATCTTATTTGCTTTATAAGAAGATTCCACAACACACACACGCAAAGGAAAAATGTGTGTGAAACTGTGCATCCACGTATTTCCTCATCCCTGACATCCAAGTGTTTCCATTGAGAAACCTCTGCTAGAGGAATTTCAGTCCCAGTTTCTAAGGCACTTAGGTAAAAATGCTTCAAAAAAGAAATTAAATTCTTAATCTATGCCTTTGGTTCCCTTAAATTGGAAGCACAGTGGGCACTGAAGGCTTTCATTGTGAACAGACAAGTAAACCAGTATCAGAAGCCTAAAAGATCACTGGGGCCTTCCTTTGACACAATAAGGAGACAACCTGAACTTCACAAATGGGTGAGTTGTTAGCTCCTCTGTATCATGGAATAATGGAATGGTTTGGGTTGGAAGGGACCTTAATGTTCATCTTGCTTCACCTTTCACTAGACCAGGTTGCTCCAAGCCCCACCCAGCTTTGTCTTGGACAATTGTTAGGGAGTGAAAAATAAAACATAAAATTCTCAGACTAACTATTCTCTGGAGATTAACTCTTCCAGACCAAAAAAATGTAAGATTTTGTGAAGATGGAAGCAGCCACCTTCAGCAGAGCAAGACTCCTTCTCGAGTCCAGCTGCTGGACACCAAGGAGCCACCACACCCAAACTGGGCTAATTACCCCAGAGTAACCCCCCCAAACCCAGAGCAGCTCCTAAATCCTGCTAATCTGATCCCTTGCCAGCACCTGACTATATCCTCAGTCCAGAATACTCATGACTAATCCCTGATTATGTCTCAATAGGCTTTAGGAGATCAGCTACATCTGCAAACCCCCGGAGCCCTGCTCACCTCTCCAGCAGCTCTGCCAGGCCAGCGATGTCACTGCTGTGCAGGTGCCACACGGCTTCCAGCACTGGGGGACCCTAAGGACACGTCACCATTAGGTCACAGCCTGCACTGTGCAGACAAGGTTTGGTTATTGCAAATGATACATGAAAAATAACGCTGAATTCCGCTCCTTCCAACTATCCAGAAGCTGTTAAAAATTTAAAATCGACAACGCAGGAAATACCTGGTGATGAAAGATTGTATTTCCTACAAATTTTGGGGTGGTTTAGGGTTGTAGATGCGTCATCATTTTAAATTTTCATGGAAAGACAGGTAATGAATATACCCATCGTTTCCCTCTGGAATAATGCTGATTCTGCAGATTCAAAGGAGCAGGGATATCCCAGGAAACTGGTAACACAACTGAGTTTCAGGTCTTGTTAATTCAGATCCAGATCCAGATCCAGATTAGAGAATTTAGTCCATTAACTGTCTCTTAGTCTGTGGAACAAGGTTGCCACTCTCAAGTGCATATCCCAGTGGAGCTGGGATTGCAGGAGACTACAGGAAGAGACACTGCAATCATCCAGGCAGAAAAGGCTGATGGACACAAAGGAAAAATGAAGAACCTCTGTCAAAAATCTGCACCAGGCACTGCTCCCGTGTGGATCAGACTGGTGCCATGTAACATCCCTTCCAGCTCCTGCCCAGAGCAGCAGGTCCAGGAGAGTCCTGAGCCAGAAGAACAGCACTGCAGGGGAAAGGTGCAGCAGCAGCAGCTTCTGAGCATTCCAGGCAGAGCCAACACCTTCACAAAACCTTCCCACCTTGAGAAGGAAGAGGAATTTGGGAGCCTTGGGCACAAGGAAAAGGCAGGAGCTTCCTGCAGTGACCAGCAGCTGCCTCACACCCTGACCCCAAACTCGCCCACGCACTTTGTGTTCACAATCTAATTCTTACTGTAACAGCCTCAGTTACAGAGTTATCTCTCACTTATCCCCATGTCTGCCCCGGGACCAGGAGATCTTAATCAGCCTGTGAAACACACGGCTTCTATTTCCAGCTCAGGAGTGGATATTTGAGACCAGAGCACGGCCCTTTATCTGGGCAGATCAGCCTTTTCCTCCTTTCCCACGAGAGCAGTGAGGATTCAGAACAGCCCCACTCCTAAAAAGCCCTTAACTCCACTCACAGCACCACCTGTCTCCACAAAACACACCCAAATGAAATCAAGACATCCCATTTGTGAGGCAGCACAGGCTGTTATCTGCTATCTGGTTTCATTCTCTGTGGCCTCACTTAGTCTTATCACCATTCCCAGGTAAACAAAGTGGAGAACCAGGATGCCAAAGACACTTGGAATATTGCTGGCAAAGCTCATGGGGGGCTCTGGGACTGTGTCACCCCACAGTCAGCTGGGAGTTTCTGCACTGGAGCTGGAGAGCACCCCAAAACCAGCACTTGATCACCAAGGTGCTGTCAATGATCTTTTCTGGCAGTTTCCAATAATTCAAATAATTCCAAACCCCGGCTGAGTTGAAAAAGCAAATCCCACTGCAGAGACAAGGAAGTTCCCACTGAACTTGCTCTAAAATAAACAGAACAACCAAAAAAATGCCCACCATTTATAACTCAGCTCATGCTTTTGGAAGGCCAGGAAGACCAGTCATCCTCTTGAATTCAGAGATGCCACATCCCATGGATGAAACCTCATGGTCTGTAACACCACAGTGTTTCTCTATGACTTCTCACCTTCATTTTCCACATTTCCTGGCAGAAGAGGGAGCGACAGAACATGTTGTTTGCCAGCAAATCCTTCACAGTCTGAAGCAAGCAGGACAACCTCTTCTGGTATCACCCCAGAAATGAAGCAGAAATAATTCCCATTGTGAACAACACATTCTCAGAAAAACCATTTGTTGCTTTGCCCTGTTTGCTGCTTTTTAAAGGGTCAAATGGTGGAGAGAATTCAGGGGAAAGGCCTAAATTTCTCTACTTATACATCTTGTACTTCTGCAAGCAAATCAAACACCTCAGTGAATCATTGCCTGCTTGTGTTTGGGGCCTTATCAGAGCAGAGGAACTGGGCATAAAGCCAAACCTAACAGTGCTGCTGTGTTGGTAAATTAAAGATAAAGCTTTCCCCTTACTCTCTGGTCAGAGTTCAGCAGTGGGACTGGTGAGGGGCTGGCAGAGCCCTGGCAGATCCTCTCCACGTTGGCAACAGCATTTTTGGCTGCCAAGGTCGCCGTGGGCACACCCAGTTTTGAGGCCTGTTCCTGCAGAACAGAGACTGAACAAAACAGCAAAGCAGAAAACTGTCATCACCAGGCAAGTGAGAAACAACATCAGAACAATTAAAAAAAAAAAAAAANAAAAAAAGTAAGACTGGGGTTGCATTTAAAGGCAAAAATTCAGTGTTGAGGAAGTGTTCCTCCCCACACCTGGCCTGGTGGATGCTCACCTATAAATGACTCTGATGACACTCCCCCATGCTCTGCCCCATCCTGCACACCTGGCTTGGCTGAATCTCCCACCTGGAAACCAAATAAAGCCATAAAACTCATAGACGTCTGCAACACACGTTTACAAACCTATCCCTGCACTGCTGGAGCAACTGAAGTGAAATTAACACAGAGCTCCCACATGGGAATGGAAAAGCACAGATTTCACGGCACCTTACAAGAGATGTGTGTTTAGTAATCCTCAGTTTATGCAGAAAAGAGGAGATACAAGTCAAAGTTCCTCATCCCCAGGGACCAAACAGCACCAGCAGCAGAGTTTCTATAATCCCTGTCTTTCAAGTCCTTTCTGTGAAGCCAAGTGGCCATAAATATTTGATGAAACATGTCCAAATGTTGGATCATTTTCTAGTTAAATCCCCTTTCTCTTCTTATAAAGGGAAATATTCTCTAGAGAAAGACAGATCCTGAAGTATAGGAGACATTTGCATTATCAGTTGTAGCTGTAAAGTCATTGTGTGAGGAGAGGGAGAACGTGGCTGAATCACAACAGTGGCCCAAGATAAGCTTGTCGTGAGCACAGCCATGTCAGTCAGAAAAGGTTGGTAATTCAGAGAAAAGCCAAGTCTCTCCTGATTTGTTTTCCCTCACAAGAAGCCAGTTCTGACACGAAGGAAAATGTACTGGACATCCCTTTGTCCCAAACCCAAACCACACTTAATCATTTTCAGTCTGTAAGAGTAAAACACGGATGAAAAAGCGATAACAACCTCATTTCTGCAACACAGACCGTTCGACTCCATCCTACAGTGTTGGTTTTCCTTTCCATGTATATCATGGGAAACTCTGTTCCTGGGACACTGACCCCACAGCCGGCGGCACCCGCCTCCAGCTGGGATCTCCCCCTACCCCGGCCGGGCCGTGACAGCCTGAACTGCCCCGTTCCTACCTCCAGGAGGAGGGCACTGAGGTTCTGGTGCTGATCCAGCAGCCGCAGGGCCGCTTCCTGCAGCTCCGCTTGGCTCCCAAAGGGGCTCTTCCTCTTCCTGCCTCTCCCTGCTGACAAGTTTGGGGTTATGGTCAGGGTGTTCCCAGGGCACCCCGAGATCACCCCCCGCTCCCTGATGCTGGTGGATGTGAGGAAAACAGGGGGGGCACCTGAGGGCAGGGGGAGGATGGGGTACCTGGGCAGATGTTGCATACCGGGCA
>VZTR01032836.1:15170-25981 GCA_013400775.1 Chaetops frenatus
GAGAAAATACTTTTCAGTCGTTCACTGTCCTGAATGAAATGGGAATGGGCTTTTCTTGTTCAGTCAAGTAGTGCTGACCGCTGATGTGGAAATGTATCACCTTTCTTAAAGCAGGACTCACCCGTTGTGGCTTTGGTTCCTTGTCAAAACTTTTTCCATAGGGTTCTTTGTATGGAAAAATAATCTTGTAGTGAACTAATAATGACCTTGTTTGCTCAGCTGATAATCAAGCATCCAGATGATACTATATACAAGTATAGTTTGTGTTCATTCCATGTGTTTACCTGTTTCTTCAGGAGTGTGATCTCACTGCTCAGTACCCTGGGAAAAGACCAGGTGTGTGTATCTCCCTGCAGAATACAGTGTGCTCTTGCTTGGGTTTTAGGTTTGAAAGGAGGATATAGGTGCCTTGATGTCTAGGTCTGTTTTTATCATTGTGGTTTTGGTCATGTTTCTGCTATGTTTTTTTTCTTGCATACTGGGAGAGGAATTGATAGTACTGTAACTACCAGCATCTGAAAGGAGTTTGCTTGAACTGTTAAAGATGTTGACTGTCTGCTGCTGTTTAATGAAAAACCCCCAACAGATCTACCTTTCTGCAGTCAGTCCTGCAGGATTTACAAATGCTGGTGGAAGGCTTCAGAAACCTGAGTGCTTGGAGCATGGTTTGGAAGTTCGTAATAACAATAGAGTCCTAGAAGCATTTAGGTTGGAAAAGATCCATAAGCTAATTAAGTATAACCATTAACCCAGCACCAGCAAGTGAACCACTAAACCAATGCCCCAAGTGCTACATCTGCACATCTTTTAAATACCTTCTGGGGTGGTGATTCCACTGCTTTCCAAGCTAGCCTGGTCCAGTGCTTGAAAACTCTTTCAGTGAAGATTTTTTTCCTGATAACTGGTCTAAGTCTTCCCTGGTGCAGCTTTGAGGCACTTTTCTCTTGTCCCTGTCATTCTTGTAATCTTTTGAAACTGAAATGCCTAAAGGTAATGTTCACGTTTTAGGGTGTGAAAACCGTTTTCTTGTGGAGTCAGTTCATTACTGGATTTAATGCTTTTCTGGTGCTCAAGTCAGGAAAGCTAATGATTTCCCCATACTCTGCTACCAGGAGAGCTTTAAAACAGTATACTGTTTTGGTAGTACTGGACACAAAGGTGCTTTCTTTTGATCTGTTGGGTTCAGATCATCCTGTACTTCTGTTCAATGAATATAATCAGATAAAGTTTTAACATAACATTTGGTTTTATACCTGAACTTGTTTCTGCTGTTACACAGACGTTTAATCTAATAGTTGAAGCTCTTTCTGTACATGTGAGTTGAGAGAACCATGCATCTTTCTAGTTGACTGGAGAACTTCAATTTAGCATTTGAAGCTTTATGTCTCAAACTAAAAGGCTGTGGTTTAATCCCAGCTGCCAACTAAGTACTGTAGAGCTGCTCACACTGGAAGGCTACTCCAGGGTCTCCCTGAAGCCTTCTCTTCCCCAGGATGAACAACCCCACGTCTTGTCAGCCTGTCTTCATAAGAGAGGTGCTTTAGCTCTCTTATCAGGTTAGTGCCTTCCATGAACTTATTCCAACAGATCCACATCTTTCTTATACTGGGGACCCCCGAGCTGAAGACAGGTGGTCTCTATCCCATAGTTTTCCCACGTCTGCATGTTTCCCCTCAATGTTAGCATACAGATGAGCAGAATTATATGGATTTTCAATCTGACTCTGAGAATTCTGTACAAAGCCACTCCTCACATACTGTTCGTCACAAAATGGAGGATAAAAATATTTGTTATAAGTGGAGCTTAAACAGAAATGAAAATATGTGCTTTTAAAGCAGAAATAATTATGTAGTATGTTTCATGTTGCTCATTTTTTTATCTTTTTCAGGCTAGCTGCTGAATTTTTGAAAACTGATTTTTTATTTGTTGTTGTTGGATGTGTGGGTGGAGCATGCAGTGATGTTCAGCAAAATATTCTTCAAGTTACTCAGTATTTCAAGAGGGATAAGCTAATAGAAATTCTGCACCGCATAGGTAACTTAATGCGAGTTTTTTACCAGGGAAGTCAAAGTTGCTTGGTTTTTAACTTGTGTTTAAAAGGTCATGGCTCTATGATTTTATTGTGTTACATGCTTTACAAGACTGTTGATGATGCTTGAAGCAGAACTTGGCGAGCTGCAGATTTTTAGGTGTATTTGTGTAGGGGTATTCCATAAAGTCATAGGATAGTTTGGGTTGGAAAGGACTTGTAAATGTCACTGAATCTAGTCTAATGCCCAGTATTTGTCAATGATTCATCTCTGTTTACTAGCAGACAACCTTCCTAGATGGCTTTCTACTTTATATGGTCAGTTTACAATAGTTCAGCATCTGGGAATATTATCTCAAGGTGTACTAAAATTATTGTGTGAATGTTTGGGCCTGTATTGTATTAGTGTCTGGGATTTTTCCATTTTTGTTCTGTGTGTCTTAAGTTTTAATGCTGAAGACTGAATGTGAGCTTGGAATTAAAAAATAGCTGTGGAATCTTGCTGTTCAGTGCTCAGGATAATGTGCTGCTTTTAGCCACATGCTGTATAAAGGGAATGCATGCTTGTCACAAAGAACCATGTTTGTTCCCTCCTTTTATTGAGAAGAACAATGTATGTGTCATAACTCAATTTGTGTATTGATCTAGAAATTGATGGGTTGAATTTATTTAGCTCAGAATAGGCAAGAACTTACAGTCATACTTTAAAGACTTAATTCAAAATGTGTGCCTGTATTAGGTATTAATATAGGTAAGTGCTACTCTAAATAGTGAAAATGCATCATGTTTCAAATTGCAGTGGCTTTAAACTTCTCTTCGACATAGGTAATGAACGAACCCTGGTCTTCGTGGACACAAAGAAGAAAGCAGACTTCATTGCATGCTTTCTTTGTCAAGAAAACATACCAGCCACTAGTATCCATGGGTGAGTATTTTTAAAGTAAAAGTCACCTGTGTCTTGTAAGAAGCTTTTATTGAAAGCTCAATGTTTGGCCATATCTGTGTAGTTTAGCTTGTCATGTGTTGTGACAGACACTAGGATATCAAGGTTGAAGAAGGGCTAAAATGGTCTTAGCATGCAGATGCAGGATGTTTGTGTATATCCTGTGGCTGTTGGATTTGTAGGTGTGTGTAAGCCACACAGCTTTTGAGAAGATCTGGCCTTCCATTCCTGGCAAGCCTGAATTGTTAACCCACAACCCCCTTGTGTGGGAGGAGATCCTTAATACATTTGTAGCATTATTATACTATGAATTGAAGTATACTTAGAATAACTGGTTTAATGGAAGCTGTTAAACTGTCATGAATGTTACTGGTTTCTGATTAATTTTACCTTTTTGAATTTAAGTTAGGATAGTTACTCTTCTCTGGAGTAGTGGTCATATTAGGCTTCACTAAATATCCCATATTAAGATCCCAGAGAGCACTCTTTAGCTTTCTGATTATTTTTCTTATTTGGACAGTAAAGAACATGAGTGAAATTCTGACACACTGTAGTTCAGTACTTAATGATCTGTAAATATTCTTCAAACATGGAAACACCAGAGCAACTAGATAGTTTTCTTGTCAGGATGATAAACAGAAGACAAGTTCTCTACTGTTGACTGGCTACAGTTTTTTTAGTATGTCTGAAAAATGGCCTGTGCAGGAGTCTATGTGGATTTTATTGTTGCTGTTCTGGCTCCCTGCTACAAAGCTGTAGGAAAAGCATTTGTAATCAATTAAGCAAGTGATATTCTTAGAGAGGCAGTGAATTTGATGTGTAATTATCTCCAGTTCTTTTAAAAAAATCTCAATTTCTCTAGAAACTTAAGTTAAAACAGTTGCTCTGTCTTACTGCTCCTCAGTTAAAATTCAGAAAACCTAAACTGGCCAGTGTGTAAGTTGCTTGGGTCGTTTTTTTTCTTTTACATCCAGTGTCCCCCCACCCCACTTCTTTCCATGAAACATGACATTTAAACTGTATGTTAAATAATACTGTAGATTTTTTGAGACATCCATTCTATCCCTTGCTTTCCTTGTAGAGATAGAGAACAGAGAGAGAGAGAAATAGCTCTTCAGGATTTTCGTTCCGGAAAATGTCCAGTTCTTGTGGCAACCTCAGTGGCAGCAAGAGGTCTGGACATTGAAAGTGTTCAGCATGTTATTAATTTTGATCTTCCTTCCACTATTGAAGAGTATGTTCACCGAATTGGGCGAACTGGTCGTTGTGGTAATACAGGGAAAGCAGTTGGCTTCTTTGATAACAATTCAGATGGTCATCTTGCACAACCTCTAATTAAAGTGCTTTCAGATGTAAGTTTCAAATCTTAGTGCTTAACTTTTTCTCTTCTTTAAGATTTCACTTGAATGTACTGAACAGTGACATTTTTGGTACACAGTTATGGAACTCTTAATCTGAGTTGGTAAAGCAGTCAAAGTCTCTGAATTGATTTTCCTAATTGCGTAGGCTCAGCAGGAAGTTCCTGTTTGGTTGACAGAAGTTGCTTTTGAGGCTGACAGAGGACGACTCCCAGTTAATACCCAAAAGGTAGGTCTGGAAGTCAACTGAAAGTCTTGACTGTTAGAACTTTATCTCAGTTTAAATGTGTCTTTAGTGGTATATATCCAGAGTAATGCCAATGAAACCATTCTGACTGTAATTGTGTCCTGTTTCTTAGTTGTGCATCTTCAAAGAATTCAGTATTACTGAAACTAATTTCAGACAAGTTGCTTGATTTGGGCTCTTATGGTGTGGCCCCTTGCCAGCTGCCCTAATCTTTATCTATAAAGTCAAGATTCCTCTGGAAGAAAACATTCATGCAAACATGCACAAAAGCTGTAGTTCAGAAATTTCTCTGTTGCACATGTAGGATGGGAGCAAGTAGTTGCTGATTATACGGTTACTGCTTGTTATGAATCACCCAGTCAAGTAACTCATTTAGCTGAAAACTTCAGTTAATTTTAGTTAGATAAATGCCCCAGTCTGGTCCATGTCAAAATTCTTTATGTTTGTGACAGGGACAAGCCTTCTAGTCTCTTATTGTTGCTAGTTTTAGGATTTAAATTCTGTGCTTACTCGTATTTGAAAGCCTTTGCTGCATGTCTTGATTCCATAAGAACTTTATCACATCTCAGTTGCTTCCAAATGGTACTAATGTACTTTCTTAGAGACTATAGTAGAAACAATTGCTCTCAGTTCTTACACAATGTCTGAAGCTTCAGTTGAAGCTCTGATCTTGCTTTCATTAACTGTCTTTATCTAACTATACCATAATTATTGAAAGCATTGGGTGGTTTGGGTTTTTTTACCTGGCTGGCTAGTCCCCTTACTAGATCTGAATCTTTTTCCTGGGGGTCCTTGGTGAGATCCGAGTTACACAAACGTTGCTTTCTTCTCACACTTGCAGACGCATGTTACAGCTCTTGTGTATGTTTGCATGAACCTTTTCTTCCAGAGTAAGTCTTGACTCAGTGGATCCTTCTTGTATATTCCAGTTCAAGGACACTTTATTTTTGCTTTTTTATTAGAGTGCTTTCAAAGGTGGATCTCACTAGATTGCTTCCAAATGGCAATGTCTCCAGCCTTTGTGTAGTGTGTCCCAGCATTTCATGAAATCCATAATTTCTAGGTCCAGTCTGTCCATGTCCTTTACAACCTCCAGGTTACCAAATCTGACTGTGACTCTTTGTCCAGAATAAAGTAGATTTTCATGTGAAATCTGTCTGCTTGCATTGGGAATACTGCCCTTAATATCACAGACATACAGTGCACCAACTCTGAGCTGGAGATGGCGAGGTTCATGAGACTTCTCATGTCAGTCTGACAGAAACTCTGCATCTGTAATCAGCCCAATTTTTCATTAAAAGGCTATTTGATAATCAAATGATGAATTTGAAAGAGGAATCTGTTGGAGGATCTTACCTGATTATTTTGAAGCAGTCTTAGAGATGATTCTTTTTCCAGAGGAAAAGGATTTTACTGGGAAGGTCATGTAGACAGTCATTCTTAAGTATGTAGTGGAGAAGGAAGATTTTTTTTTTTTTTGCCACAGTTGTATGAACTGATTTGTGTTGGGTAAGAAAAAAAGTTGGGATGTGAACTGTGGGAAGTGTTATTCCCACACATGATAAAATCTGAGATTGGTTAAACTGCAGTAATTTCACACCAGGGTCAAAAAGCCTTGTGTATAGGAGGTTCATGATGGCAACTTCCCAAGTGTTCAGATTACGTTGAGATAGATACATTGAGATAGAAAGCTAAAATTGTTTTGTGATGACTTACCATTAAATGATTGAAAGTGTTAATAATTCTAAACTAGGACCTGTTGTGTTTCCTAGAATTACAGAGGCAGAGGCAATGTGAATGCAGGAGAAGTAAATATGGAATGTTCTGCAAGAGAAATTGAGTCATGGGATTAAACTACTTTGTACTAAACTAGTTTGTACTCTGTTGTGCTGTAAATGCAATGTTGCATGAGAAGATAATCTTGTGAAGACCTAGTTTGGGAAGGAGCTTTATGTAAGGGGTTGTCTAAACTTTGTTCTTTTTTTTTGGTAAACTGTCAGTTAAAAAGTTTGAATCTTGTGTTATGGTGATTTAAGGATCTGTTAAACAGCTCTTAAGCAGTTAATAAAAGTTTGAGAAGTGCACTTCGATTGTTGCCTCTGTATTAGCTATGTGTCACTGCAGTTTCATGAACTGGTATTACTTTGACATGTGTGGAACATTTGCATCTGCTTGTGGAATGAACGGCCAGTGGCTACACCCACAACTTAGTGAAAATACATGTTTTTTTCAGAGTTGTCTTCAGAGAAGGATGGAGCCCTGTTTGCATCTAGTAGAATATTTTTTAGCTTTGACTGACATAAATACACTCCTGCTATCTCTTGTGGAAAAGTTTGCTTTATAACAAGCTTAGTGCCTTATATCCAAAAATTTTCCCAGGCTTACAGAGGCTATAGGAGGTAAGCAGTCACTAACAGTTTTAGATTTCTGTAGAGTTGCTTTTTCATTAATTTTTTTTCCCTTATTAATACAGTATGCTACAAAGATGCATATCATTGGGTCCCCCAGTAAAAGGGCAAAGTCGTATTTTGTAGCATCTTGCACAGCTGAACAAGCTTACAAGCTTCTCATGGCTTGCTATTCAAGTGCTATTCAAGTGCTGAGCACTATTTCTTGTACGGTCTTTCCACTTAATCCAGGGAAATAAAACTTTTAACCTCTGTTTGCAGGACTGAAGTCTTAGTACCTCAGTTAGTGAGAATCAGAACTGACTGGGCAGTACTAGGGAATCTCTCATTGTGCAAAAGTGGGCTGTCATTCTTTGCATTACATATTTGTATGAATATCTTTGCAAAACTATTTACTTAAATATCTGCTTAGAGAAATACTGTTATTTTTGTAGACTGTAATTTTACTGCTATATATTATGCAAAAGGAGTCAAGTCTTAATTGTGAAGTTGGAAGTGAGCTGAAAGGATAATATACTTAAATTGCAGCTTATAGGCAGTGGATATATTTAAGTGTGATGCTAATAATTCAGAGTCAAATACCCTGGGCAGTATGACTCCTTCTCCTCGGAAGTACCCTTGAAGATTTTTGCATCCATTCTGAATTTCAGGTAAATTGAGGGTGCTTTTGATGTCTAGCTGCAGTAAGTGTGAGTGAAATGTAATTGTTGGAAGAAGCTCTAAGCTGATAAAGCTTGCCCATTTCTGTGAAGAGAAGTTGAAGGCAAGAGTGACTTGCAACCTAGAGTAAACATTTGAAGAGAATCTGGCTTGGCATTGTTTAAAGGACCACTTAGATCATTGGGTGTTTTTGCTTTGTCTCCCAGCTGACTTGTGAGTTGTGGTCAGGCAACAGAGAGAGTTCTGCAGTTGTTACATTTTCTATAAAACAACTGTTCTGGCCCCATTCTTCATAATCATTTGCACAGAAAAGTGATAAAAAATTATGGCTGTTGTAGCATAGAGCTGCAAACTCTCATTAAAAAATGGAGCCTACAAACCAGTCCCTAGAATGGTATTGAAATAATTCAAAGATGAAAAGACATATTTACTACTTTTTATGAGAGAGTGAGAGTTAGAAGGACCAAGTCTGCTGTGAAGGAGAAATAGAATTAAGAGAAATAAAACTTGAAGAGCAATATTTGCAGAAAGATACAATATTCAGTTTTGGTTTAAGCTTTATGATTCTTAAATATTTTATCTGCAGGACAATATTTCAGTGTGATTTTTAGCTGAAGGAAAATGCTGACAAGGGAAGTTGGGGTGAGGAATGAAGTGCACTGTCAGCTGCTTGTTTATTTTATTTTTTTATTTGCACTCAAGTAATCTTACATGGAGAACATGTTGAAAAACTTACTAGAAGTAGCTTCATGTCAGTACTGTGTCAGTAGCTTCTTCATTCACGAGAATCCTTTTGTCCTGGTGGAAAGTCAGGGTAAGTGCTCTTAAAAGATTTTGCTGAACTGATTTAAATCTGAGAACAAAGTAACCACTTACCTGTGATTCAATTTAGGTGATTCTACTACCTGTAGTTTGTGCTAAACTGGGGTCATTAAATGTTTTTTCCCCACCTTTTACTGCCATGTTTATGTAAAGATGCTAATTGTATTGGAACTTAAGTTCAAGATTATGTTGAAGGTTCTTGAGAGACCAGTGTTGAGAAATGACATCAAACCTTTCATTGAACAGTGAACATGGATTTTTTTCTCAAGCTAAATTCAATTTTTATGGGACGTATGAAAGAAATGGGATGTATAAAGCAACATTGACAGCATGCGTTTTCTTTTAATGCCAGTTTGAGCACAAATTATGTCCAATTCTTGTCACTAAAGGAAATTATAAATTAGTGTGTTGGTTTTGCATGGCCTGGTTTTTGGTAGTAGGAGGGCCACAGAGGTGGCTTCTTAGGAAGCTGCCAGATGCTTCCACTGTGCTTGGTGGAGCCAGTCCCTGGTGCCTCTGAAGATGGACGTACTGCTGGCCAAGCCTGGGCCAATTACAGAGGTTGTTTATGCCTCTGTGATAGCAGATTTAAGAAGAAAGTCAAAACAAAGTGGGCACAGAGAAGAGAAGGTGAGAACATGTGATGGAAACAACATGGAAACACCATGGTTGGTGGGGGAGGAGGTGATCCAGGCATCAGAACTGAGATTTCTCTGCAGCCCATAGGGATCCATGGGGAATGCAGAGATCCACCTGCAGCCCCTGGGGGTCCATGGGGGATGCAGAGATCCACCCACCCACAGCCCCTGGGGGAGGTGCCCAGGCCAGAACAGGTGGATGCCTGGAGGAGGCTGTGACCCTGTGGGAGACCCGGAGGAGAGAGAGGGCCCTGCTCCCAGGCTGGAGCAGCCTGTCCTTGGAGGTCTGCACCCCGTGGAAGGAGACACCCATGCCACAGCAGTTTCAGGGGGACTGTGTGCCGATGGAGGGACTCATGCTGTAGCAGATGTGGTAGGGCTGCTACTCGTGAGGTTGGACCCATGCTGGAGGAGTTCACAGAGAACTGTCTCCCATGGGAGGGACCCCACGGCCTCACAGGGAAAGGACTCCTCTCCTGGAGCAGCGGAAGGAAATCTTCAGGTGACAAACTGACCAAGCCCCCACACCCGGTCCCCTGCACTGTTGGTGGGAGGGAGGGATTGGGGGAAGAAAAGGTGTTTTTAAGGGGTTACTCTACTTCTCATGATTCTCCTCTGATTTTGTTTGTAATAAATTTGCTTTGTACCTCTAAACCAAGCCTGAGTTGCCCTTAGAGTGTTTTCTCCCAGTCCTTACCTCAACTCATGAAGCCTTTGTTAATTTTTCCCTCATCTCCCAGCTGTAGCAGGGGAGGGTGAATGAGCAACTTTCTTGGGTGCCTGGCATTTGGCTGGTGTCAGACCACAACAATTAGTAATTTACAGCCTTTGATCTGGAGCTGTTTGTGTGCTATGGACGAGTTTTAAGGAATCTTCAGGTAGTAGCTGAATAAAGCAAAGTTGCCACAGTATGCTTAACTTTGCTGGTTAAGAGCTGCATCTCAACTCAAAAATTATGGCCATAAGAACTGTAAACAAGAGTTCCGAAAAAGAGAATAGAATGTCTGCAAAACCAAGTTGATTAAAATCCTCCAGAGTGTCTTGACAGATAGGAAAGCAGACTATAATCTGCTGAAGATGTTACAAACAGTCTATTCTGAAAACATCTTTCATTGTTGATAATGCTCATAGGAATTTGCAGTCACCTACAGATTAGCTTTAAAAATGCCAAATAATGGACCTGTCTCTCTTTATTGACCTCAGTTAAAGGACTGGGAGCAAAAAGCAAGCTTGCTGAATATTTTCAGCATGGCAGCTGGCTTTATGCAAAATCAGTTTTCCTCTTTGATTTACGATAAAGTGTAAGGCTTCAATATTAGGTAATAAGGGGTTCTTTTTTCTGTTAGCCATGTATAGTAATTTAATGTGCTGTCCAGCAGTTCCAGGAATTCTCTGGTGACTCAAGAAGGGTATATTTGACATCTGTCACAACTACTTCAGTGATACCGTAAAATGGATGGGTCTTGGTCAAATGTGCATGTCTGTACATGTCCTGTATGTCAGAAATTGTGAAAGGTAAAAATACTGTTCTGTCATTTCAAATTTTACTTTTTTATGTGACTGCTATTCTGTGTGGTTAGTGTAAATCTTTGGCAATAACATTTTTTATAAGACATCAGTTATTGAAGGGTTTTATGGTATGATTGTTTCCATGTCTTCAGTCCATTAACTAATAAGCAACAGAAGATGAAATCATTTGACTATGG
>VZTR01032836.1:26356-52879 GCA_013400775.1 Chaetops frenatus
AGCCAAATTGCTGAAAATGTGTCTTCCTCTTTATGCTTCTAAATAAATCTGACTTACCTTTCAGAACCTGATATCCATGTATAAGTAAGAATAATACTTTGTTTTCTCACTGTAAATGTACATGTTGCCTGCTGATACTGTCTTAGAAAACTATGGACAATGGCTGTAGTCAAGCTAATTTCAGTGTTACATGAACTTGTCATTCTTCCTGCAGTGCAGTACTATCAAGCATGATTTCCTTGCACTATTTCTTTTCCCTCCATCTTTAACCAATTCAGCTAAAATAGTTTTCAATATCCAATCCTTTAGTATCTCCCAGGTTTAAAGAATTGTGCTTTGCTCATCCTCCACTCTTCAAAATGAAATGTGCATAGAAGATGGGATGGTTGTTGACAAAGACTTTGTGTCCTGGAAGGATGAATGAGGTTTGTACTGAAAGAAGTTGACTCAACTTTGGCCTCTTAGTGTTTTTCCCTTTACCACTAGTAACAGGAAGGTAGAAACAGCCAGATGACTTCTTGGTAATTTTTTCTCAATAATTCTTTGTCGTCATAAACTCTGCCCCTCCACTCCTGCTGCTTAAAAGTGCTGGTTTCTTCCTTTAGGATCATTGTCATGTATCAGGTGAAACTGTGAAGCTATCCCTGCAGCAGTATTTTGTGGGCTTCTTGGTCTAAATGTGCTAGTCAAATAAACTATATTGAAGACCTATGTTTTGTTAAGAGATTCTGTAATTAAAAGGTCATATGCAACATACACAAATGTACTAAGCAAAGGAACATTCTTCACCAGAACAAATGAATTTCTGAGCTTGCAATATAAACTTTTTTGTAATAGTTGATCAGCTCATTTATCAACTTCAATTATCAATTTATCATCACTTCTAGAAATTAATATACTCACTTTATTCACATTTACTGTCTAGAGTGGTGAATATGTAATCCACCCTCTCTGAACCACTTTGGGAATTTTTGTGCATGTAGACTGCAAGTACAATATATACAATTTAAGAATACAAAGCAGTGATTTATTAGAAGGTGTAACAACTGGTAGCATGTTAGTCTTGACTAAATGCTAGTGTACCCTTCATAAGACATCTGACAAGTCATGAAGAAAAACCTGAACTCAGACCACAGCAACAAAAAAGCCCACCCTCACCAAGTGAAGACTTGGTGTCCTGACTCCTTGGAAGGTACAATGGTGGGTAGCCAGGTAGGAAAGAGGAGCTCAAATCATTCTATGGGTCCTTTATAGGAATTTCAGAGACTTGGAAACAAGTAATGTGTCTAAGACATTTCCTAAACTGTTTGTCGTATTCCAGAGATGTGATCCCTTAGCAGTTACCTGCACTGTCTCAAATTCAGATGCGTTGTGCTTTGTACTGTAACTCTTCTCCAAGCTACTGGTATTTCATTTTATAAAAAGCAGTTGTACTCCCATATTATATTCTTCAGTCACCAAGATTTACCTCAGACTTGCAGGTTAGAGATTTGTTAGTAAAGTGTTTTTATCTGTTACTGTTTTCCACTTTGAACAGCTTCACAAAGTACGTAGTGTCATCTATCTGGACTTCAGTAAAGCCTTTGACATGGTTTCCCACAGCATTCTCATGGAAAAGCTGGCAGCCCCTGGCTTAGACAGGTGCACTGTTCACTGGGTAAAAACTGTCAGAATGTCCAGGCCTTGGGAGTGGTGGTGAGTAGAGTTACATCCAGCTGGTGGCTGGTCATAGATACTCTGTAGTTGTGATAAAGAATCTGCTTGCTGTGGTTTTGGCATGGAAAATTACAAGAAATGGCACTTTGTAGTCCTGCTATTAAAGCCACATGGGATTTTCAGTAACTCCTTTAGTCTGTTTGTACAAATGGGTTTAATTATGTTTCACTGCTTTTGCAATTGTAGTAAAAGGCTTGGGAATCTTAAATTACCATAGGATGAAAATATATAAAAAAATTCTTTAATAAACCACTAAAGACATTACTCTGGGAATAAAGCATCCCTTCTTTGCCAGCATTTTTACAGATTGCAGTTACAGCTGTTGTGATGTTGCAATGCTGTGAAGGAAGATGTGATAGGAAGGAAGTATTGCATAGTTCTCTGTTCTGAAATTGATAACAGCTTTATGGCCTTCTTAGCAAAACATCTGATTATTTGCTTGAGGAATAAATCTTCTCTGGAGTACAGATGAAGAAGATTCATAAATAATTGCACTTAAGCCTTAAAATCTTTCCGAGTGTATTAAGTGTTGGTAGTTGCACACTGCACAACATAGTGTGTTTCTTATGCGTTTTGTTAGTTTTGAGCAGTTTGTAGGGTCTGCCTCTGACTCTAATTTGACATAGTTTTATACGTGCCCACTGCAGAGACTCTGACTTTAGGCACACAGTGGATTGTGGTGCTCCTTTCTCTCTCCTCATACCCCTTTGTCAAAAACCCACTGCTGTGTGTATGTAGTAGATCAGGGACTAACACCAATTTCCATGCCAAGGGTGTAATTTCCTAATAAAACTTCCTGATTGATTTTGGACCCTTTGATTCATCATTCCTTTTGACTAGTGAGCATTTACAAATCTTAGGTGCTTCCTTCCCCTTAACAGTGGGTTGTCACACCCATTATTGTTGCGTATTCAGTGATATGTTACATAACCGTGGACAATGCGTTGCATTTAAACTAAGGCTTTAGTCATAAACCAGTAATTTAAGAGCATGGTTTTGAGGGTACTGCTGTTGTTGAATTTCTATGTTACACTAAAGTAAAACTCAAGAATGGCATAGTTAATTTTTTACCTGTTAAATGCACTCTTGCATGTAGGTTGATGCTAGTTGATTCCTAATGACAAGCTACTCACTGAAAAATGGAATTACGCATATTTGGAAATTGATGTCGAAATCAGACTGGATTTTTCTTCCCCCCCAAGTGGAATCACTAGGGAATTGAAGGACTCTCATGGTTTTTATTTATGTTTTGCAATGCTGTAACTCAATAAAAATCTGTTCTCATGCCCTCTTCTTTACATTTAGAGGAATGAAGTGGTTCAAGTTATTGGCATAGGTAGAAATCAGCCTAATGAGTTTCCTGGTTAAAACCAACTCTGCAACTTCCTTAGGTAAAATTCAGTATATGTTTTCTATGGAATCTGCTTTTGCTAAGATTGCATGATTAAATGCTGCAAGGTGAGTTTGCAGACTGCTCAATGAAAATGCACCTAATGTTTTCACTGAACTACAAAATGCTCTATTCTATGCCAGTGTTAATACAGGCTCACTGTAATTATACAGTGGTCAGTAACTTTATAGGATGTAGTCATACATAATACAGAAGATAAGTGTTTT
Source organism: Chaetops frenatus (assembly GCA_013400775.1). Taxonomy (NCBI): domain Eukaryota; kingdom Metazoa; phylum Chordata; class Aves; order Passeriformes; family Picathartidae; genus Chaetops; species Chaetops frenatus. The sequence continues at coordinate 29,690 of VZTR01032836.1, forward strand.
TCAAAACTGAGCTACTACGGGTAACAAACTGATTTGCAATGAAGGTCAGGTTTTTAGCAGTAGTTCTGCAGTCTCCTGTCTCACCCCACCAACAGAGACCATGGATATGCTTCTCTTTAAGAAGGGGTGTACCCCCTGGGATCAACCAGTCCCCGGAGGAGTTACCCCTAAATCACCAGCCCAAACAATACTGGTAGAGAGGTATTAGCAATGAAAACAGTTTCTGTGGAAGGCACTTCCTTCCTTGCATTTCACTAACAGTAGCTTCACTTTGCTCCCATCCTCAGGACAGAAGAGTTAGTTCTTCTAGAGCATTCATGTGAAAAGTGGATAAAAGTGTCTGTTAGTGTAGATATGGAGCACATTTTTTGGCAGGATTTCTGTTGTACTCTGAAGGCTTCCCGTCTTCTGTGCCAGATCATTTTTGGTAAATGGTATCACTTTGTAAGATGTATTTCTCTTCGCTATTAACTTATTACAAATGGTAGTAGCTGAAACAGTTACTGATGTCATCATTAAGTGCCCTCTGCATCCTGGAATCTCCTGAGTGCTACTCCCCAGTCCACACCCAAACATTTAAGACTATGGAAGCTTGAATGTAAGCATGTACATAGCCCTGAGGCAGGCAGAGGGATGACTCAAGGTTTTTAAAAGTTAAATAAATATTGAACTAGTCTGTTAGGTCTGGTGCAACTTTTCATCATTTTGAAAGATTGAGCAGCCAACCTTCAGTGTGTCAGTAAAAACAATGTATTAACCTGTGGGAACCGCCAACTAATCAGACCAAGTCCAGAACAAAGGTTCAATAATCAAACATAATTAAGGGTCTGGTCCTGCCCATTCTTTTACTTTCACTTAAGGAAAAAAAAAATTCTGGTATACCAAAGAGCACTTAGGTTACAGTTTACGTGTGCTTTTGAATCACATTTCTGTTTTATCTGTTACCTCATAATAAAATAAATTCAAGTTTTCAAAATATCACTATGTATGGTAATGTATACTTCTAAAAAGCAAGGGGAGTTTAGAAACATTAAAGCAGTGTACAGTGCAGCCTCACACGGAGGTTATGGACGATGGCGAGATGGCAACATCACTCCAAAAAGGAAAGCTAGTGGGCTATCTGGCTGAATTTGATGACTAGCTAAAGAGGGTGAAGGCTAATGAGTGATCTGGAAGCTGGAGTTTGTCTGTTAAAATAGCCTAAAAAGAACCTGAGCTGCACAGGTCATGGAAGTTGAAATGAGTCAATCTACAGCTTCTGTTGAGTGTGATACTAGTGCAGGATAAACAATTGGTTGTCTGTAATGGATCTCTTCCTGAATTGGGGTGAAGACCGCTTGATTGCATTATTAAAATTCAATATCTGTTCTTGGAGAGTGTCTGTTTAGCAAGGACTGTTAGTGCTTAATAGAAGGCACATTAACTAGGTACTTTGGATTTCCATTTACTGACTTCACAGCATCTTAATTGCAACGTTCCTTCCAATTTTCAGCCCCGTTATTCCTTTTTCTGTTGCTGATGACTGCAATCTTCTTCCAAGCCATCAAGTGGAATACATTTGTTAGTTTTAAAAGGGATCACCACTTGAATTATTCCCCCGCCTGTGCCCTAAAAGATGGATGAGGTGCTTACGCCTGAGCGCTCCTCGGTGGTGGCTGTTACCCAGTACGCTTACTTCGCTACGCGTGTTTATGCCATTTGAAGACACTCTCGCCTCGATCCCTCTGCCCCGAGCTGTCGCTGCGTACAGCCCCGCACGGCCGGCTGACTGCCGCCCTTCGGAGGAGCGGCGAGGTCTGTGCGGCAGCGGCGGGGCTGTGTCCAGGAGGTGGGGTGGCCGCGGGGACGGGCGGGGGGCGGTCAGGGTGCGGAAGGGGCCGGCGGGGTGGCTCCGGGGGCGNCGGGGCAGCTGGGGCGGCCCGAGTCCGACACCGCCGGTCCCGCCGACGGGGGTGGGGCTTTCTGGCATTCAGGATTACAGGAAAAAGCGTTACTTGTAGTGCTCAGACGGGCAGCTTCCTATTTTGTCCGTCCCGTCGCGGGGAGGCAGAGGCCCCTGTTAAACCAAACACACGTTCTGCAGCTGAGGTAAGTGGAAAAGATGTTTTCAGCAGAGGTCCCTCTGCTCATTTTCGATGATATGAAGTGTGGGAGGGCGTGAAACACTTTCGCGGACTGTTACTCGCGTGGATCTCTAGCAGTGAAGCTTGCTTGCATTCGTGTCTCTCCAAGCGTTCATCCCTGGCCTGGGGCCGGACATTCTTCTGTCTCTTTGGGCCAAAAAGATGCTTTTGGTTTCTTTCTTTCAAGTCCACGAGATAGTAAGAATTGAAACTTTCTGTTTACCTCATTGCATTCGTCTCATTTTGTAAATAATGTGATACAGATGCTTGGCAGTGGTTTTCCTTGTGTGTAATGGTTAAGAGTCAGTTCTCAAAATGTTTGACATGTATGCGATCATCAAAGGAAGTAGAAGTTTTTACTTAATTGCTCTCTGATTAATTTGTATTCACTCAGATTTTCTCGAAGTGATGTGTCAGATTTAAATGCACTGGCCCCAAGTTTGTTCAATGTTTGCAATTTCTGCCTTCTGAGGAAAAATATTTTTGTAATGTGTTTGTGTACATATCCATCTTGACTATCATCTTCATGCACTCATGCTTAAACTGGGGAAGTGTCACTTGATTTCTCACCTGTAATGGACTGTATGACTTGTCTTTTGGAAGTGGAGGGTCTGGAGCACCAGTCCTGTGAGGAGCAGCTGAGGGAGCTGGGGATGTTTATCCTGGAGAAAAGGAGGCTCAGTGGGGAACTTATCACTCTCTACAACTGCCTGAAAAGAGGTGGTTAGATGAGGGTCAGTCTCTCCTCCCAGGTTATAAGCAAAGGACGAGGAAATTGCTGTAAGTTGCACCAGGAAAGGCTTAGACTGGATATTAGGAAAACTTGTCGGAAAAAGTTGTCAGGCACTGGAACAGACTGCCTGGGAAAGTAATGGAGTCACTGTCCCTGGGGGTTTTTAAAAGGCATGTAGATGTGGCACTTGGGAACATGAGTTAGCAGTAGACTTGGAAGTGCTGGGTTAATGGTTGCACTTGATGGTCTTCTTGGACCAAAATGATACTATGATTGCCTAAAATAACTGAAATATGACTTCTAAACTTTATTTGTGAATTAAGACACTGATTGGGCAAGAGAATGTTTTCATGCTTGAAGAAAGCTTTGTGTATTGGGGAAAAGAAGAGAGTGGTCAGCTCAGATTTTTATGTCAGAGGCTAATCCATCACAAAACAGGTCTCAACAGGGATACAAAGGGAGAAAGAAGCTTTGGGCTTATATCACAGAGGTTGCAGCATTGAAGATCAAAGGTCTTTATTTTTCTATAATATTCATTTAAACCTCGGTAATTTTTGCATGATTTGGTGCTTGTAGGGGGCATTTTCAATTTAAAAATGCCATACTAAGAGATATCAAAACATAAATGTGTTTAGTAGTGTTTGGAGCCTGATTTCTCACTACCATGCCATGTTTTGCCTTGCAGTTTTGACTAAGATACAAAAGTATTGTTACTAAAGTTTACAGCATAGATAGTAAAGAAAAGCAGGATATATAACCTTTATGAGTTGATCTGAAGCAGCAGGGTTACAGTGCTGCAATGAGCCTGAGTTTATAATGTTTTCTAAAATACATGATTAAATATCTTTTTCAGACATTTACTGCATTACATGTACAGGTAAGTTTCAGGGTCATGGTCATCTTTTTTGAGTGTGGGGGAAGTATGAAAGTGAAGTTTTGTGCTTATTTTGTTCTCTTGCCTTCTCATGTTCTGTGGAGCATGGTGTTACCTGCACTGTGTCCTGTGTTCTTCTACTTGCAGCACTGCAGTAGTACAGGGATTATAACTAAATTCTTCATTTTGGGGCTGCAGCTGATTCCATAACAGTCCAGGAAAGTTTTTATTTGCTTTCTTCCAAAACATGTTTTGTTAATATTGTTTAAGTAGATGTGTGTTTTACATTTAGTTCCAGTCTTAGTTTGAGAGGCAAGACTTGAGAAGGTGAACTAATGCTAGTAGAGAATCTTCCTTCTGAATTTCTGACAGGTGTGTATTCTGTACTTACTTCAGATTGAAGCCACTTAAATCTGAAAAATGTAAAAGATTTTCATCTGGCTACCCTCTTTTCAGTGAGAGCTCTATGTTTCTTTGGAATTCAGTGCATGGATCCTCCTACCCTGCCCATCCATTTTGATCACCTGCTTGCTTCCTACACCAGAGACAGCTTGTTCTCCACCAACACTGTTGTGCTGTTTTATAGGAGAACAAAGGGTTTCTCAAAACATGTTTTGCATCTGTAACTCCAGGCATACTGGAGCAAAATAACTTATCAGCAGTTATTAGCAGAACTGACTTTTCCTGGTCACTATGTCCTTCGGAATTTTAGAACAAAAGTATCTTATCCTTTGGTGCCTGCGTTTGCTATTTAGAGACTGAAAGAGGAAAAATGGTTTTCCTGCTTTTTCAGTTTCTGGTTGGTTTGAAGGTTTCAAATTAAGAAGTTTTTTAATGTGATGGTGTTGTTTGGTTGGTTGGTTTTTGGGGTTTTTTTTGACTTTATGGTGTTTTTAGAACAAGTTTCTGTGGTCAACAGTTGATACAGCATTTTGTGAGCCTCACCATGTGGCTCCTTCAGATATGTCTGTAAGCTTAGTACTTTTCTGAATAGATATACATTGTTTGAATTCATTTTCTTTAAATGGTGTTGGTAGGTTATGATACCATTAAGTTTTCTGATAGCCCATCATAATTTAAAATACATGTAGGTTTATTTTCCAGAAGAAAGTGCACCTAAGACCTGTTTAAATCAAGTTCTACTTAAAGGTAAATGTTTTAAATCCTGTTCATCATGCTCTGAGGTTCAACTGATTTTAAGTTGAAGTTTAAGTTATTTTTAAGTTAAAGACTGTGGATTGTGAAATCAGTGTGCCCAGGATCTTTCATGATGGCTGTCATGTTTCCCATGGATGGGCTTGTCAGTGCATAAGTCATAGGGGTTAAAAAGTTGAAAAAACCTATTAGCTGTCCCTCAAATTTACTGCTTCTTCCATTATGTTTACGTGTCATTGTCTTCTCTGACCAGTGTAGGAAACTCTCTATTTTCCTCTTCTGATGCTCATGGGTGCTTGCCTTTGGTGCAGTCCTGACCAGATCATGAATCTGATCTGGTCAGGACTGTTACCAAAAAGGATGCTGAAGTACATATTTGAATAGTTTGCCTGAAATGTCCTCTTTCCCACTAGGATTTGTGTAAATACTGATGGATTTGAATCTTGGGAGTTCTCAAAACTGATGGTTATTGCTTTTCCAGGTGCATTTTGCAGAACATCACAGCTGGGTGGCCCAATGGGCTAGAGCTGAGGCTTAGGCTCCTGGCTTTCAGCGTTTGCTGGCTGTGGATAGAGCAAGGTCTGTCTCTCCATATGGCAACCATCATGGGAGAGCTGTAGCAGTGGATAGTAAAGACTAAATAAAAGGAGTATATTCAGCTATTCAGCTTCTTTCTTCCTCATAGCTGTTAGAAGTGTCGGACTTGGTAGGAAAGAATTTCCTGTCACATTCCAGCAAAGCTGTTAAAAATTCTTGAAGATGACTGGAACAAAGAGTGTTTCTGAGTGGTGCCACATCCAGTTGGCAGCCCAATTGCTAATAAGGTTCCCCAGGGCTCAATATGGGGCCCCATCTTGTTCAGTATCTTTAATTGCTGATCCTCACAAGGGAATTAAGTGCACCCTCAGTCAGTTTGCAGATGAAACCAAGTTGGGCAGGAGTTGATCTGCTGGAGTGCAGGAGGGCTCTGCAGAGGGATCTGGACAGGCTGGATCGAGGGGCTGAGGCCAATGGTGGGAGGTTCAACAAGGCCCAGTGCTGGGCCCTGTCCTTGGGTCACAACAACCCCAGGCAGTGCCACAGGCTGGGGCAGAGGGGCTGGAAAGGAGCTGGGGGTGCTGGTGGCAGCAGCTGAACATGAGGCAGGCTGTGCCCAGGTGGCCAAGAAGGCCAATGGCATCCTGGCCTGGATCAGCAATAGTGTGGCCAGCAGGGCCAGGGCAGGGATTGTCCCCCTGTGCTGGGCACTGTGCACCTTGTGTCCACAGATGTGTTGCAAGGAAGAGAAAGGTTAGGGATAATGTGGGTCCTCTTCAAAAGGAAATGGGAGACATGGATACCCTGGGCAAAGAGAACACTGAGATTCTCGACAAACTCTGTGCTTCCATCTTCAACAGCAACTGTTCCAGCTGTGTCAATCAAGTTGAGAAAGGCAAATGCAGGGACTGGAGAATGAAGACCCTAAACCCACTATAGGAGAGGATCAAGTCTGAGACCATCTAAGCAACCTGAGTGTGCACAAATCTGTGGGACCCAATAAGATTCATCTGTGGGTCCTGAGGGAGATGGCAGAAGAAGCTGCTAGGCCACTATATATAATTTTTGAAAAATTGTGGCTGTCAAATGAAGTCCCTGGTTATTGAAAAAAGGAGACTAAACCCCCCATTTTAAAAAAGGGGAATGCAGAAGCCCTGTGGAACTACAGACCTGTCAGTCTCTCATCTGTGCCAAGAAAGATCCCAGAGCAGATTCTTCTGGAAACTATGCTAAGGTACATGGAAAACAAAGAGGTGATTGATAACAACCAACATGGCTTTACCAAGGGCAAATCATGGCTGGCAAATCTGATGGTCTTCTATGATGGGGTTACAGCTTTGGTGGACAGGGCAGAGCAACTCCCATTGTCTGCCTGGACTTAAGCAAAGAATTTGCCATCCTTGTCTCTGTATTGGAGACACATGGATTTGATGGATGGACCACTCTGGATAAAGAACTGGCTGGATGGCCACACACAGCCCATTACCCACATGGAGACCAGTGATGAGTGGTGTCCCTCAGGGGTCAGTCCTGGGGCCAGTCCTGTTCCTCACCTCTGTCAGTGACGTGCACAGTGGGGTCGAGGGCACCCTCAGCCATTTGCTGGTGACACTGAGCTGTGTGGGGCAGTCAGCACAGGGGAGGGAAGGAATGGCATCCACAGGCACCTGGACAGGCTGGAGAGGTGGGACCATGCAAACCTCAGGGAGTCCAGCAAGGCCAAGTGCAAGGTCCTGCACCTGCACTGGGGCAATCCCAGACACACCCACAGGTTGGGCAGAGAAGTGACTGGGAGCAGCCCTGTGGGGAAGGACTTGGGGGTGATGGCTGATGAAAAATTCACCATGAGCCTGCAGTGAGTGCTCACAGCCCAGAAAGCCAAGGGAATCCTGGCTGCATCCAAAGCAGCATTGGCCAGCAGATGAGAGAGGGGTTCTACCCCTCTGCTGTGACCCCACCTGGAGCACTGCATCCACCTCTGGGGTCCTCAACATAAGAGAGCCATGGAACTGCTGCAGCAAGTCCAGAGGAGGGCCAGGAGGTTGATAAGAGGACTGGAGCACCCCTGCCATGAGGACAGGCTGAGAAAGTAGGGGCTGTTCAGCCTGGAGAGGAGAAGGTTGTGTGGGGACCTCACAGACACCTTCCAGTCCCTGAAGGGGCCTGCAGGAAGCTGGAGAGGGATTCTCTGACAGGAACTGGAGGGACAGGGCAAGGAGGAATGCGTACACACTGAAAGAGGGAGATTTAGATTAGGTATTAGGAAGAAATTCTTTACTGTGAGGGTGGCGAGATACTGGAACAAGTTGCTCAGGGAAGTTGTGGATGCCCCATCCCTGGAAGTGTTTGAGGCCAGGTTGGACAAGGCCTTGAGCAACCTGTCCTACTGTGAAGTGTCCCTGAACGTGGAAGGGAGGATTAGGATTAGATGGTTGTTAAGATCCCTCCCAACCCTTAACATTCTGTGATTCAATGACTCTATAACACGCTGTCTTTACATTTATAGATGTGGCATGTTCTTTATTCTTGGTGTAACATCTACAGTGTATGCAGAGGCGTGTAGTTTGTGTAGTTAAAAACAATCTTAGAATTGGATCTGAATGGAAAAGGTTTTCGTGTCCTGAAATGTGGAAAAAGGGCAATTAAGAAATGGTCTTAAATACAATATGGGGAAATGTCTGGCTTTGATGAATCAATTTTTTAATCACTTGAAGAAGACAGTTCTGTTCATATTTGTTTAGTTATCAGAATTTAGCTTTTATAGGCATCTTTAAGTGAAACACTCATGCACATACAGTGTAATTTTCACTCAGGCACATTCTTTCACTTCTACATGTACAACCTCTTCGGTAAACAGCCAAAGAGCTATTTTGTCATGTATCATGTATCAGTGTCCTGACAAGCATATAAGATTTGAGCAGCATTGTAACCTGCCGAGTCACTACCTTGGTTTCTGGCAGGTAGTAACTAGTAGCTGCTGTGCCAAATAAACAGCTGCTAATGGATACTGGAGAAAGTGCAAGCAGGAGGACTGAACCAAATTAACAGCTCACAGCTGGGAAAAGTCATGGAGGTCTCTCTCCACAATTCTCTCCCTGTTTCACCAACTCAGATGCCTGTCTGATCATGTAGCAAGTTGCTTACCTTTGCTAAAGTAGTACAAATACCTTTTTTTCCTTAGTGTTCTGCCATTTTGGCAAGTGGGAGTGCCTTTATTGTGTGGCTGAGTACTAGAAAAGCATTAGAAGAGGGCAAAAAGGTACAGGATGGATAAAGGATGAGGAGGCCCCACTGAGTATGGATGGAATCTTCAGCTAGTTAAGCTTTCTAGTGTGCGTGTGAAACTAGAATTTTTCAAAGGCTTCTAACTTGGCATTGCAGCCAGCTTGGTCATGCCTGTTTCTTGCAGTGTTGTGCTCCACTGTGGTAGGATATGTCATGGTATGTGGTATTTCCAGCTTAAGAATTATTCAGAAATGTTTCTATGAGTTGCCAATGCTTCCGAGTTCCAATTCCTTCCTAAAAAAGTATGGGATTGCTGAAGCTAGTTAAAGGAATATGATAAAAAAATTGTTTGCTTTATTCTTGGAAACAGCTGAACTATTTTGGCTGAAATGCAGCCTCTTCTGTCTCATATACCTACAAAAACAGCAAATCTGCATGCGTAGGATATCAAGAGAAGCTTTATCTCATATTATGGGGAATAAACCAGGAGTTAAAGACATGCATGTGCTGTCAGGGCTGTGATCTCCTTGGCACAGTGGAGATGTGGTGGGAGGGTTCCTATGGCTGGAGTGCTGGAATGGAAGGTTACAGGCTCTTTAGGAAGGACAGGCAGGGGAGATGAGGAGATGGGGTCACCCTCTGTGTCAGTGACCAGCTGGAGAGCACAGAGCTCTGCCTGGGGGTGGGTGAGAGGCAGACAGACAGGTGATGGGTCTGGGTTAAAGGGAGGGCAGGGATGTGGGACATTGTAGTGGGGGTCTGCTACAGGCCACCTGACCAGGAACACTGAGCAGATGAGACTCTCTACAGACAGATAAGAGCAACCTTGTGCTCATAAACCCTGGTGTTCATGGGGGTCTTCAACCTCCCCAGCATCTGTTGGAGGGACAACACAGCTGGGCATAGGCAATCGAAGAGGTTTGGTGGTAACTTCCTTTTCCAGTTGCCACTGGAGTCAATGAGGAAAGGTGCTATGATGGACTGTGTTGTCACCAGCAAGGAAGGGCTGGTGGGAAGGTGAAGCTCAGGGGCAGTCTTGACTGCCATGACTGTGAAATGCTGGAGTTTGATTGAGATCCTTAGGGCAGCAAGGACTATAGGCTCATGACCCTGGACTCAGGGGAGCAGACTTCAGCCTCTTCAGGAACCTGCTTGGTAGAATCCCATGGTTAAAGGCCTGGAAGGAAGAGGGGCCCAAGAGATCTGAATGGTATTCAAGGATCATCTTCCTTGAGCTCAGGATTGATGCATTCCAACAAAGAGGAGGTTGGTCAGAAATGCTGGGAGGGCTGCTTGAATGAACTCAAACACAAAAAGGAGGTCTATACAGGCTGGAAGCAGGGACAGGTAGCCTGGGAGGAAGACAGAGAGCAGCCAGAGATCAGGTTAGGAAAGCTAAAAGCCTTGATAGAATTAAGTCTGGCCAGGGGCATCAAGGGCAATGAGAAAAGCTTCTGGTGTTGTGCTGGTGCAGAATACTTGGAACAACTACTTATTATTGTCATCAATAGTGTAATTAATCTTTATTTCTTTGAGAACAAGAACAAACACCCTACATGAATAAGTAGTAATATATTCTCTTTATGTACTGGCTTTGTTTCTAGTTGGTATGTATCTTGCTACTGCTGTATTTTAGGAGTATGTCACTGGACAAACTCCCCTCTCATTTTTCATTGTACCCTACATGTCCTTTTCATTGTTTTTTCCTGTTTTAAATTGTCATAGCCTCAAAGTTTATAGAATACTTTCCAAGAAAAATGTAAAATAATATTTAAGTTGATTTCTGACAGAAACTGAGTTCAAAGCATGGTTTTTACCATGTTTTTCTCTTTTAGATTGCTGTAAAGTTTAATTTTTTTAGCAAATCCAAGAAGTTTTTGTGGAAAGCACCATAGCATAGGGCATAGCTCCTACTGCCTTTATCCCACTTAGAGATCTCTGTCCAGTAACCTGGTGCACACCTGCTTCCCAGCATTGTCTGAACCCGTGAGAGAAGGAGATACTTCCTTGGGACTGAAGGCTATTGGTGTGCCTGTTTTAGGGAGATAGTACTTGCCTCCCACCTGGAGCTCTCCTGAGACACAGGTTTGATGGAGAGATGGAATTCTAGGCAAATCTGAAAACCTAATGTGAAACATGGAGCCTAACTAAAATAGTAATGCAAAGTAGTAATGCCCTCCTGCTGCTTATGTGTCCAGTAGCTGGAGCTACTTGTCCAGAAGTAGGAATAGTGGGCTCTAGGCCCTCATGTCGTGAAGTGGATCTGACACCTCTATTTTCTACAGGCAGATCTTCTACTTACTAGCCAAAGGAGTAGTGTAGGTTGCCATTCATGCTGGAGCTAGGCCTCTTTATAGACAGGGGTTCTTGCAGACAAGATCATGAAGCGTTGGCTGGATGAGCAGTGAGGTGAATTGAAAATTGGCTTAAAGAATGGACCCACAGGGTGGTGATTAGTGGTGTGAAGTCCATTTGGAGGCCAGTGGCTAGTGGGATACCCGAGTCGGCTATGCTGCATCCAATCCTGTTCAACATTTTAGTTAATGTTCTGAATTAGAATGCTCTGGCAGAGCCTGTCTTCACTGAGTTTGCTGATGACACAGGACTGGAAGGTGTGACTAAAAAGCCAGAGGGTTGAGCTGCCGTCCACAGTGACCTTGGCAAGCTGGAGAAATGGGCTGGCAGGAACGTCATGAATTTCAACAAGGAGAAGTGCCAAATCCTTCATCTTGGGAGGTACAACCCCAGAGAGCAGTACAAGGACCTGGCCAGGTGGAGGGCAGCTTTGCAGAAAATGCCCTGGCAGTCCTGGACACCCAGCAGAACATGAGCCAGCAGTGTGCCCGTTTGACAAAGGGTGCTGGTTTCCTGGGCTGTGTTAGGACTGCAACCAGCAGGTCAAGGGAGAGGATCCTGTCCTTCTGTTCAGCACTGCTGAGCCCAAGCTTGAAACATTTTGTCCAGTTCTGGACTCCCAACAGCAAGAGAGACATGGACATACTGGAGAGAGTTCAGGGAATAACCACAATGATGATTAATATTCTGGAGCATGTGTCATATGGGAGCTGGAACTACTCAGCCTGGAGAAGAGAAAGCTTAGAGGAGAGCTCGGGGAGAGTGCAAAGGGGGCACGGCCAGAATTTTTCCAGTGATAGGACCAGAGGAATTGGGCACAAGAAACACAGGAGGTTCTCTCTGAACATCAGGAAATACTTTTTTGCTATGAGAGTGAATGACTACTGGAGCAGGTTACCCAGAGAGTTTGTGGAGTCTTCATCAGGGTAGGTCTTCAAAGCTGTCTGGACATAGTCCTGGGGAGCTGGCTTTGGGAGACCCTGTGTAAGCAGGGAGTTTGGATCAGATGGTCTGTAGGATTCCCTTCCAAACAAACATTCCATGATTCTGTAAGTGCTGACAGCAGCACTCGAGGCAAGGAGAGTGTTTGATTTTTGTAAATTTTTTTTGATGGAACCCTAGGTTCATCTGTCCTTTTAGAAGAAATCAGTCTATTACTTTGCTTTCCTCCTTCTTAACCTAGAGTTTGAGGTTTTTTAGTTCAGTAGTTATTTTCTTCAAAAAGAAAGGCAAAGACAGGTACCTTCCTTTGTCTTTGCAGAGTGCACTCTGGTTTGTTGCCAGGAGTACTTAACTGGGATAAAACCAATAAGAATTCACCCACTTTTGGGTGAAAGGTGACCTGGACTGTTGTCCACTTCCTGAACAAATTCTTTATTAGGTGATGATGCAGAAGATAAGCAGATCATTCCTTCTCCTGCATGTCTATGCTGAATGGGCTTAGAGAGGAGAAAATCTCAGACTAAAGCCATGAAGCAAAGTTAGAATATTCTCACACACTGAATCAAAACAATCCCTGTTCTCAGACCAGCTTTATGTCAACATAAAAGTAAGAATGTTAAACAATAAGATAGCAGCTTGCACCTGCACAAACAGCACGTGTGCTCTCTCATAGTTGGTTTAGAGTAGTTGTATATACCCTTTAGCCCATGGCGTTTTGGAATCAGAATTTTATCCAATGGAAATTTGTTTTCTATGATATATATTGAGTGAATTTCTTAATAAAGTTTGGTCTTTGCCTTTCTGGACTATAGGAATCTATTGTGTCGTGTTGTGACTAAACAGCAACACTTGCAAGAGCCTTAATTTTCAAAAAAATCCACCAGATGAATCTGCTTAGAGAAGACTAGGCAGGCTGAACGCCAAGCGAATGGAGATACATTTCTTACCAGTTGTTGACATAATCTTTGGAAGGCAAAACACTTGTGTGGATTGGATTGCCCTCAGCAGTGTTTTAGGTATGCTTATCTTTCTCTTTGTTACAGGAAATGTATGCAGCTTATCTTGGTAAAACTGCGTCAAATTTCTCCATTGTTCAGGAAAGTAACACTTAGACAAAGCAACACTTCACCTGAATACAAGTGAGAAAAGCTGAATAACATTATTAACTCTTACACAAATGCTAACAGAGTTTTAAAAGAGCATCTTTACTTGATTATTATTAATATTATTTTTATTTTATGACAGCATTTTCTGCCAATACTTACTGAAAAGGAAATGTTCAGCAGTTTAATTTGGATGTTTGTCCTGTTCTGCAGCTCTGTAGCAGGTATGTTTCTGCATTAATAGCGCCTGTCTTGCCATAAGAAATTTTTCCAAATGGTAACATTCTCCAAATGAAATTTTGAAGAGTTCTGAAATATATTGCAGCTTAGGTGTGAATTTTAGCCTTACTGGTTTAATGTATTTCTGGATATGGTAAGTAGTAATGATAAATGCATGTAAATCACATGCATATCTTTTACATATCGGAATGTTTTATAAAAACAGGCTTATAGTGCAAGACTTTCTTTTCTTCATTTAGGGCTATTTAAAAAGTATCTGAGTGGAAACTTCCTCATAATTTCTGTGAAGTTGTTGAAACATCACTAATATAATACCTGTTGTAATACAGTAATTAATGCGAACTGCATTTTCAAACAGCAGTGCCTGATTTGAATGACTAACTGGGCATTTTATTTGAATTCGATGTGAAAAAAATTAATTAAATTATCTGTAGACAACAAAATTACTTACCATTTTTCCACCAGTATTTTAAGAGGAATTTGGCAATGTGATGTCTTTGATTTTGCTTTTAGGTGAAAAAACTATCAGAGATGCTGACCTTTTTCCTTCATCTCCTGAAATTGAAAGAGGAACCTCCCTGGAACTATCCTGTGTTCTTAGAAAGAGCTACATGTCTCAGAGAAATGCAAGCCATATCATCTGGAAACTGAATGATGAATTGATTGCTCCAGAAAACTACAACATTGTGAATGAGACTGTATCTAATATAACCATCCGTAATTTCACTTATAGCACAGCTTATGTGAAATGTTTCATGAAGTATTTGGACAAGGAACTACTTTTGGCTCACACAGAAGTTAAATCTGGCTGTAAGTAGAAAGGCAGAAAAAAATAATCTTAACACTTTTTAATAACTTGCTATAATAATTTTACCTTTAAAACAGCTACTTTTGGTTGTGGCATTTTTGAAACACATGTATGCAAGTGTATATCTATATATTTATATCTAGATACTTAAATATATATGTATGCTGGGTTTTTTTTTTTTTCTAAAATAATGAAGTTACCAGCATTCATTAGTGACACAGGTCTGTAGTCTCTCTGACTGTGACTTTTGCCCTGCTGAAATTTTCTGTTGAGTTTCAAAGGTACTGGGTCTGTCTGTTTGGTTATACCTTCTTTATAGCCTAGCCAACTTTAGCTTTCTCTAGAGAGGATTTCCTCTCTAACCCACTCTTCTAAACAAACTATAATTACTGTCTGTTATAGAGAATGTTAAAATATGTGTATGAATTCTCTAATTTATTGAACAGATTAAGTCCAGATTATACCTAACATATGCCTGCGGGTCCCGTTCTAACAAAGAAGCAATAAAAGCAAGACATCTGTAGAAATAAATCCATCAAAAAGTCTTGCTTGTCTGCAAAGCTTAATGTCCTGTCAGCTTGCTGACAAAAGAAAGATCTTTTGAGAATTTTATTAAATGGGACAGAAAAACACTGTTTTGAAAAGAGGACTTTTTCAACCAGTTTATTTCACTGGGCACAGTTCTTTTCCTTTCTACTCCAATTTCTTCTAACCAGTGAAAAAGCTGAGCTGTAACAAAAAAGTCTTTCAGAGTGTTACATTTTTATGGATGACTTCAGACTACAGAGATTGCAGATGATTGTTTCCTTTGTGCTGTCTTGCTTATAAAATAAAGAGAGTACAGAATTAGTGATCTCTTAGAGGTCACATAGATCTGTTTCCCAGGGACTTGTCTTCTGCACTCCTAAAGCTGCACAGGTTTCTCAGGTTCAGGTTTTTCATAAGGTAAACAATTAGCTACTCTGGGATAAAGGAGTTTTATCTGTCAGAGAATGCCTGTTTTTTTGGTGCTTTTGCTGTTTCTTTGTTTTCCTCTTATTTTCTGGATTTACCTTAAGCTACAGGTATGTTTGCAGAGGGGAGATGGGGTGTGTCTGTACTTGGATGTTCAAGATAGTGTATGCAGTGGTTTGATACACGATCGTTAAAGAGTTCCTGCCTTTAGGCACACTTAGTCAAGTATTTCTCAGAAACAGTTGGAGAAAATGCTGCTGTCTCCTCAGGGTAAGAAAGAGTGGGTTTGATTTTAGTTTTGTGAGGAATTCTAAGGACAGTGGGGGGTGATAAAACTAAGTGCTGTGAAGACTATGAATGAAGTTTGCCATAATTGCTTTTTGACTCAGGTGTACCTAAAGTTGCTTATTTGTACTGGTTTTTTCTTCTTTTTAAACCTTTGTCATTGTAGTTCGTCCGGACATGCCAGAAAATATTTCCTGCATTTATTTCTATGATGATAACCTTACCTGTACCTGGAACACACGAAGAGAAGCAAGTTTTACAACGACCTATACTTTGTACCGAAAACAGTAAGTACAAGAGGTACTAGGAGCTGGGTTGCTGGGGTGTGACAACCAGCTCTCTTCCTCTCTCATCCTGACTTCTGTTTAAAGAAAACTTGAAATCATCATGAAGATTGGAGTCAGTAAATTAAACTGATTAATTCAGGGTTGATAATTGTTGAAAATACTTACAGTATGACACCTTTTTAGTATGCTGTATAATGGAAATGAGCATTCTCAACCAATATTCAGTAGAGAAATATTTGTATCAAGCTGATATTCACTTGTTTCTTTGGAGTAACATTATTAATAAGATTGAAAGTTGAATGACCATACGCACAAATGGAGAATTGAGGTGTTTTATGTGAGAGTTTCCCAGAAACTTTCTATTGAATGAACTATCCTAATTTCGGATGGGTAAATAAGATTGCTTCCTCATCTGCTTTAAAAAATTCCCATTAAAATTCATTAAGCCACTGCTTTACTGCAGTATTCTGCTTGACTCCAGTAGCATTTCTCCTAGTGACCCTTGGAGTCATAAGGTTTCAGTGAAAGAATCCAGAGTTGTCCTTTTGGATTGCTTGGGGATTTCTACTTGCAAATACAAATTATGTGGTCTCATGGTTTTCAGTGTAGAAGCATACATACTTGGTTCTTTCAATTTCTGTTAGATTTTAAATATTGGTTAGGAGCTTGCTTTTCCACAAGTGACGGTGAAAAGGGTGAAATCAGTGTTTTTCCAAGGCAGATCTCAGATAGGATTTTGAAGGTGATAGCACAGATTTGTCCCAGGTGCACTTGTCAATCTGTCCTTCATAGTGCTGCTTCTAGTAGTCCTCTTTCTCAACTTAACCAAGACTCTAGGTAATACTGTTTCATGAAAAGATTTCTAAAATGCCTGAAGTTATTCTTGAGAATGGGAAGGAATTCAGACTCCGGAGGGTACTTTTTCATATTGTACTAGAGTATACTATCTTTTTAATTAAAATTGTAGGGTAGGAAAACTTCTTTAGTTTTATCACCATTCTAGCTTTGACATTTTAGACTTCCACCTTTTTTAATGTGGAACTATCTTATTACTTCTGATGTTTCTGTATTTTATAACTTAGGTGCGTTTATGAAGCCAGAAGTGAAAACAGCAATTGAAAGCACATTTCAATATTATTCCTTCCTGTGTAAGCACAGACTTTTTATTAACCACAGAGTGAATTGGATTGAAGAAATGTTTCCAGCCAAATCTAAATGTTAGTTTTAATCCAGATATCCCCCTAGCTGAGTTTAGCATGTGACTACAAAAGCACTGGTACAAGGGGGCATGGAAATTAGGAGAGGGTATTTGTTTGCACAAACATGTAATCTAAAGATGTTCACTGATAAAAAAGGCTTGCAACCTCAAAGATATATAAATAATAACCTAGCAACTTGTTTGAATTATTTTAAGAAACTCCTCTAGTTTCTAACTACTTTTATTTTTCTCTTTTTTAGGATGAGTTCTCCAGATACAGTCATATTCTGCCAGAATACAGTGGAATCATGTTCATTTTTCAGTTCAGACAATATATATAGTAATGATTTTTGTTTTCAGGTGAAAGCTAAAAATGTTTTGGGTGAATCCTTAACAGACTGTGTTCCTATACCCTTGCAAAAAATNTCATTTCCTCTGCTATTCTACTTTCTGGTTAGGAGTGTTAAAAAACCCCACCTGTTCTATGTGCGGCAATGATTGCACACAGGAGCAATAATGTCTGCCTCTCCTCCCTCTGTCCTGTGCTTTTCCTCTGTTCATATTGGTGGTGTAGTTAATCAATAGCCCTTATAACTGGCTTCTTTTTGCTGCAGCACTCGTCATCAGTCATATCCTTTATTCCTGTGTTCAGACCTGCCATGACTCCTCATTACTCTCTGCATTCTCTATGCCAGAACGTGTCTTTTCTCATTGCTAGTCCATTCTTTTCCCATCATCTCCTTTACACTTCTCTACCCCTCAGATCCTTTTCAGCCGAATTCTTTCCTCATCTGCACTTCAGTCTTGTCTTTGGCATCCCAGGTCTGCTTCATTTGTTTTCCCTGCTGTTGTCTCTGGGTAACACTTTTCAGCGCTGATACAAATGAAAGACATCTGCACACCTATTTGAGAGGCAGCTTTGTGCATAGAATCACAGTATCATAGAAAGGCTTGGGTGGGCAAGGACACCTGTCACTAGACCAGTTTGTTCTAAGTCCCATGTCATTAAATCAGTTATGTGTGCAATTTCTCTTACAGATAACTTCCCAAATGTGGATTTATGTCTGTGAAATAAACCATCACATGAATACTCTGATAGGATGTGTGCTACTGGGATAAGGATTTATCTTCTTGGGACACACATAGACAGAGAAATTCTGGACTTTTATAGAAGCGTTTTCCTCTCTTAATGTTTTTGTTTCTCCATTCTAGAGAAGTTTGCCCCTCCTGAAATACTTTCGGTTAAAAAAATCCCTGGTATAAAGCAGTTACTTACAGTAACCTGGAAAATGCCTGAGAAGATTATCCCTTCAAAACATATAATTTGCCAGGTTCAATACAGAAACTTGTATTCAAACTTTACAGTAAGTTACATAATTTTTCTTTTGCATGTCAGTTTCTTTGTGACTAACTTCTTAATATTATAAGAATTTAAGTAGAAAAAAGACAACAAGTTGTTTGAAATAATGATTATAACCTTGTTATTTTAGTGGAATGTTATCAGGGGTGCATGATCTTAAGAACACTCTTTGGTTTTCTGGGGTTAATTGTTCTCTTTCTTTTGGTCATTATCTGTTTTAGTACATAGCATGCTTCTCAGTATTATTCTGTAGAAGGATGAGGGATGACTCTGGGCCAAGAGATTACGCATGCAGTCAGTCACGATATTTTATTTTTCCCTTGCACTCTGATGTTGAAAACAGCACTCACTCAGAACCACAGTATTTGAATCTGATTAAGATGGAATGATGTTAAATTTATTTTAAAGTGAATGAAAATATAAATTTTGCAAGATGGAAAATAAAGGAATTAATTTTCTTAGTTTGCTTTTCTGACACTTAAGTGGAATGGTTGTAAAAAACCCCAGTACTTGCATATTTCAGATGGTCTGTTCCTGTGGTCCTCAATATGGAAGGGATTGTGTTTGTAGTTCTATTGTTTCTTCTTCCAAATTAAAGAACTGGCCACGTTTCTTGGATTGTTTTTTCCAAGTTCATTGAACTGAGGTGTCTGCCTTGATCTTACTGTTTTATGCGCTATATGTATAATTTTGGGAGAGAAAAATTCATCAGAGTAGTCACTGGAGCTTTAAAAATGTTTCAAATACTGAAGATGTTTCTAACTAGCATCCTTCTCACATTCTCAAGCACCATTACTGTGGATATGACATACTAGTTCTTGTATTCAGGTTATAATATTCAGGATAATTGGATGGGCAGGATGGCCCAGGTCCAGCTGGGGTATTAGAAATGGAATTCATAATTGTTTAAAAGACCTGTTTGAGATGTTTTCAACATTTGGAGAGGACCTCATAGTCCTTTGAGGGCTACAGCTTTACTGTGTATTGTGTCTGTTTTTCAGCACCTGCATTAGAAATCACCTGTCTGGTTATTTTGCTATCAAATACAGTCTATGTCCATTTGCTTCTTCAGCTCATACCTGCATTTTCACACAGGCATTCCAAAAGCAACAATTGCTATCCATGACTAGTAAAGACATAGAAGCTGTTTCTCTGTCAGCACATATATGAAAAAAAACAAACCCAAAACCAACCCCCAAAAAAAACCTAACTAAAAAATGTTTGAGCAAATGACAAATATCTTCTTGGCCTTTAAAATCATCTGACCAAACCAGTCTAAATAGTTTGGTGTGAACTGTTTTTACTGAGTGAAAAACATGTGACCTGTTTTTGTACTTGCATATACTTAATTTCTACTAAGTTTCTAATTATAATGCAATATTGGTAGCAGCCTTTTGGCAAGCAACTAAAACCTAGTATGTAGTATGAGGTGTCTCCAATTGTATGTCAGCTTCTACCAGAGGCTGATAGCAGTTTTGGAGCCCTTTTTGTTGTAGGTTCGCTGCAGAGTCTGTCACCTGCAGTGGTTTGGAGAGCCCTGAATTCATTCTCATAGGAGCAGATTCTTTGAAAGTGAGTTTCTTGGCATCAGGACAGACTAAAATCTTCAGTTACATTAGGCAGTGCACCTCCCATTATGGTGTTCGTACAAGTGGATGTCTACATTTTGTATAGTTATAGACTGATTCACTTTTAATTGGAAGGTTCAACGGACGTAAGCCAAATTTTTTTTCACTGTATTTTAGCCCTGTTGTTGTGAGAGTTGAAGTGAATGAGGTTCCTTTTAAGACAAAGAAATTACTCACATTATCATCACTTTTCTGAAAAGATAGCGCACAATTTGTTTCTCATACTCCCATCTTCCTTCACCACTTACAGGCTTCATCTTACTTTTGTCTCTTGGTACCAGTGTTTTTTGTCTTTTCATCTGCCTTTTCATTTTAGTCCTATGCTGGTAATCTTTGGGACAGCCCACAGTCACACTGTTGTATGGCTAGGAGCTAGAAGGCCTTGCAACTCAGAAAAGGTAAACAAGGCAGGAAACAAGTACCCGGCTGACTCAAAAACTGTGGGGGAGTCACTGCTTCCCTCAAGATGCTGCTGTGGGACATGATTGTAGTAACTGCTCTAAGCAATAGCCACTGGCGCCCCAGCAGTGGGAACTGCATTTCTGCAGCAGCTCCTGTGCACAGCTGCTCTGGAATCACATGTGAGCTGCACGCTGTCCAAGCCACAGGCCAGTCAGTAGAGACCTACTCTGGGATCAAGTTTTTCAAACTCTGGAGTTTTACAGGGAGTGCAAAGGTGCTACACCTTTGTTTTACATTTCATTTGAGAAATGAAGTGTAAAACAAGCAATCTTGAGTTTCAGAGGAGTGAGGTGGGATACACAAAAACCGCATATTTTGTGTTTTTTTAAGAAAATAGGTTATGTAATTGTATGCAATTTTATATCAAATAATTTTTGTTTATGTACCTGTTTTCAGGAATTTGTCAATGTCTCCCTGATTTCCAACAAGGATCTAGGATCATGTAATCTCACAGGTTTGTGGGACTCCACCGACTATTCTGTTGCCATTCGATGTATCAATAATGAGTCAGCATTTTGGAGTGGATGGAGTGGAGAGAAAAACGGAAGCACGAAAGAAAATGGTAAACTACTTACCTGTAAAAATTTTCTTCTGTTATACTTTGAGGATTAGGATTTAGTAGGGGAAAAGCTGTTTCAGTGTATTATCTGTCTATTGAATTTAGAATGCTGTTGCTTAAACAAAATGTGTGTATTTTGTTTAAAGCTGGAAGAGGGAAACTGAAAGACAACAACAAGCAGTGGAGGAGATTTGAAAAGTGATTGAAACAACATGGGGCTAAGGAAGAAAACAGATGAGTAGACAGTGAAGAAAGGGAAAATTAAGACTGTAGATGGAGATTTAACAATGCAAAGTAAGATAGTAAGATAGCAGAAAAATAGTGCAGCATGTATGTTCAATGAAATAAATTATAATTAGAGAAATCAAAATGCCAGTTACGAAACAAGACTAAAAAATCACTTCTAGGAGACTCTAGGACTTAACAAATAAAAGTGAGCAGTAGGAAACTGTTATGGAAAGAAAGAAGTTCTTAATTAGGGAAAAAAAAGCATTGTGCTACAGAAGAGAAAACTTACTTTTAATAAGTTTCTGTTAGACTTTGTGTTTGAAACTTTTTGATTGTTTTCACCATATTAAACTATTTTTTAATATAGCAACAAATTGCAAGGTTTTATTTTTTTTTTTGTCTTTAAATAGCTCCTTCAGGAAAACTGGATTTGTGGAGAGTAATTAAGTCTTCACACTCATCTAGAAGTAGATCTGTACATCTTATGTGGAAGGTATATACACATTTTGTGAGTGGATAATAATATTGGTATCCTGTAGCTGATGTTGTGTTTAAGTACTTTAGTGTTGTAGGACATGCAACTGCCAGAGGCATTTATTGTTATCAGGAAAAAAAACCCCTCACTGAACTAAATTAGAATTCAAAAGCTTTTTGTTTACTGAATAGTAGATGAATGGACTTTGTAATCTGTGTGGAAAGGGAGCATTTAATTGTGTTCTGATCACTGGAAAATCTCATTGAAAGTCCTTAAGCTGCATTTAAATAATCCAGTTTACCAAGCTGTGTTTAAATTCACGTTAATCTTACGGCAAGGTGTCTAAAGGCTCTTTGCATTTCAAATCTCAGTATTTGACTTTGAAATCCATCAAGGAAATTGTTGTGGCTGTCTGTCCTGAGGAAAATACCTTGCTTTTCTAAATACAGTATAATAGTTTTGTAATTTCATCTTTAATTCAGCATATATTTTTGCTTGTGCAAATAACACTGTGAAACACTTACTACTGTATATTTTTTTAATAGCCATTAAAAAGCTTTCCGCCTTCTGGGAGAATTCTAGGCTACAAAATACAGTATTTTCCAGAAAACAAGACTGCACATAAAAGGACAAACAACTCCACTGAAAATAAAATCACCTTACTTTTAAGTGAAGAGGCACATATAGTATCTGTCACTGCCTATAACTCTGCTGGAGAGTCTCCTGAAGCTATTTTGAGGATTCCATCCGCTGAAGAAAAAAGTAAGATTTCTCAGTGTCATATTTTTCTCATTAATGAAAAAGTGATTTTCATGATATCTGTTTAAGTTCTGATATAGTGGAAGCACAGTTGTGCTGAGGACTTCCGTCATGTATATCTTTGCATATCTTGTCATATTTTGTCATCACGTATCATATTTCTGTTATAGACAATTACTGTTGGGGGTTTTGTTTTGAGATACAATTGTTAAGATATGAATACTTTGTGATGTCTTATTGAACTTTTGTTGTATTACATTCTGAGGGTTTTCTCGGTTGGTTTAGGTTTTTTTCTAACTTTGCACCTCCCAAATAAATTTATGGAATGCTACCCAATCCTTTTGCATCCCTTTGTTAGCTCTTAAGATTGGTTACCACAGGGCACTACTGCAGAGTATTGAACATCATCATTCAAAGATATGATAAATAGAAGTCTCTAAGTTGTGTTAATGGAAGCAGACAGAGAAGCCTCGTGTTTATTCTCATTTCCTATGCATTCCCAGAGTACTCATCCCACCCACTGCCAGGGTTAGGAAGTGGTCTGCTCTAGCACAAGAGTTGCTCTTTGGCTCTTAGTGTAATTCTGATACTGCTTTGAGTCTTGTAGTGCAGCATCCTGCTGCCTGCCACGATCTGACAGAGGCTGTATTTGACACCCTTGAATCACCTCTACATTAGTTATTCATAATGTAACTACAAGTGTCTCCCTGGAGCTGCTCAATCAAATTTCCTTTCTAATCAGAAAACTGGATATGTAGATTTAATGTGATTTTGTCCTAGAGGTTGCTGACTACCTCCCAATCCACTTTTGAATCCCACCATAAAGGCTTTTCTGATTTTTCCGTGTTATGATATGGTGTTCCCCCCAACAGAGACATCTCTTTTTTTTTTTTTTTTTTT